>VXAX01006772.1:1134098-1356898 GCA_013399835.1 Leptocoma aspasia
TCCTTCCTTCCTTCCTCATTTCCTCCCTCCCTCCCTCCCTCCTCTGTACAAACAAAAGGAAGAATGAAGGAATCATGCAAGGAATTTAAAAAAGGGTAATTCAATACTGGGCACTGCTGTGCAAGCACTGAAAAGTGAGACAAACCTAGGGTGCAGAGAGGCCCACAAATATAAAATTGTGGCAGTGGTTACTGCTTTGCAAAGAATACTCTCTCAAGAGTAGATAAGTTTGTGGCATCCAAGCTTCAGGAATTGCAAAGTGTGTGAGCAATTCAGTCATGAGTAGCTTGCCATGTGGAAATGCTTATCTAGTATAGAGACTAGACATAGAAGAACAGATTATTTTAAATTCTTTTATTTCTCTAAGAAATTTGATGTAATAGGATAATATTTTGGCTAACTACAAGATGCAATCCCTTAATTTTTCTTTCAGTCTAAAATAAAACAACAAAAAAAAAAAGCTTCCTGCCTGTTGCATTTTTAATCAGAATTATGATTTTGAAGTTCTAATAAATATTTGTGAAATTGAATAATAATTATAATTTTAGATACTTTTTAAAATTTATTTTTCACAACTTCTTGAAAGGGATTGTCTTTCATCACATGCTACATATTTATGGTAAGTGGATAACATATTCTGGTTTTTTATATAGAAAAGCATATAAAATTATGGTCACTTACATTTCAAGAATATTAGTTTTTAGGTTAATGGTTGGTTCAAACCATGGTGAAATTTCTGATAGAGCCAAGGCAGAACACCATTGGATAATGGCTTTTTTGTTTTTCCCCTTGATCAGATAATTAACTTAGGAAATATTAGCACATGCAACCAGAGAATAAATGCTTGAGTAAAACCAGATTTTTATATAATCCCTGAGATTTTTCATTATGCAATAATATATCTATTGACTTTCATGCCTTAAAATGATAGCGTAAATTATGAGAAAATAACTGTTTAATGAAATCCAGATGGAAGCTTTTTGTCTCATTGGAATTTTCTCCCATTCCCTCTGCTATGTTACCAAATCTTTCTAGCAATTTCAATTTACAAAAGATGTTGAGAATACTATGGGGAGTTTAATACAGTAAACCACCTAAAAAGACTTAATTTTTTCCAGAGGAAAAGATCCTTCAATATTTTATGTTTTGTCTTCAGAAAAAAAAGTTGAGCCTTTAAATCTCACATAAAATATTTTTTAAAGTTATCTACTGACTCCAAATACTCATTTTCCTGGTATAAAATCCTATCAGATTTTTTTGCTTTGGTGTGTTTTTCATTTCCTCTCAGCATCTGGCTTTCTGATACAGTTAGATGTGTAATAATATGCTGAACAGAGCAAGGGCTTTCACTGAATTGCCTGTAATTGGTATCCATTTATCCCTCAGCCTCAAGTTTTGGATTAAGAACTTGTCCTTGAAAAAGTAATCCTTTGTTTCCTTTCCCCCCCTCTATTCAGCACTGCTCAGTACCCTTTCAAATAAAATAAATAAATTATTCAAGTAATCAGAAAAGTCCTCTTGCAAACATCCACGAGGGTTTTGATATTAGTGGTGAAAAAGGGAAGTATTGGTATTTTAGTCAGGGGATAGTAGTGCCAGCCTAATAATTAAACTGCATGCCATGGTGAAAATAGTTACAAGGATTAGTCATCACATCAGCTTGAATACAAGAAATGTGTTCAAAAAGGAAACGTCAGGTGCTGGCTGTTTTACCATTAGAGACAAGTAAGGATTAAAAGAGAAACTGGCCATATCTGTTGATAACTACAAGTACTTTTGTGTTCTCAAATACAGAAATACATCACATTTGTAAGTATATAGCATCCTTTTTATTCTTTTTTTTTTTTTTTGTATGGTGTCAGAATTAAGACTGTACTTTAGTAAAGCAATGGACAATAATAGTGATTGAAGCAAAGACAAATGATGTGCAGTTTGGTGAGGCCTTTTTTGCTTTTTCTTCTAAGGAATTTTGCTTTATGTTACTGGGTCTGATTGTAGTGGTTTGAACTAATGAAAGCAAATTCCATCCTCTGTTAGCATTATTTTTTTCTGTATTTCAAAAATCCATTAATATTCCAAATTCTTTGTTCTGTCTTCCTTCTAGTACAACCTGGAAAAAAAAATAGTGGAGAAATTAAAACTTTAAGGAAAAAAAAATTCCTTAGGAAGTTTTACTGAAGCAAGATTCACCTCTTCTTGTCATCAGTCCCTAATTTTCTTTTTTGGCAAAACATTCCTGTCAAGCAGGTGCAGCTTATATTCCTTCTACCATATGAAAAAAAATTCGTGCTCCTTAGGAAAACTTTTCTAGAATGCCTGGAACAAAGTTTCACATGTTTTTGGAATTTACCTTATTGCAACAGTTTATAGTCTTCAAGGAGTAAGAAGATATGACAAACAATGATAATAATGTGGGCCCATTTGTTGTGAAAGGCAACAAAGATTAATGAAGGAAGCAGTTTATCAAGCTTATGCAGAGAACTATGTCAGCTCCAGAGGGCAATGGCTTATTAGAACCTCTGTTCCTCTGCTTTTGGTTCAATAGATTTGACAAAAATATTTCAGATATGTCTATATGGTGGCTGAGAGAGACTGAATATTGTACTGTATTCTGAACAATGGCGTAATTCTGCATGATTGTAGACAGCTTCACTTTCTAAAATGACCACTTAAATGATGTATTAGCTTAGGTAGCTTAAACAAAGCAACATAAAGCCAATTATTTACCCTATTGATAGATCCATTGCAGGAGTGTATTGGCTGTTTTTTCTCAATCTCTTAGATCTATTAGAATTGTCCTTTCTGTGAACTGCTATGGGAGCAACTTCTTTGTCTTGAAGACTCACTGCTTTTTTCCTAAATCAAATTGAACTATTTTGTGTTCTAATTTATTCCCATTTGATGGTGTATTGCACTGAATAAATGTATGCAGGACTTTCCAGATGTTTAAGAATGAAGCACTTCATGCAAACTTACAGATAGATAGGCAGACAGACAAAAAAACCATTATTGGAATATTAGCAGAAATTTGCATTTACTTCAGGAGAATCTAGATTGCTATTACCACAGGGATGCTGAGAATGTGTAGCACAATAAGGCTGTCAAATAGCTGTTTCCCTAGTACTTTTTATTTCCAATACTATTATTTTTTATGTTGCCTTTATATTACCTATTTGGAAATAATTTTAACATTAATATTGAAGAGTCTTAATATGTTTAAATAGTTCACTAATTCTATTGTCTGCCTACCTAGTTACAGAAAAAAAAATCTTGACTGATCTATTTGGATGTTTGGTTAAAAAACTTGTATTAAGCTGAACAAAATACCCCAAAGAGGTATTTATTTGTCTTGGTAATTATTTGTCATAAAATATGTAGATACATAAGGGAGTGTTTGACAAAACATTGTTTTGGGGTGTGGGATTTTGTTTCGTTTTGGTTTTTTCCGCCCAGTTTTGCTGATGAAAACTTTTTACAATGTAAATTCTCTCCTGCATGCAAAATTAGAGTATTTTAGTAACATAAATTGGCAGTAAAATAGCTGTTCTCATACTGCTTTGACTCATGTTTGAGCTGAATGAAATTACGAAAAGTAATTAATTAAAAAAAAAAAGAAAATTAAAACACCAGATTTTTTAAATTAGTTTCATTAGGGTTTCTTGCTTATTCAACAAAAATTTCATTGCAAAGACCTTTGTGAATGAAACAGCATTAGACACCGAAGGGTAGCAGTCTTTCCCCATTTGCTCCTTGCAAGGATTGGTATGATAGTATAGTATCATGTATAGCACAATACAATGTGTGGTTTGTTTATTTAAGTTAACGCTTTGGGAATGTGGCCTTAAACTGATGGGCCAGTGTCATTTTTTGAACGACTATATGTTCATCCAGCATTTGAATGCAGCAGCACTTTTGTTGCAGGAATAATTTCACTGTAGTGGATGTTTTCTTCATCCACGTAAAAACCACATCGTCTATTTATTTCAGGATAAGGCACTCAAGGGGTTAACTAAGCCTCGTTTCTATGGTGAGAAAAATAATTGGTATCGATTAGCAGTTGGTGCAACATTGCTGGAAGGGCTATTAAAGCCCTGAAGTACAGTACAAAATGATACTGAAAGCATCATGTACTCCCTAGGCTGTCCTACACTAGCCATTCCTGTGCTTGAGATGTCCTCCTGACTTTGCTTACGATTCTCAGGAGCTTTGTTAGACTCAGTGATTTCAAATTCTAAAGAACATTTAATTAGTTAAATGGGGGCTAGGGTGAAGGGGAATTACCCAGATGTAAAGGTGGCTGTCTTTCTCCTCAAATGAAATTTGAGAGCTATTTCATTAAGAAAGAAATCATTAAAAAAATGGATCTTACAGCTGTATCTTTTATGCAGCTTCACTGTATGCAATAACAAAGTGACAGCAAGGGACTGGAAAGTGCATGTTTCTTTCCCTGTGCAGCTATTTTACATTCTCAGTCCATGTATCCTCACGGAGAGCCAAGAACACACTGGACTTTGCATAAGTGGTATTGCAGATGATCTACCCATATTTGTCACTTATATTTAAGAGTATTGCTCATGAAGAAATTATTTAAAAATTAAGCTAAATATAGAATAGCTCAAGGAAAAATTGTGTTAAAATTAGAACAGAAGTTGCATATCATGAGCTTAAATCTCTTTTCACTTTGATGCTAATCCATTTTTTCTGTATATCAAACTGAAAATACTCATCATGACATTTTCTGATTCTACAAAAATAAAAAAAAAAGTTGTTCAGTAAAAATGTTAGTTGCAGTTAAGTGCTTTAGGGCGTTATTTAGACACAAGGTAGTGTCTAAATAGTGTGTTTCGACTGTCTTTTGCCTTGGTCTGACTCAGGAGACCCTTCTGGGCTGCCAGGTGGTTGTGACAGGTCAAGAATCAATGAAGGAATAAACTGGGAGTAGTCTGAGGGTGACATTGCATGGTCCATGCAGAGGTCCCGAAGGAAGATTCCCATCCCTGTGGCTTCTACACCTGGATTACCTTTGTTTAGAATATTTGCAATTGCTAAAAAATCAACTGCATTTTCATTAAAATGTTTAGTGATTTTATTTGGTTTTTATTTTAATTCAAGTTTTCTGGTAGGAATGTATTGTAATTCCCTAGCAATACATTTGTTCCAACCTCAATAAATTGTTTCCAGGACTTAACAGAAGCAATTGCTAAAATGGACTTTTCTAGCAGAAGTTGAGCAAGCAAAGAGACGGTGTGGCAAAGCTCCACATTTTCTCTTCTGCTATTTCTCTTTAACTTCAGTGTATTGTCACCCAGTCTGCATTGAGTGGTTTGGATTAGAAAAATATGGTCGAACACATAGTTTTTTACAAGTATATAGAAATCCAAAAATAGAATGTACACCAATGCTATTTGCGTTCATATATGTACATTGCTGCCCTTAGTAAAAATAGTATATTTTTCTCATTAGGATGAATGAGAAATCTTCTTATCTTTTATTTATTAGTACTGCTAATATAAAAAATCTTAAATATTAATTTTGTTCAAAGGAAATAAAGGAGCAGTATCTTTGCTTAACTTAAATGAACTGTCATTCAGATTAAAACTTGTATTATCTAGGAGATACAGGATAGAACACTAACTTTTCTAGAGAAAAGAATGTTACCTCATAACACAGTACCTCACAGAATAACTAAGTAATTGAATTCCTTCTTAAAAGATATCTTGGGAGTCACTTGACTGTGTATTTTAACATACTTCCAGATGTCCAAGATTAACTAGTTCACCTGCCCCAAAATTTTAATGAGATAAAATTTGAAAAATTCAATCTTCAGTGAAAAGCTCTGTCCTCTTGAATTAACTTCTTCCAAGATAGCCTTCCATAAATGAGAAAAAATGAAACATCAGCCGTCCGTTGTGAAACTGACAGCACAGAAATCCAAGTGTATTGGTGGCTTTGGGGGACTACACTTGAGTTTTAAGTTACTCTATAAAAGTAATAGTGGTTTGCAAGAGCTTATTCCAAAATTGTGTTGTTGTTTCTGATTCAATTGGTGAAGCAATGTTTATTCTGTCTTTTGAAGCTGCTAGTCCTGCCTGCTTAATGTTTCTTTTTGCAAACATACTTTTGTGGTGACACCCTGCAATATTTTCATTATCACAATGGTATTGTCCTTCAGTTTTAGGATACAACATGACAAAACGTATGCTACAATTGCTGGGTGGTCACAGTCCATTGGGACTAATGTATGAGCAAGGCACATTAGGGATATTTTGAAAATACGGTGTGAGAGACTGGAATGTTAATGGCTAATGGCTTAACCAAATGGCCATTTGCAAAAACAGTGCTTTGCTGTTTGATGTGCAAGGTAACAGCCCAGGTGCAGAGGGCATGAGCACCAGAGGATGACCAGGAAAATCCAACCTTTCTTTAGCATGATCTGGGTTTTGAGCCAGGTGAGGAAAGGGACCAATAAGCAGCTGATCTTGTGAGGGAGGATAGTGCTTTTTATTATGCAGTCTCCTCCCTTTCAGAACTGGCTCAGTTGTAAAACTCCCTGCAGGGAAGGTATTGAGACATTGACTCACAGGCCTGAGAGTTTTCAACCCTTCTGATGGGGCATAACTGGCTTTATGTGAGAGGCTCACCTGAGAGGCAGCTGTTATGTCTTAGAAGGTGCCATAAACCACCAAAGACCCCTGAAGAGCCTCACAATATTTTATCAGATACTGTAGAAGCTCTTGGGATATATCTGGGAATTGCCCCCTGAATTTCAGTGTGCATTAGCCCACCGAACTTTGCGTTTCACGGGCTTCCCCCACCTATGACAGATCAGGATTGCAACCATCACTTTAACTGATGGACATCAAAATTGCAACAATCAGGTCTTGGCACTGAATTCAGAGGTGGTGGTATTTTTCTTCTCCATAATTTACTCTTACACTCTCTTTATTTCTTTTTCTTATATTATTACTTAAGTGATATTTTTACTCTTTTATATTTCTACAGAAAATAACCATACCTCTTTTCCATTGCAAACAAATTGTCCTAGAATAAGCCCTAAATATATACAAATATTTATAAACATCAATTATCCAGGGTCATTTCACTCTAATCTCCCCAAGGGATCTAGTAACAAGGATCTGAGTTACCCTCTCCTTCAGGGGCAGGTGATAACATACTGGTTTACTGCTATTTTCTCAACCTATTTTCTCTTCAGCTCTACTAGCTAATATTCATTTATTGCCATTTACTTTTCCAGATATTCCCAAAGTTCTCTATTTTAAAAATCAACCCAAATATTGTACTTTACAGATGATCTAAACTTATATTCAGTGCTGAAATAAATTACTGAAAAATATTGAAAGAACTTAGAAGTAACTTGAACAACAGAGTTCCACACTTCACATTATATGGTGACAAATCTCACTGAGTACTGAGGCAGAGTACTTCAAAAACATCTGCTAAACATAGACACAGGTAATGATAAACTAATCAAATGCTTTTGTGGATGACTGTCATCCAGCTTTACCTAAGAACAGACGAGCTGTCAAATCAGGGTAGTCATTGTTAGTATTCAGTCGAGAAAGACTCGAGAAAATAGTTCATTTGAATCTCTTTCACATAAATAATATCTTTTCTGCCAATTATTTGATCCGAATAACACATAAATAGAAATGTTCAATCCTGTATTCACCTGTTTCACTGCCATACAAATTTTCCTGTTAAATTTCTCAAGAAAACTGCAGTCTCCCTTCCCAATGTTCATCAATTTACACAAAAACCCTTACTGTTACTTTTGGTGAAAGGAGAATATTTATAAAACTTCTTGTATGCCTTTTCCTTAGTGAATGGTGATTTTCAGGTCTGTAGTTCCAGTAGTCTGTTTGAAGTAATGTGGAGAGCAGTAGTTTGCTTTGCCCTACAATAGGGAATTAAACAGTCTACAAATACATGCAAATAAATATCCCTGTTCTGGGCAAGATTTCAGGATGTTATACTGCCTGAATTTACCTGATATCAAGGGCATACATAGTTTCTTTACAAAAGGATGTAAGGCACTGTTGTGTCAGTGCATATGTCCTGCAGGGAGTGTCTTTGTTTAAATGTGAGAGTCTTAGGCACACAATACAAAAATAAGGAGGAAACACTAAAACCAAGCTACAGTGCCTTACTGATTTGCATTCAATAGAGGAATTACATTTTCCTTTGCAGCTTTTTTACCTTTTTTCTTCTTTAAAAAAATAAATGCACAAATATGGATTCTTAAAAATAGCAAAAAAACCCATATTGAAATGGAATCCAAATGAACTGTATTTATTATACCTGGTCAGATAATTTTGCAAAACTTAATACAATCAGGAGCCTTTTCTTACTTCATGGCCACCCAGCACCTGATTTTACTAAAACCATAATGCTACAATAGCTAAATAAATAAACCAATGTGAAAAAAAACTCATTGCAAATAGCTTTATCTTCTAGTCTATAAGTTTGTGTTGGAAGAGAGGTAATTACACCTGTTGAAACTCTACTTTTGCTCAGGAGTAAGTTGGGTTACTGTTTATTCTTCAGCTTGGCTGCTCAAATGACTAAATCCACAACTTTAATGGTGATACTCTTTATACACATGAGATCTCTCTATGGTGAATTCTTTCTTGTCTTTGTAACTTATGGCTTCTGAAAGATGTGAAATGATTTAATCAAATAGATAGAAGGAAAGATAGGGGAAAAATCTGATAAGCATGAAATCCAATGTAAGATGTAATTTTCCAGCAATTTAGTGTCTACCTTCAAAAGATATAGTCGGGTAGAGGTTGGGGTTGAAAATAATTAGTTTTTGTTTTGTGTTGTTTGCAGGGTGTATTGGGACACAGTCTGAACAAATGATGTTTCTTGTAAAACTTTATTAAAGCAATATCTAGAAGAAAATTGTGGAAAAGCAAAACATTTTGCTATTGGTACCCAGGTCTCATGAATTTACAGTTGAAAATATTAATGATTTTTGCATTAGTCCTAACTCCAGGAGATGAAGTCCTTCTTGACTGAGAAATGAAATGGCAAACTGTGACTTCTTAAATCATATATTAATGAGATTTTATAGCTTTCTTTTGAGAGAAACTTTTATTTCAGTTTTGTTATTTTTATCCCTAAGATCTGCAAGCCAGCTCTTAATCATTATAGGACATTTGTGGGAAAAACGTGTAAGTCATTATCAGTTTTCTTTATTTTTCCTTTTAATGGAGAAACTGGTCTTGTGTAGTCTTTGGCTAGTGTCACAGCAAACAGAGTGAAATAAATAAGAACACAGTGGTATTACCAGAACAGAGAAGAGGAAATTTATATCCTTTAAATTATGCAAACAATGCAATATTTTTGTTTTTAAAAGAAAAGCATATTCTTCTCTGTTAATTTCCCTAATTTCAGAAGCATATACGGAACCCTTTTCATCCTTGTCCTTGCTCTTCTATCTAAAAAGCAGTTTTCATTTTAAAGAGATGAGTCTAAATTAAAGACAGCATCAAAATATTGTTGGTCTGTCTCCTGCTGCTGACCAAGAAAGGTAGATGTGAGGCACCACATGTGGTAGAGAAAATTCTGCATTATAGCTGGATTGGAGGAGCAGCATTGACAGGGGCAGTATCAGGACACTGAGTATTACTGTTGCTATTTTATTGCTTTGTGTTTGTCTCTTGATGTTTGTCTAGTGCTGAAAGAAGATAGGGACAATTGAAGTGACGTGACCTATCACCTCATGTGCTGTGACAGTTCTCTCTGTGTGCTATGGACCCAATCTCTCCCTGGGTAGTATAACATAATTTCGATTGATTTTGTTGGGAGTTGAGCTGAGGCAAGTAAGGGCAGAATTTTGTCTTTTGGCAGCCATGGTTCTGTGCTTGAACATTGCAAAGGCAAATAAGGGTCTGTGTGATTCCATTCCTTCTGAGTAAACTACTGTTTGAAAAAGATTAAAAAAAACAGAAACTTGCTGCAATGTCATTATCAGTTTGAAGCCCCAGCTTGTGTCACTGTAAAAAGAAGGGGAACATAAGCCAAGTTTTTGAAAATGTCAAGAATTATCTCTGCTTTGTCAGATTTGAGAGTGGTATCATGGGGCTTAATTAGACATCGTGTAATAGAAAATGCAGGGGTGTTAGTCAGTAGTGAGTGTCTTTCACAGCGATATAAACATTCATGCTGCTACATTATTCGACATCTTTCCAGTGAGCTTGTGAATGACCTAAAATATAAAGATTATTCTGCTATGAAATGTCAGGCTCATGCTCAGATATAGTTTCTTCCCTATTTGTTTCTAACAGGTCTCTCTCCAAATATACTTAAAAATCAATTACAATGATTGGGATTTTAAAATATTAAAACAGAAATTCTATAACTAGTTTTTTTGTTATTGGAAAACTTAAAAATACACTGTAATTGCAACAATATTTATTTTATTTTGTGAGGCTTTAAATTTGTAGGAGGTTGAAAGTATTGCACTCACAGAATTCAGCTGTGCTTTCCTAAAAGCCTATGTGCGTGAACTTCAAAAAAGTCCTGATACAATTAAATACAAAAGTTTTTTCAGTCCCTTGTGTTTTGGGCATATTTTTGAAGAAACTTAGCTTTAGAGAAATGTCATCTCTGAAAATTATATGAAATAGTAAATTTTAGAAAGTCAGTGTAGTGGTTGCCTCATCCAAATTATTAGAGCTTTAGATCATACCAGATGACTGAAATTTAAGTAATTCCAAAGGAGACATGCATACCTAAACATATTGTATTATTTGGCTGTTAATTGAAGGTAACAAGAGATATTTGCAAAATGCCACCTATGATTCATGGTTATAGTACACTTTCCTTCCTGTGATGCTTGAATGGATACCAAAATGTGATAGAATGGACAGATTATAATAAGATGCATAGCGAGTGAGCTGTTAATATTTTTGCAATTATCATAGACATATTTTTTTTTTAAAAAAGAGGTGGGATTGTATTGATGTAATTCTATGATGTGAAAGAAGCCTTTCACAGTACTTGAAAATCTCTATCCCCTTCACTTGCATTGGTTTACCAAATGATTCCTTTTTTCCTGTGTATTAGGACTTGTTATTTTCCTTCAGAAATTTCAAGTACTCTTTGTTCAGTTTATGAGATTTTTTTTTCCTTAGTTATGCTGCTCAAGTCTGATATCACATTTTTTTATTTACTAGGTTGGTGTAATAAAAATATCTTGTATCCTCACTGATACAAGGGACTAGAACAGTCTTAATAGAGTGTAGTTGTCAGATGAAAGGGTGGGTGCCTTGAGCCCTTTATGTTTGATCAGTCTGCCAGTGCCTCAGGAAAGCTGAGATCCTTGTGCCTGACCAGTCTGTCAGTGTCCCATAACGGGGACTCCACCGGACAGTCTGCTGGATCAGAGGGTTGTTTAGGGATATGTGCCAACAGCATATCAGAGTGGAATCCTTTGCCTCAGGTCAGAAAGAGGGACCCCTGTCCTGAATCTCCCCATTTTTGTCAACTACGTTATCCACTGTTGGACAGCAGTGTCCTTGAAGTGCTAACACTAATCACTTTAGGGAGCAACACACTTCTATTAACAAACATACTCATAACAGAAAATTGTCACAGATTAAGGTTCAAAGATTGCTGGTGGTAGTAACTGACTGCAAAATGTTTGCAATTTGAAGCAATATAGAGACAAGCTCAAATCACCAGCAAAAACTAGGTTGTGATCATAATTTAGTGCATGTGAAGTTCTTACCAATAGGCATCCCTAACTGATCCCAGCAGTTATGATGGAGTCTTCCCTAACTTCTCTGCATCCCTAACTCAATTTTATACAATTTCTTTACATTTAGGTAGAACTTGAGTGATTCTAGTTGTACATGCTTTTGTTACTGATTGGTGTAAAATTCTCTTATTTTGCTCTTAAAGATTTAGTCAATAAAATCTAGACCACTTGCTCAGTGAGGAGTGGCTGTACCTTGGGGGTGGGTAACTTTGGGATGGAGGTGTGTGTTAATAGTACAATTGGATTCTAATGAACCAAGTTCATCCGAGGGGAGCGATTTCACCACAGCCACTGATTCAACAGGGAGACATCTTCTCCTCTCACCCTTGGTTAACAGCTGCCAAGAGGTTTATCCACTACATGGTCCTCTCAGCTTCCCATCCCTGTGAGGATTACTACAGAGCCTGGCCATGGTGTCTTCACTCCTCCCTCCATAAAATCCTCCTCTTAGCATGCTTAAGATGCAGGCTGTGTTGTGTGGGGAACTACCATGGAACAGACTCCGTGCATGCCAGCTGCATTCCATCTAGGAAGTAGCAACTGCATTTCACCCTATAATATTTTACTGTTAACTTCTATATTAAGACTATAAGTTACAGTTTTCTCAATCTTGTTGTAAGTTGTGTTCCTACAGTAGTGTTCTTAAGATTGATTAGAGAATGAGTAAATCTTTTCCCCTGGGCCTGTGTATTTGCATACTGCATCACTTCCCATGATGTATGGATATATAAATGGTAGAAATATAGAAATTTATAATGATGTACAGCATTTCAACTCTATAGAGAAATGCATGATAGTGTCATCTACTTCTAGGTTAGTAAACACAAAATTAATACTTCTGAGAATCTGGAAAACTACAGTTTAAACCTGGTTTTTATTATCTTAGACCTATGCAACAGAATGCAAACATGCATTAATTATGGAAATGTTTTTACTGATATAACATCCTGTCACATTTGCCATCAAAACAGCAAGAGTGGTAGCTGGATCCCTTCAAAGTAGTTGAACATAGATTTCATTTGGATTTATTTTCTATTTTGAAATTAGAGAGGTATACTTTAGCCTAGCTAGAGATTTGTGATGAGGAAAATGGAGAAAACACCATCACTCCAACATGTACAAGTTTTCCTTCTGCTGGCTCATTAGAGGGAATATCTGCTCATTAATTCTATCTCTAATTTTTTACACCTTTTACATATCTGGTGCATGTGGAAAAATCCCTAGCTCTTACCTTAGAGATAAATTATGCTTTTAAATTAAAAAATGTCATCTTAGTGTTTTCTTTTACAAGGGCTGAAAAAAACAAGAGCAAAACAAAACCAACTGAAAAACCACACAAAATAAAAGAACCTAAAACAAATGAAAACAAAACTAAATCAAACAAAGAAAACAAAACAAACAAAAAAACCCCAAACTAAAAAACAAACAAAGAAAAAAACCCCAAAAAACCCCAAAAGAAAACCACCAGCCAAGCAAACCTGAACATCTTTAACAACAAACTTTGTAACAACTGCCTTTTTTTCACCAATTTTCCAAATAATGTGCTACATTGTAACCTGTCACATTAAATTATATCCATCATGTAGCACTATAGCACCTGACTTGACATAAAGGGATGTGAAGGCAAGTGTTATACAGGAAGAGAGGAAAAGGGTTTTATAAATGCTGAGGATGCATTTATGTGTTTGTATATCCTTACTTATCTCATAATTGGCATGTAGAAGCCAGGTTTTGCTCACATTTGGTGTTTGACTTAAATCCCCTGTACCAAAAACATTTTGAGTGCAGAAGAAAGCTGTGTCCTTAGCCTACCCTGCCACCCTAAAACACATTGCTGTGTCTGTTATGTAGCATCGTCATCCAAAGACTTGCCTGTTCACATTTGAGTGATGTAAAAATATTTTAATTGTGGAGGAAAATAAAAGGACTTTTTTCCCCACTTTATGTCATCTAGGCTTCTTGTGTGTGTGTACTTAAAAACTGGGTGGTTTTTCAGCCACAAACAAAGCTTGTAAGTCTTAGAACTACTTTTAATTTCTTTGCAGTCTCCATTATTTGTTACAATTCTATATTATGTGTGATAATAGATTAGCAGAATAATTTGTGTCCAAAGGATTCAAAACTCCAGAAATCATTTAGCCTCATTGCTTCAAAAGTGTTAAATTCAGCGTTAGATCTGGTAATATGATCTTGTACTTTTCTTTCATGTGTAAGCATTGTATTACCATAGTTGGCAACTGTAATGCAGATCATGTCACAATATCCAAACTTTGCACTTTATAATGGGTCCTTTCTTTTTTTTCTAACATAGGAGCTTTTATTTTTGTTTTGTGCAACATCAGCAAAATGGTATGTTTAAGCCAATAATGTATTAATAACATGGATAATAAAAATTATTAATAAAATTGCCCATTAAAGTAATGTATTGTGTTGTCAAAAAGTAACAGTTTGGTTTATGTGTAATAACTAAAAAGGTCATTTTTATGTTAATGTCAACTTTGGATCAAATAGATACTGATTCTGGTTTTGTTCCTAGGATTCTATTGTTTAGGATCTCTTGAGAACTGTTCCCAGTCATTGGTAAGGCTGAAGCAAAGTGCCTCAGAAAGCCAACCAAAGGCTTTTATTTTAGCAGTGCAGGATGTAGAGTCCCTGCTTTACTTAAAATGCAGTTTACATGGCCAGATAGCATCAGCATCTATTTTAGTATTTATTCCTACTAATCCATAGGAAACATTATTCGTATTTTCATCTGTGTTTTCTGCATTGCAGAGCTATGGATTGGAAGAGTTCCCAGGAGGTTGTGTAGTTCAGCCTCTCCACTGAAGCCAAGGAGCACCAGTCTTAAATAGTGACCACCTTTGGTTACCCATGATTTCCCATAACCAACTCTTGAAAATCTCCAAAGATGGAGATTTTGCAACTTCTCTGTGTGATCTGATTCAGTGCTGTACAAAAGCTTTTCCTAATGCTGAGTAGACATCAAAAGTCACAGCTTATAGCAGTTGCTCCTTGTTTTACGATTTGGCATTGCCAAGAGTTTCACAGTTGTGGTCAGAGATGTCCAAGTAGTTTTAGGCTTATTCTCCTCTTAGCCTGCTTTTCAACAGACTGAAAAAGCCCAGTGTTGCCAATTTGCTCCCATCAGGCAGATATCTCACTGTCTTGCTTGTCTTCCACTGAGTACTTCACAGTTTCCCAGCATCTCCCTTGAACTGGGACACAAAATTGAACACTTATTGCAAGTGAAGCCTTACTTGGATTGAGTTGAAAATAATAATTTACCTCTACCAGCTGACCACCAGCTTTTCTGATGCAGTCCTGTGTGGGATTTTTTTTTGCCACAGTTTGATCCTTCTTGACCTGTTGTTCACTGTATCACCCAAATCATTTTCAGGCTGGCTGGTACTGAGCCAGCTGCTTCCCAGCCTGTATCAGCACATGGGTTTATTCTGTCCTAGGTGCATAGTTCTGCACTTTGCTGAACTACATGAGATTTCTGTTAGCCAAATCCTCAGCCTTGCAGTCAGTCATATCAGCAAGCCCTTTTAATATCCTCTGAATCCCGTCAAGTCTCATGTATTAGGTCTATATTTGTGAGCTCTAGGATACATATAAAAAACCTGAGGACAAATGTAAACACAAAGTAAGGGTTTCATAGTGTGAGTAATACCTCTGCTTTCCTCATCAATAGGCAATAGCTTTTCGCTCGCCTTGGCCTCACAGATTCCTCCTGTGAGCTACCATCTCAAATTTTATGCTTTGATCCTCATCTGGTACTCATGAATAAAACAGGTCCAGGCAATACTAGTTTCATATATGAGCTACAAGGAAAGTTTAATTCTTCATGGATAATGCAAACTCCAAAACTGGCTGAAGCATATATTTGTTGGTGTGTATTTATTTCTTTTTTTTTTTTTTTCTTTTCTTTTTAGTTTCTTTTCACATGTGCTATGGACTTTTCCTGTTGAAAATCCAAAGACAAAACTTTTTCATTAAATGATTTTGACTAGCTAAGAATTCCAAAGTGTAGAAAGAGCAGACAGTCTGGAAATGCTATCAGATTTATTTAATTTTTAATCATAGTATGAGAATTGAATATGTAAAAATACTTCTGCTTCAGAAAAAGAAAATAAGTATACATAGTTTTCTGTGAATAGAGAAAAGATTGCTGAAATCCTTTCTGATTTGTATTTCTGGTACATATAGCAATGATAATCATCAAATTCTAAAATAGTGTATTTTCTTAGTACAACAAGGAGAGTCAAAGTATTACAAATAACTAGTAAAGATATATATGAAAGAATCCTTAAATAATGGTAAGTTGTGTGCTTATACTCACTTTCTATTGATACCATTTATGACACAGTATTCCTGAAAAATACACATATGAACCTTATAATTAGCAATACAGTAAATTTGGTTTATTCATTCTTAAATAAAAAAAAATCTGGATTTTTGATGTTTCACAGACTCTGCAGTTACGTAGATACATTTTCTTCCAAGGAATCAATTCCTTGTTATTATCACTCTATCTCTATTTCATATAATATGAAATATTTCCTATCTGTAACAGTAAGTCCATCCTTTCATGAGACTTTTTTTTTGTTGTTGTTCCCTTATTAACCTCAAATAACCTCAAATAAATTCATGAGGAAAAAAAGGATTACAGGACTAAGCAGACTTTTCTTCTCAGTGAAACCAAATTTTTACTTGTGTTACACTATTTTTATCCCAGAAATTTGGCTTGGTAAAGTTCTGTTAGCAAGACAGATACAAAACTTTAATGCCAGATCTGATTAGAATTGTTGTGAGTTAATGAATTTTCCTGTAATATTTTGAAAAATTCTGATGGACATATTATGTACAATTTTCACTTAGTGCCTGATAACTTTAGTGATCTAGAGGAATGTGTCAATGTTTCTACAATTTGATGTACAATTGATTTTCTCATTCTCTCATGCCATTCCCTTAGGAAAAGCATGATGTAAAATGAGAAAATAGAAAGGAGGAAAGTTGTTTTTTTCCCCCCTCAAAATTCGGTCATATAAATTGTTTATAGCACTTCATAAGTGAAAAGTCCTTGACATGTGAAATTGACTCTTTCTATGGCTTATATTCAGGAATGCATATTCAAGGTAAGCCACCAATACAACACACTGGGGACTGAGTGTTGAATGAATAACTAAATGCACCACCCAACAATCACTGACTTTTCTCCTATTTGTTTACTGCCTAAAATAGAGACCATTTCCAGTATCATCCTGTAATGGCATTTTCCTTGGGCTATGCATTTTTGCTAATGAGAATTGCGATGGCCATTTCTGAATTGTTCTCCTTCTAAATGTTTTTCTCTTTAATACATGGTGAAAAAACTAAAGAAGTAACCATTACTGTTTTGAGAAAAACAGAGCATTAACAAATATTTGAAAGACATTCATTACCTGTCAAATACTTTGACAATATGGAATTATAACTGAATGGAAGTTCTGATAACGCAACAATAGTCCATTATCAATAAATTGGGATCACTTTTTAACATTGCTAATGTTCTTATAACACAGCAATTGTTATTTCTTGCATGGGTTGTTAAAAGAAGCAATTATACATAGTGAAATATTGTCACAGTTCAAATACTCAATAAATCATGATGCAAAGAAAAAAAACATGCTTTATGTTTTTGCTTTTGGGAAAACTGCAGCAATGAGACTGAGTTAAGGTTTTGTATTTGGTCTTTTCACCTTTATTTTAAATATCCATATTAATAGCCTGAAAATACACAGAGTGATGAGGTAGGTGTATTTGCAGATTACTTATTTAACTTCAAAGAGATGTTCATTCAGGATCAGAGAAATTGGTGGGAGGGTATTAGGCATCCAAGGTAGATGAAACAAATGGTAAATGAAACGCAATACAATACATTAAAATGTAGGGAAAAATAGCTCAAAATTGAATTCAGTATTATAATTTCTGTTCTTTTAAGTAGGATATATCAACTTAAAAAAATCCATAATTGTGTTTATGTAATTTCTAGTGGTACAGAGCTTAAGAAGCATTTCAGCATTTCAGCGATATATTAAAACAAAAAGGCAAGCTTTTAATATGAATAAGAAAAGGGATAACAAAGAATGGAAAAGATATCATAATGCTTTAAACACCTCTTCTTGAATGCTATGCAATACTGTCTGTCCTGTGTCTTAAAGGATATCACAGAACAAAAAGAGGTTCAACTATGCGTAATGCAATAATGAAATATGTAAAAAATTTGTGTTGAAAGAAACAAAAACTACTGCAAAAGAAAAGAGGAATGAGGAACATTATAAGAGTAGTTTTTCTGATTTATGTTATGTATCACTTATTTTCACATACCAAACTCTACATGACTGAACAGAAGGAAACAAGGACAGTGAATTGAAATTAAATGTTATGAAATCCAGAAATACTTTTAAGTTTACAGTTTTTTTATTTATGCACATGGAAATGGTTCATGCAGCTCATTAAAACAGGACATGATTTAGGTAAAATATTAAGGAGGTTTTAAAAAAAAGAAATAGTGACATTGACAACATATTTAACTTCTCTTAACAAATTATAAACCACTTTTTTTGAAATTAGTATTTCAATCTAAAGGATAAAGTATGCTCTCTTTTAGATTGAATAACCCTAGATCTGCCTGTTGTAGGTTTCTTATATCATCCTCTGTCAGAGACAGGATATTGAACTAAATAACTCTTGGACACATTCCAAAGTATCAGTTCTCTCTTTTGCTCAGTGCACCATGTGTTTATAGTAAAGCTCTATTAATACCAAACTAAATGCAGGTTCCCTGTAGTGATGCACAGTCCTTATTTCCAAAACTGAGAAAGGAAAAAGAGGTGGGAATGAAGCCAAGAACACTACTGATGAAGGGAAATAGGTGATAGAAGAAGTTATGTAGATGGCAGATATATACAATTTATCAGTATGAGCCCAGACAGGAGAAAAGTATGGGAGGTTCAATTTTGATTGTCCTTGATCAGGTCTTCAGTTTAAATACCTAATAACAAAAGTACCACTCTCTGGGCTTTGAGTCATGTTTGCTTCCTTCTACGTGGAAAAGAGAAGGTACTGTGTTTAAGACTCAGATTGTGAAAACCTTAGGAAAAAAAATAATTCCTGGCCCAAAATTCACTTAGTTGTACATGTCACAAGCATTTTCCATTGCATGAAAAGTATCTTGTTTGAACTCTTCTTATTCTAAGTAGTTTTGCCAAAGTCAGTCCCCGAAACCACACTGTTCAGCAGGTAGAATTTATTATCTTTAAATCATTCTTCTATCTGAGACATCGTATAGACTTATGTGTATTTCACATCTTTTCAGAACATACTCTATTGGCAGATTTATAGTTCAGACTGTTTTTCAGGCCTTTGTTTTTCAGAGTCTGGCACAAACTTAGAGTCTCAAATACATTCATGCACATTTCTAATCAACCACTCTAATTGCATTGCTAATGGCTGCCATTGAATTCGGTGTCCTCTGAATTTTAATTTTCATACTTATTCTGCTGTAAGCTTTCTGGTCACCATCAAGGTAAACAATTAGGAGATTATCTGCCTGTTACCCAGCCATCAGCATGTGCTGAAAACACGGTGTCTTCATAACAAGAGAATAGCTTCATCCTTCATGCACAGTTAAGAACTTGCAGCTGACTTGGCTGCATTTGGGACTCAGTGGATAAAGAGACCATTAAATCATTAACTTTCCTTCTGGGTATAAGGTTTTTTTTAATAACATGATTACAAGGACCAATGGCCAAGAATATCTGTCCTATTGCAGCTATCTCAATACTGAAACAAATCTATGCCAGAAGTTGCTGGAGTCTTCCAATTTCATAGCAGGCCTAAGACCAAGATATGCATTCCCACCTTTTTTTTCTAGGATATTTTGTTCTTTTAAACCATTTACAAATATTTAATTGTAAAGAATTTTTTCTTTTCATAGGCAAAATATTTTTGTTCTCCAAAGTGCTAAGACAAGAATCTTTGATAGAAAATGGCTAGACCTGAAAGTAACAAAAATGCTACTGAAGTACAATTTGTTAAATTTAAAGAAAATTTTAGTTACCTGAGCTTATTACTAGCATCTTCTCCCTGTTCTTCATGTGCCTTTGCTTCATCCTTCAGAAAATCCTGAATGTTACTGGTAGATTAGCATGGATTCCTATTGTCCTTAAAGATTCCAAACTCCAAATTATGCAACAGGCAATAGTTTACCAGCATATCCGGCTAATTTGTGCACCAGATGTGCTGCAAATTATTCTCATGCAAATTCTGTGCATTTCATGAAGTCTGATTTAATCCTGAGCTGCCTTCATTTTATTCTGGGCCACAACAACCTTAGTTCTCTTCTCTAGGATTTGATGTGTCTTAAAAGCACTCAATTCACAGGAAACTTGATGTCATGGCTTTATTAGTTTTACCTTGTGAAAGCTGATGTTTTCTGGTGTAGTGAGAAAGGGAACCCCCCTTCGCTTATGTTTTTTGTGAAGTTCTGATAATTTTTTCAAGACTTTTGAAGACAGGGTAATTTTCTTTTCACTGTGGTATGGAAGACTGATTATCTGAGAAGAAGATGAAAGAGCATCTACAGTTCCTCTACCTTGTATCACAAGCCTTTTTTTCCTCAGTTCTTTCATTCTTACAGATGCTCTTTTTAATTATTATTTGTTTGATTAACTACCCTTCTAATTGAAACAGGAGGGAAAAAACACATTTCACTGAGATTCAGTCATCCATGTGATTTAATTGACTGCTAGGCAAGTTTAGAAAATAGTAGTCTTTTTGTTTTTAAAGGGAAGAAAAGATAGGCCTGTAATGCAAAATGCAAAGTTTAAAAAAATGCAAAAGAAAATGTTTTCTATTTGGAAAGTACTTGAAGGTCTTAGTTAGATCTCTATTATGGAAAAGATTTGTGGAAGTTTTGATTAAAAAAAAAAAAAGTGATTTAAATTAATTTTTGGCATACTCAGTACTTCCATGTTTAAATGAATAATTTGTGTTTAAAAACAGTGAGCAGAACATAAAAACTTGTAGTACCCTGACATGGCCAGTACAATACATTATACCTCTTGGGAACTATGATATTTGACTTTGAGAGAATTTTATCAATGCAGCTTAATGTAATAGGCAGCCCTGAAATGCTATCACCAAATCATGAGCTTACACATCTCACAAATTCCCAGAGAGCCTCTAATGCTGACTTTGGTAAATAAAGTTGTAACATCATGCTCCCATGTAGAGCCCTCTCTGGTTTTGCCCAGAATCGTATTGATGAAACTGTGGAAGTTACCTGCTAAGAGAAAGTTATATAGTTGAGCCTTTGACTTACTAAATGGTGCACAATAATCTAGGTTGCTGGACATTTATAACCAGAGATTCATTAAGTCAAGCTAATTAAATAAAAACAGTAAGCCAAATAATAAAGATGAGAGTCATGACCTGTAACAACCTCAAGTCCTTTCTATGACACAGAATTAATCTTTAATCATGCCTAATGGCTGCTTGCATATTTAATGCCTGCTACTGTTACTATCCTGCCCAAAGGGAATCTTCAGTTTCTTTCCTTCTTTCCTTAGTTCCTTTGGGAATATGTGTTAATTATTCTTATAGAGAAACAATAGTGCAGATCTTCTGAGCTTATCCTTCTTTCTCTCTTTTTCTTTTTCTTCATAACTCTCAGAAGTGTAAGTGCACATAAACTTCAGTTGTGTCCTCAATGGGATCACATTTAGGAATAACCTCAAGAGTTCCAACAGCATAAGTTGCATTAAATTTGGGAGAATGAAAGTGACAGTTTGATACATATTTCAGGTAAAATTGAATTTCTTGCTGAAATGTCTAAGTTGGCAAAACTGGCATAGCATGTCAAATGTGCTTTGATACTCTTAACAGATGTTTTTTAATAATCTTAGGGGAAATTAAGAATTTGTCACCAATATTGTTTTCTCCTGTTCTGAGCAAGAGGAACTTAACCATCAGTTTCGATGTTCATTTTCACATTTATTCAGTTCTTTGAGTCTGTTTAGTTCTAGGAGGTGTTTCTCTTAGAGTTATAGATCCCTGTAAGGGAGAATATGCCCTGTCAGATTTTCATAGTCTTTTACAGTCTCAGTGAAATTTCTATTCTAAGCTCACAGAACACTTCTCCTCTTCACTGCTGCAGAGAAAGAAAAGTATCATGAGCATAGTTTAACTAGACTGCTGCCTTTCCAGGGTAACATGCATTTAAAGAAACTGTGATAAAGTTGTCCTTTACTGCAATCAGTTCCACCTTTTGAAGGGCTGCTATTTTCATGAAAAAAGTGCTAGAGAGCTAGCAAAAAGAGGTTACTTTTTTTCTTTTCTTTTTTTTGGTTGTATTTTTTTTTGATAAGACAAACCTTTTTTAGAGAAAGAACTTCTATTCTACTTTCAGTTACCTGAAAAAGTATCCCAAAACAAACCAAACTTCTGAATGACCATTGCCAAGCACCTGTGGCCATTAACCTTCTACTGTATCCTCCTGCTTATGTGATTTGCCATTCAGATATTTATCTTCAACTCAGTATCTACAGGAACCTTTGTCTATCTGTCTGAAATCAGCTAAGCATACTTTTTATGTGTTGTGGTGTTTTTTCTTCCAAGTCTGAGAGCGAGAAGGCACTTCAACAATAAATAAATTCCATTATCATCTAATTCTGTAAATTATTGAAGTATGTGCTTAGTGTTCCATATCTTGTGGACTTCACATATCAAATATCCAGCTGATGTAAATTAGCATAATTTCACTCATGGCTAAAGTCACTTTGATTTACACCAGCTTTAGAATTGACTTGGCCTCAGTATCAAGAGCTGCAGGTGGTTCCTGAAGAGACTTACATTTATTACTTATAAAGCATAAGCGTTCAGTACTCTTTGATCAAGTTCTTTTAGATACTGCATGCATGAATAGCTAAAGCTTATATCAAATTTACTTATTTGAAGACAATTGATGTTACCCGGGATTTCTGATTTAGCGGAGTGATACAAAATATGCTGAAAACACAACATGAATGTAATTTATGCTTAGCAAAATATAGCAATTGCAATATATAATTCAATCACCGTGCCAATGTGATTCTCATTATCAGTCTCCATAATATGCTCAATGAAGTGAGGTTTATTTCTTGTGTAAACTCATTTTTCATTTTTTCCGCTATTTTCAAGTTTTCATATATCTTCAGATATAGGAAGGTGAAGAGCTTGCATCAGTTGAACCTTTGAATTCAGCAGCTTCCTAGTTTTTATATTTAGGTATTTACCCAAGTCATTATATTAGCCGTTATAGGTTCTTTAAATCCAGAAAGAAAAGAAAAGTCAATTTTCTTACTTTTAAACTACAGAAACATGAGGCTATGTCTCAGTCCATTGCAGAAAGACTGCAAAAGCATAACACCAGCAAAGAGTAAAACACAGATATGCATGAAGAAGCTAAAATAAATCAAAAGATCTGCACATCATTATTCATACAAAAAGAAAAAATATGCTCAAGGCATCCCCTTTCGTTGTTTTAGAGTACTTACTGCTTTATCTGAGTGACTTTCAGGCCTCCGTTTTTTCAGGCAGTGGGCATAAATTGCCAATTGTATGAGCAAGCACCTGATGTGTATGAGGAAAGTCAAAACATTCCAGTGATCCAGTGGATGATGGGAATGTCATTCCAGTGACATTCTGGGATGTCAAAGCATCCCAGAAATCCAGGGATTTAACTGTTACTTTGGGTGAATATATAAATATTGTCCTACCTCTGTGCTGAAAGATACTCTCCCAAAAGACAAGAATCTTTAAGTGGTCATGGTGAGTTATGGCATCAACACATATGGGATGTGGTGCAAGTCCTTAGCATGATCCTGTCATCCAGAGACTACTCACCCACACAGGTGGAAAAATAAACTTCTTCAAGGTTGAATTTGTCTAAATTCAGGTTCAAGCCAGTTGATGCTGTTTTTCAGACAGGAAGACTGAAACTTATTGCTATCTGACCTCTCACTCTGGATGTCCAAGTGCTCACAAGTCACACATTCAGTATTTGAGTAGGTGAGCGCTTACCTTGTTCCTGTGTTTTCTTGCTATTTACTGAAATAACTTGCCTGGCTGAGTTTTTATCATTTCAACCACTGCCAGCTCTGTAAAGTTTAAAATATTTTATCTGCTTATAGCACCGAGAGCAATTATTTGCGTAATTTCCCAAATACTTGTTGAGGTACCAAATAGCTCCCTGGACATGGAACAGTTGGAGCTCTGCATGGGGTCCATCAGGGCAGTCTGGCAGCATTCATCCTATTGCCGCAGCCAGGGAGCACACCCATAGGGATGGAACAAGCTGAGGCCAGGCTATGGGCCCACAGACTCAGCAGTGCCTGTGATGGGGCAGGTCAGGATGGTGGGGAGGTGAGACCAGCCCTGCTCTGGAGTAGATGGAGCAGGGTCTGATGGCCCCAGGGTACTGAGATGGGGTCCTGGGCGGGGTACAGGGAAGTCCTTGGGGGCCTGGGCACAGTGAATCCTGTGAATACCCTCAGAGCCCTCACAATCCTTTTTCTAAGCCACTGCTTTCCTAGGCACCTAATTTTTAAGTACAATGTTAATTGTTAATTCCCAGGTATAATAGCTTTTACTTGCTTTATTAAAATACAACTGTTCAACATGGCCTTTGATATCAATGATCCACAGCATTCTGTAAAAGTATTGTGTCCTTAGTATTTATTACTCCATTAATCTTTGTGTCATCTGTAAACCTCACTAATAAAAGAAACAACTTACTCAGTAAAATACTGGTAAAATGTATAGAAATTGTGTTGGATTCACAAACCCTCTCTGCAGGACCACGATAGGTGCTGAATCAGTAGGCCAGCACTAGCAGATAGAGAAGTACAGTGAGAAAAGAAAATCTTTCTCCTTCCTTTTGTGTTTCCAGTAAGATATTGTGCTGTGTGCACAGGTAGTGGTGTTGTTTGGCCACAGATTGCTCTGTCAGCTTTTGGGGCATTCAAGGACATGGGACCCATTGTGTTAAATGGAGACTGAAAGCAAGGTGCTCAGTACTTGTAGTGCTGGGAGGTGCCAATGCATGGCTGTGTTTCGAGGCAGTGCAGTGCTCAAAACCAGTGAGCTTGTAGGAGTGGTAAAGAGATGATGATGATGATGATGATGATGATTACAATGATGATGATGAAACAGTGTCAAGCACGTTGCTCTGCAAATTTACAGTTCTGAATGACTCTGCTTACAAGGTCAAATCATGGCATGTTTTAACCATTCTGTATAATAGTGTAGGAGAATTTATATTTTAAATCATTAGCTAGAAAGTTTTATTATATTCTGTTATTTTGTGAACTCCTCTGTCACATGCCTAGCACCTGCTCACTGCAAGTCACTCTTGTTTCCAGCACTTTGCAAAACCTATAGGGGTTTTGAAGGATGATAGGATTTCCTTTTTTCATTTTTTTTAAGCTATTAAAGCTGCTTTAAACTACTGTCCTTATTTGATAAGAAGTCCTGCTGTCACATGTTTTTGACTTTTCTAAATCAAATAGAACACACAGAGATGAGCTGTACTTGGGGACTGAAAGAACAAACAGTTCATCTTGTGAACTGAAACGTCTGCTATGAAAATATGAGCATCTTCAAGACACAATAAAGTGCTAGCAGTAGTGGAGCATTAAAATGGATGTGAGTTTATATAACTGTTTGTCTCTGTCTTTTTCTATTCTGTCTCTTTGAAGGTAGATAGGAATGAGCACATAAAAGTGGGCTAAATTAATGAAAACCATGAGTAGAATATTTGCATTTCTACGCACGTGTCATTGGGATAGAAAGCTTTATTTAAGTACACCTTTGTCTCTTACCTAGACAAGTAGGATAAGTCTAATGAGTGTGAGCAGACATTGCTTGTATCTGTATAGACCCTATCAGTGCCTTTTGTCAGGCAGAAAAATAATGATAAAAAGGAAAGAAGATTAGCCTTTGACAGCGACAATTCTCTATAAAAGACTTAATAGTTATTGATGGTGTTTAATGTGTAACATAGTGGATAACATTTACCTTTGTGATGAAACTTCATAAGGAAACAAAAGCATTGGCTTAGCGGGTTTTAGCTGTAGTTGGACATTATGTGCTACAGAAATCCCGGCAGAGCCTGCTGTTAGAAGAGCTCATTGTTATTCAGTTTGTTAACATGACAATGATCAAAGATATGCAGGCTAAACCACTCATTTATTCTAATTAAAATAACTGTTTCAATCTGTTATAGGTTTTATACTTATAGTGTGTATATCCAGCAAAAGAGTAATTGGGAACCTTAAAGTGTTACAGCAAATGGCATAGTACATTCTGTCTCCAGGGGCACTGTGATTTGATGCAGAAGGACCAGCATTTTAAGAGCAGTCCATTTTTTGCTTCTCACTTGTAATAAAAGCAGTGGTCATTTACTGAGGAGTGGGCTTCTGGCAGCCATCCAGGTAGCTTGATACTTTTTTTGTATTATAGTTGAAAATACGACAATAAGAAAAGACACTAAGTAGACTGATGTATACCTACTTTAGGTTTTCTTTCATTTCAGAAAAGCGTGCAAAGGCTGGCTTTATGTGATAATCCTACTGATTTATTAAAGTCAGAAACAGCTCTGTGGTAGTTGGAGAATTTGGTTGGTAGGTAGATTTAGATCCTGGAGGCAAGAGAGAAAGTCTGGAGAAAGACAGACTTTCTTATGATTTAGGAGGATTGGGTTAGAGATCACTTAGGTAAACTTGACACCCACATATCCATGGGCCCTGATGAGATGCACCCATGAGTGCTGAGGGGGATGGCTGATGTTATTGCTAAACCACCCTCAATCATCTTTGAAAGCAAAGCCAATGGTGTCCTGGGATGCATTAGGAGGAGTCTGGCCAGCACATCATGGGAGGTGATCCTGTCCCTCTGTTCAGCCCTGGTGAGGCCACATCTGGAGTACTGTGTCGAGTTTGAGTTCTGGGCTCCCCAGTTGAAGAAAGACAAGGAACTACTAGAGCAAGTCCAGAGGAGAGCTAAGAAGAGTTAAGGGACTGGGACATCTCTCTAATGAGGTAAGACCAAGACAGCTGGGACCACTTAGGCTGGACAAGACTTAGATGCATTGATGTATCCTCATCAATACATACGAATATTTTAAGGGGATAGGGCTAGACTCTTCTCAATTATTTCTAGCAACAGGACAAGGACCAGTGAACACAAACTTAAACTCAGGAAGCTCCATTCAAATATAAGGAAAATCTTCTTTAATGTGAGGGTGACAGAGCACTGGAGCAGCCTGCCCTGTGACGTTGTGGAGTCTCCTTCTCTGCAGATATTCACAACCTTCTTGGACACAATCCTCTGCAACTTGATGTAGGTTAGCCTGCTTTAGCAGGGAGATTGGACTAGTTATCCAATCCAAGATGTCCTTTCCAAGCCCAGCCATTCTGAGATTCTGTGATTCTGCATGTTGATTCTTGGTACATTTTATTTGCTGTGTGTCATGTTCTGCAAATTAGTTGTATTTAATTTAAATTACCTGACCTTTTAGAATTGCAAAATAATTGTCTTCCTTACAATGAGAGAGGTGCTGGCACTGAACTGACTAGCTTGCTCAGCAGTTTGAACATCATCAAAATATTCAACCAATTGCTTCAAAATAAAGAACTGATGAATGTGCATATTCTTTTCCATTTTATATCATCTCTTACACTACTCACATCTCAGAACCAACTTCAGAAGCTGTAATTATATTTGAGAATGATAAGTGATACAGCCTGCCTTCTTTAAGAACCTAAATTCAGTTGTATGATTAAAGTTTTATGCTGTTGAATGTTCTGATCTTAAATCTTTACCTTTGTTTGGGCAGGACTACTGTTTTATCTTCTGTATCCAAATGACAGTTATTGCACGCTGAAATGGACAAGGTATGGTGCTGATCCTTTCACTGGAAAGTAGCAACTGAACCTACCACCACATTGTGAAAGTTTTCTGCTTTCACTATACAGCAACCAGACCAAGTGTCCTCAGAGAGTCAATGTGATTCTTTCCAACTTGGAGTGAAAGCAGCACTTGTATAGTGTTTATGATCAGATAATAGTGCTGGTTCACACCTGAGCCTGCATCTCACCTAGGTGGTTGCATGCATTACCTAGGAAGTGCAGCTGGGCATCAGGCTCACCTGGGAATTCATATGTTTAGCTGCCATCTCCAGTGCATGTAACAAAGCAGGAATACTCATATACTTGGGCTATGGACTCAGCTGTGAAGCAGCAATTACAAGCTGGGGTAGCTACAAGCAGCTTTCTGACTGCTGTTGCCTGTAACCTGGGAAGCTGAGTCAATATCAAGACATTACATCTATAGTCTGGAATTAAAATGTTCAGTTGGTGAATTAGGGTGCAGACTTGAGACAAATATTAAGCCATAGCCTATTTCCTGTCCTTGGCTGCATCTGGGAACCAGACATGAATAATAGTCATAACTGCAGTAACTGCTGTGATAGCTGTCTAAAATAAAAGTGTCACAGTGACTGAATTGGAAGCATGAATTGCTTTATTGATCTTTGTTAATGCACTTTTTTTTTCACTTTTTTTTTCTTTTTTTAAACAAAGAGTTGATAATTCTTTCTCCTTTCATCAGGAAGAACATGCTGGTTGATCTGTTGCTGTTCTGTTGAGATGATGTGTCTTTCCTCAAAATAAATTGTCTAAATACCTGTCCAATGTCTAATACTAAATATAAACTACATTTACACATCTATAAAAGCAAGGTCAAAGCAGCTGCTTGCTGTATTTGTAGTAATGAGATTTGTAGAGAAAAGAAGTGTGTCTAACAATATTAACAGTATAAATTTCCCTTTATTTCTGAAATCTCAATTATTTTTCATTTGTCCCTTCCCTGGTCTCTCAAACCCCACATGGTTTTATAATCATCTTAAGTGAACACTTTTCTTAAGAGCAAAGCATAAATAATACTTGTATTGCATATATGAAGTGCCACTGAGAACTGACTAATTATATAAAGCTTAGATTTACTTCAATGGCAGAGATAAGCTGAGTTCCTTATTTTAGCTAATATTGTGAAACAAGAAAGATTTTCTTTGTGACAGAGACTCTTGTTCCTCAAACATTATTTCTCTGTCCATATTCCTGCATAGAACATAACTGCAAAATAGAATTTATATTCAATTTCCTCCTGCAGTAGCTTACCTCTCTCTTGTAGTTTTGTCATAACAGGTGGTGGAAAAAAACCCCAACCATATAAACATTCAAAGGCAAGAAAATCCTGAACACCTGAAAATAAGCCAGAATAAAAATATAGCAATGTTATTTATTTTTACAGTGTACTGTGATATAAATAAACAGTAAGAATGCATGATGGGAATAGGAACAATATATTAAGTAAAGACAGGAACACCTTAAAAGCACTGCTACTTTCTCTGAGAAGCAAATCAGTCCTACTTTTCCCTGACTTTTTCATATTTTCCCTTCTTTTCACCCTCCTTTTCCACAAAAGCTTTCCACCCCATCAGTTAGGCCAGCAGCTGAATCAGCTGTTGATTGAGATAAACATTAAGTAAGTGATTAAAACTTAGCAGTGAGCAGGAACTCACTGGCTGGACATTGAGGGATTAGTAGATAGAAGTAGAATAGCAATCTCTTAAAATGATAATGAGAGAGAAAGTGTTTATAAATCATGAAATGATAACTGGGAGATGCTTATGGTTTTACAGCTCCTGATGGCAGCTTGGAACATATGCCAGAGCACCTCAGAACTGTCCAGCCTGAGGTCTTGCTTTAGCAGTTTCTCTACATTATTTTGCACTATTACTCTTAAGATGTAATATTAGCCACGCAGGTGTCAAAGAGAAAGGAGTAACATAGTCACAGAAAATTATCTGCTGTGTTTTCCTTATATCATTAACTTGCCACTACTCAATCATCACCCAATCTCCTTAAGCATATGAAGAACTTAGGCTCATGCTTTTATGTTCTAACTTATAAAGAGTGTGGGTCAATGCAAATAAATTCTCAAAGGGTACAGTGTTCATACTCTGTACATTTTATTCAGGACTGGTTTTATCTTCACTTTTTAGATTAAATGCCTGTCATTGGTTACAGTGCATTGGAAATATGTCTGTGGTAATAAGTGAAGCAGCCCCATAGAAGCAGATGCATAGAGTGAAACAGGTGGTCCTGAGGACTCTGTGTCCTCACTGAACACGTTTTGGGGTGTGTATTTGTGCTCTTGAGAGTAGCTCTGGTTTGATCATGTGGACTGAGTACCCATTACTGGTGTCTTAATTTAATCCAAGAAAAATTCTGTGTGCTCTAGTAATTCTTTGTGCTGTGAGCCAAAGAGCAGTAAATGGGAAATTCAAGATGTTCCCTTAAAAAATGTACTGCATATCACAAGTAAAATGCTAGTGTAGATGTTCCTTACTTAAAATACCTAAAAGACTACATGAATACATTCTTAATAGTTAAATCTTGACTAATGTTGAAAAACTACTTAATAAATAGACCTCTTAAAACCAGTAATGAGACTGCTTCACAGTGAAGTGCTACACAGTATGAGTAAGAACATTAAAATCTATCTTAAAGTAGTAAATTTTAAACAGTGTTCAGGATCCATAATTGATGGACTCAATTGCAGACCAGAATTAAGTTATGAGCTTTTTTCATACTAAGAAAAGAAAAAAAATAAGCTGTTTCAATGTGTTCTTTATGGCTTTTATTCATTAATTCATACTGGTTGTCTGGACTGCAGTTGTTTACTTACCTACGGTTAATGCAAATTTTAGAAAAACCAAGCATCCCAACGTTAAACATTCATGGAAAAGGCTGGTTACTGACAGCTGTTAACATAGTGGTTAGTAAAGAGAACTTTGAAGGTATGTTCTCCAAAGCAGAATGTTTAGGACATTTAAGCTTGAAGGAAATGGCCAGTGGCAAATAAAAGGTTTGTCTTGTAACAATATTTTTAAGTCACTAGTCAATACCAAGCAAGGTTGACAAGAATAATAATATATAATTCCTTTTCAAAAAGTAGCCCCAAAACTCAAGTGTTTAATTATTGATCCAAGTAATATTTTCCTTTCAAACTCATCCGGGGGCTAAGAGCCATTAGTTAAAGCATCTGACAGAAACTCTTCCTAAAGGATTAATGAAATGAACTCTTCAGCAGTTTGTGAAAAAGGAATTTTACACTAGTAGATTAAAGAAAACAGACATGTAAAGCATATTGAGTCACTTAGAAAGAATAATAATTACACTAAGATTTCTTCCATTCCTCCTTTCCCTGTACACTGCTTCAGAGTGATAAGTGGTACATCAGTCTAATCCAAATGGAAATTAATGTTGCATGTGAAAATAAAATAATTTTCAGGCTATGTTTGCTACCTTTATTCATACTTTGCTACTTCACCACCCAGCATATCTGTGTATTTTATATATACATATACATATGCATATACATATATGTGTGTATATGTTGTGTAAAAATTAATTAATTAATATTGATTAATAAGGTACTGCTCACTCTAAGGAAAAATACCATAATTATGGATCTTTTTGGTATTGTCTTTCTCTTCTTCTGACTGTTAAGGTGTTTATAAATTATTTGTACAGAAATATTTCACAGTGTGTGTGGCATGTGTGAGGTATTAAAGTTCTGTTATCGCTATTTCTGTTAAAAACCTTTTCCCCCATTCTGTAAAGTCAGCATACAATTTAAAAAAATAAGATACTCTAAATGCTTTCTGAAAATCTATTCTTCTGCCCATCTGTATTTCTTGAAGCCTAACACCTTTGAAAATTGAGTCCAGAGAGACCACCAAGCCATTACTGGAAGAAAAAGGACTTAAACACAGATTCTAGCTTTATGCCCCACCCTTTAGATAATTTCTTTACCCTTTCAGTCTTTCTGTGGTCACAATTCTTATAAATGTCAGTGGGAGCAAAATTACTAGTGTTAGAGTTATGAGCCAAGAGTGAGGAAAAGCTGACTTAGATAAATTTTATTTTGCACTCTTGCAAGCCAATTTTCAATAACCCACTTTATGGCCCTCTACACCCTGTTGAATTGTGGGATAAAAAAGTGCAACTGACATAATTCAGAACATTGCATCTAAAGGCAGACTTTCATTTGGAGATAGGTGAAGTAGAAAGTCAAAATTAAATTGGTTTGGTTTATTTCAAGCCTCAGGAGCTCTAATGACATATGCCATTTCACCTAAACAGGTATTTTTAGTGTTTCATATAGAATCAAAAAGTCTGCATTGGAGTTCCTATCTATTGTAGAATTAAATCGACATTTTCACTTGGGTATACTCCAGGAGTGAAATTATGGCCCCATTCAATCTGATGGAACTTTTTGCAATTGACTTCAAGAGGGACTAGGACTTCACCCCAGGAGTGTACTTTCAGGCTAGCTAACATCTTTTTTTAATGTACCCCCTACACAGCCTATTAAATATTCTTGTCATTACAGAATACAGAAGAGCCCATTTTCCAATTTGTCTCGCTCTGACGAGCACTGTTTCATAGAGCTCCTCTCAACCCCTGTTGTTTCCTACTTACTAGTTAGAGCATGAAAAAGCCAGTGGGTCAGAGGTTGCTTTCTCAGTCATCACATATACTTTCTAGCAGCTAACAGAGCATGAAGGCTTCCTAACGGGCAACCTGAATTTAGTTACATGCTTTTGACATACCTGGTCCATCTTTTGTTTGAAGATTTTTTATTATAGGCATGGTTTAGTAAAAAAACCCCCGTGATTTGAAACAGCTGGCCTGTGGAAGTCATAGGGAGAGAAGGAACCATGGGAAAGGACAGGAAAAAAGGGTTCTGAGTATCTCTTATGCAACCACAACAGAAAGAAAAGTTATCCTTTGTTTTGATTACTGTATCTTTTGTCACTGCTTACAAAAAAGCTGCTTTAAATTTGTAGTGCATTTCAATAACCCTGAAAACAGATTATCTTTGTACATGCATAGAAACACCCCAGAGTCTGTGTGCTGCCATCTCTGCAACAGTGCTCTGGCTGTTACTGTTCCACAACACTGCCTACAGCTAACTGGAAGACAGAACTGAAAGAAAAACACATAAAACCGGTTATTTTCACCCAACAGTGTTTACTAAGGGATACAAGAGGGCTGGACTTCATCACAATTAAATTTGAGGAGATAAAATATGACAACTGAAAAAACTGGGGCTGACTGCAAGGTATTTTGTGTGAAGGATCTAATCTGCCAAGAGCTCAAAGAGATGTTCTTCGGATCTAATGGGAAAACTTGGGAGCCTCATCTGATGTAGTTAGTTTAGTGAACTTTTATCTTCTACCTAGGTATTCATATGAATGTTTTAATTTCTTTGTGTAAATAGAATGAAAATCAAAATCTTAATGATAAATTCAGGGGTGCCCAGAGCCTGAATTAACTTGGTTACTTAATTGTAACCAAGAAAATATATGATCCTTGGTTCATGTAATATTCTGATCATACAAAATACATCAAGAACCACATAAATTAAAAAAACCAAACAAACAAACACCTAACAGATGCAGTCTCAGGAAGATACAATTATTTGCTTGATTTTCATGCAGACATTCAGATATAGAATCCCATGTGATCAAATACCAGGAATTAGGTTAAGTTCTATAGGTTACATTAAACATACACTTTTCCTCAAAGTCACTCACAATTTTCTCTGATAAAACTATGTGCAGGCCTGCTCTCTATTTTGCTGTTTGTATAGATAAAAAGCTCTGCTTAGCACTTATCTTCAAAGCATTTTACAAACAAAGCATTCTCCTAACTGTATTCAAGTATGCAATAATTTTTTGAACCTGAAGTGATTCTCGCTTAATTTGGGAAGGTTTAGGGACTTTTTATGTATAATAGATGGTTAAGATAAAGCATTAGTATGGGCCTGATCCAACAAGAGGATAAAAAAACCCTCTATGCCCTGCATATCTAATGTACTCGACAGTTTTTAAGCTGACTTACTCAACACACTGTATTGTTGCTATGGTTACTCTACATTACACTGTCTCACACATGGCATATATATATATATGTATATATGTATATATGTATATATGTATATATGTATATATGTATATATGTATATATGTATATATGTATATATGTATATATGTATAAAGACCACTATATCCTTACATCATAGTGTTGTATACAGTTTATCTTTTAGGATACTCTAATTCACTGATTGAAAGCTTTTTAATGTATATGTACAGTATTCATGAAGAAAATAAAAGTGTTTGCTTTCCTTCATTTGTATTCAAGAATACAAATTCAGAAACCTCAAATGCTATTGCCAATTCACTGTGTTAGTGCCCATATAAATATACAAGGTAAAAATATATTTCTTTTTAAACACTTGACCAAAGGAAAAAATATTGTAGAAGAAAAATGTTTATGTGCCTCTTTTCATCCAGGTTGAAAGACTGATTCATTCAATGAAATAGCATGTTAAAAATATGTTATCTTATTCTTGTTAACTCGCTGTTACACTTAATTTTATAATACAAATAAACCATGTTTATATTTTGCCTCTAAAAACCAGAATTAGAAGAAAAGCTTTCAGGATGTCTGAGAACAAGATCCTAATAAGGTTCAGTCTAAACAGTTTTTAAAAACATCATTTTAGCAACTTCAATCCCTTTTGTTTTCATTATTTATCACATTTTAGATAAATGCAAAGGGTGAGATAAATTAAAGTAACATCACAGTGATTCTCCATCCAAAGGGTAGCAGTTGGATACTTGAACTGAAATACTTTATTGGCAGTGATAACAGGTCAGGCTTTGGCTGTATTGGTTTGTTTAGTGTCTATGTAGTTAATTAACTGTTTTATCATAATTTAAAAGACACAAGACTAATTCAGTTGCTGTTGTTGAACTGAAAGAAAACTGGCCGTGTTGAATATATGGATGGGTGATTATCTCACAGTGCTGAAAGCCAGATGGGACCAGAAAGGCACAGGACAATATTTGTAAGCAATGCAAAGCTATCCTTTTGCACTAAGAGCTAAAGCAGGGATTTGACTCTCCAGTAGGCAGTCATCCATCACCTTTTATAGAGATTCTTTTTGTATGTATCCACATTTTCAAGATTTAATGTGAGTGTACAGAATTGGGTAGGAAACAGAATATAATTACACTGTTCTTTGGATATGCAAATTGTAGTCATATATTTTAAAGGACTCTGAATCATTTCCAACTTGTGCTTACCTTTCAGTGCTACAGAAACATATTTGCAATCAGAGCTTAGGCAGGTCTTAGCTGCACAACCTTCTGTAGTAGTTATCATTGGTTTAAATAAAATAAAATTATTTTCAGCACAATGTACAGAGCTAATTTTATGCATTCTTTGGTTTACCACTACATTTACTGTGAACTTTCCAGTATGACTAACTATTTGGTAGAAGTATTAGTTAATGGGATAAAAACAGTGAAGGAATCAGTTTAAAAATCAGCAGTCTCACAGGGATTAGGGTATCATCCTACTTAAAAACATCTTCGGTGTATATTCTTGAGAGATTTCTATTGGTGGCTAAAACTGCAGCCAATCAATTTCTCATTCTCAAAGTATTTCTCATACACCCTATGTCCACAAAAGGGAAGGGCAAGTATTTTCCATCCATCCCTCTCTCTTTTCATAGCTAGGTTACCTCTGTCATCCCTTAAAAACCTCTGCAATCATTACAATGAATAAATGGCAAGTAATGAGGCATATGAACCATGAAGAGTAGGATACTCAGCCTTTCAAGGGAGAAGTTAAATTCCCAGTTTGAGAAATTAGAATATGCTTGAAGGGCTAGAAATATTTTTAGTAGGTTGTAGAACAGTAACTGCAAAAGAATAATTGAATATTTTTATAAAGACTTTAGCCACTTTCTGCTTAATCAAAACAGTTCATCTGTCTTTTTTTCCTGTATTGTATTGCCATCTGTCTCTCTAATACGAATATTCAAATAATGAAAAGGAAACAGGGTGACTAGATTTTGGGTCATGCCAAATGAGATGTTTTCTCCCATCTTTATTTTGGGAAAAGAGATGTCACTCATTGTTGTCTTGTTCTTCCAGGGTAAAAATGACTGTACTAACAAAACTATAGAGATTTACAGATGAAAAGATAAGGATAATTATTATTTTAAAAGTAAATTTTTGTAGTATATTTGTGGCAAGTGGAAATATAAAGATATCATTGTTGTAAGGATAGGTGATAACCTCATACACAGGAGTTACTGTACAGGCATTCAAAATATACTTATAATTTTTATTCTTTTAATGATGTTTCTGGAAAATATTTAGCATTGCATATGGCCTAACTTGTGTGGTTTAAACATAACCAACTCTGACACTATGACTACAATGTTCAAGTCCACAGCCAAAAATCTAGCTCAGTTTCTCCTTTTGAAGCTAGGATTCAAGAGAGAAATAATTTAACAAATATTTGTTTTTCCATATCCAGATGTATATGAATGTTAAGGAAGAGTGACCAATGTTTGCTGTTGTAACATTGGAAGTAGTTTCAATTGTACAAATATGTTGCATATGTTGATATAATCCACCCCAAATACCATGTGTTAGCCTATATGTCATTAAAACATCTTTTAGGATCTAAGCATTAGCATTTACTTGTCATAAACCTCCCGACGTTTACTCCCCTAAGATTAAGTCTCATCAACCCCATGCTGAGGTTAGATACCCCTATACCTCTGAGTGACTATGTCAGAGTCTCTGGCCATGTATGTTACAGGGTGAAGGGAGGGCTTTATGTCACCAGCTTTACTTCATAGTAGGCATCCCCTATTTCTGACCACATTGCTTCCTGTAACACAGCTGTGGCAAAGTCTGAAAGCACCTCCAAAATTCTTAGGAGTTACTGTGCAGCCTGGGCTCTTCTGTGCTTGACTGTGGTCATCCTTGGTCAGCACAACTGCAGAAACATGCTAACATGCTCAGGATTTTAAGGAACTTGGGCTATGGGCATTTCTGAACATACCCTTGAGCATTTCTGATGCACATAGTGGGGAAATCTAACCCTAGAAGTTGGCATGTATGCTTATCAAACTATTGGCAGGCACCATATGTCTTAGTTCCCCTTCCACAATGCTGTATAATGAAGAAAGGGAAGGTAATCAATACTTAGAATTACAACAAAAATCACAGATGGGCCCTTCGTACTACTTTCACCTAAAATTGTGGGTAAAACACCTTCTGGCTTATTAGCTTTGTCTAAAAAGTGGTTTGGTTCAGGCTGAGCATCTGCAGTAGACAAGGACAACAGTGAGAGGAAGCAAAAGTGATAACCAAGGACATTCTGTCTATTATTATATTATACTGAACTGTCAGGAAAAATTAAATCAAAAAGTTGTCTGATCTCAAAGGAGAATCACACAGAACTTTAGCTAACATATATGCTATTCTGCCTTATTTTTTTAGTTTAATCAACACTTTTTTTTCTGTGCTCTCAATTTGCACTGTTATTCAGGCCTGAAAAATGGGCAAACATAACAGATAAAATTTTAAATGCTGAAAGGCAGGCTGAAATCTTTTCAGAGTGTTTTTAGGCATCATATTTTGTTCAACATTAGTTTAACTGCCTCATGAAGTTCAACAAGGGCAAATACAAGGTACCACATGTGAGTCAGGGCAATCCCAAGCACAAATACAGTCTTGGCAGAGAAGGGATTGAGAACACTCCTGAAAAGAAAGACATGGGGATATTGGAGGATGAAAAGCTTGACACCACCTGTCAGTATGAGCTTGCAGCCCAGAAAGCCAACCATATTAAATCAAAAGAAGTGTAGCCAGCATGTCAAGGGAAGTGGTTCCGCCCCTCTAATCCACTCTTGTGAGACCCTACCAGAAGTGCTGCATCCAGTTCAGGGGCCCGCAGCATAAGAAAGACCTTGATTTCTTGGAGTGAGTCCAGAGGATGGCCAAAAAGATGATCAGAGGGCTGAAACACCTTTCCTGTGAAGACAGGCTGAGAGAGTTGGGGTAGTTTAGCCTGGAGAGTAGAACACTCCAGGAAGACCTTCTTGCAGCCTTCTAGTATCTAACAGGGGCCTACAAGAAAGCTGGAGAGGGACTCTTGGCAAGAGCATCTGGTGGTAGGACAAGGGGCAATGTCTTTTAACTGAAAAAGGTTAGACTTGGATTAGCTATAAGAAATTCTTTACTGTGAAGGTGGTGAGACACTGGAACAGGTTGCACAGTGAAGCTGTGGATTCTCCATTCCTGGAAGTGTTCAGCACTGGGTTGAATGGGACATTGAGCAGCCTGGTCTAGTGGAAGGTGTCCTTACGCATGGCAGGGGGGACTGGAACTAGACGACCTTTAAAGTCCCCTCCAACCCAAACAATTCCATGGTTCTGTGATGATTCTATGCTGTAACAACTAAACTATTGTCACAGTACAACTATTAGTTGAGGGCATGTTCCAGTACAAAATGCCAAAATGCTAGTGTGAGTTTTGAATGCTGCATTAATCCAGTAAAAAAAGAAAATGTACCTTGGTTAGTGCTAGACATTCAGAGAGTCTTTCAATAAAATATACCTAATAGACATAACTAAATGCTATCAATCATTGCTGTGCAACTTCAGAAAGTCAAAATTTGGTAAAGAGTAAATACTAGAAAGTAATACATGGTGAAGATTTTTTTAGGTTGAGTAGTGTCAGCAAAGGTGCCCTCTTCAAAGTCAGGAAATTTTGAGTGGCTGTTTCAGGAGGAAGAGATGGCATTTAAAGTCTACATGGCTTCTTTCTGAGTTTTATGCGATCCTTCTGTGTCTTAAATAACATTGCTATATCTTCCAACTCATTCTGTATTCTCAGTTATGTTGCAGTATTATTATGTACTTTGCTGATGTCCGATTGCAAACAACCATTGCTAATCGGCTTACTCAAGCTTCCATATATAACTTTTAAAGAGCTTATGGAGGTAACCCATTGAGATTAAGAAGGCATAAGGCCTGTTGTTTTCAGGTGCCTGACAGGGAGATGGAAATGAACCCACCTTCCCATACAGTGCAGCAAAAGTAGAGCAGCTTTCTATCTGTAATTCTGATTTATCTTTAGTGTGTCAGATTCAGCACTTTATCATCAAACTCACTGTCTTATCACTGCATAGCATTGTAACAGGGATAACCCAAAAACTGAGTTGCAAGAGGTTCAGAGGTTTAATATTTGGTTCAATATGTAGTAGTATGTTTTTCCCTGCAGTGATTTAAGGTTGACCTTTACGCAGCTTAAAAAAACTATTGGTATAGTAATAAGTATTTAGGAAACAAATGTGACATTAAAAAGATAATCAGTGTTTCCTTTAGAAACACAGTGTGGAAATACTGAAGGTGAGCGAGGAGAAAATAAAAGCCTTTTTTCAAAATCCATTTCCACAACGATTATACAAATGGTGCAAAAGAAGCAGTGATTATATTTCAAATATTTCAGTGAACATGTTTGATACTTTTTACTCAGTATAAACTCTTTTGGATTACAGTGCAAGAAAACAGCCCTGCGTTGATACCATTTTACTACATAAAACATGCAACATTCTTTTTTGGAGTTATTATTGCAAAAAGACTGAATATATTTGTAAATTTAACAAAAAGGTAATGTAAAAAAATTATACTTAAATGACACTTGGTACAATTTAGAACACATACACTTTTCTGAAAACATACAAATTTCTTAGCGTCTTTATCTTATTACAAATTGTTCATTTTCTCTGCACATGGGGTAGTATTTAAGAAGCTAGTATATTTACTGCATTCATTTTAATTTCTTTGGTGGCAAGATATTTTCTCAGAAAAATTATTTATGTATGCAAATATAAAAATATCTTTAGGACTTAATACAACATTGCTGGGCTTTGATCATGTAAATAGGTGTGATTGTGTAGATGTCCATCTGTAGTACAATTAAAAAGAAATATTCATTCTCAGAAATTTTAAATTGGAGTATTTGGGGATAAAGAAGGGCTGTTTTGTACAACATTGACATTTTTCAGCACAATTTAGAAATATAAGCATTACCCCCCCTACACACACAGATGTTTGGTGACACTGATATATTGCCACGTTGACTTCCCTTGTTTCTGTGTTTCTGGCTTGTATATATGTAGTCAGGCTAACTGAAGACCCAGCCATGTCAGCACAAAGCACAGAGAAAACTAATTTACCTTCTTCTTTTGAGTGTCCTTCCTCTGTCTAACTAATTAACACCAGAGTAAAACATAATTTTTCCTCCTACCCATGAGGCATATGAATGCATCAGAGTAGGTTACTGCTGTCTTTCCTGTCGTCTTAAGTTTGAGGTGCAGACGGTGACATTCAGGTGTTCTGAAATGATGCCAGAAATTTTGGTTTGAAAGGCCAAGTGAACTGAATTTGAGCTATATTGAGAAAGTAGTTGTTAAAAAGAAGTAAGAGGAAGGAGTAATCTCCTTTCTAGCACATACATGTGTGGTATAATGTCCACTGAATGTGTCCATCTGTCTATTCACCTTGTAGTACTGGAGCAAATTTTCCAAGTTTAACGTCTTTGCTGCAACAATTGTAATGGTACCTGCATCATCCATTATGTGTCAACATGTGACATGTGCCAACAAGCAACATGTGTCTTTTGCTGTGTTAAAAGGAAAGGAAATTGGTTTTGCTTTACATAACGAAGTACTTTATACTAACAAAGTTAAACTTTCTGAAGAGAACTTAAGGAAACATAGATAGCATGATTGAAGTTTTAATTTCTGTGTATCTCCAGCTCATCCGTGCATGTTGGTTAAGCCTAAGGAGACAATAAAACATGGCTTCATGAAAGTAATGTTTGATGTCCGATTGTTTCTAAGATATCATGAAAGGAAGATTATTTTTTCTCTGTGGATTTTTTTGTTGTTATGTAAATAATTGCCTTCCTCTTTATCTGATCAAATCCAATTACCTCAGATCTCCCAATGCCCAAGGGCTTTTTGGTCTTTGTTTTTAAATATTTCTCTGTATTAAAACATTTTAACTCTTCAGCAAATGTCTCATGTCTCCTCTACATTTAACAAATCTTGAAGTTCTGCTGCTGAAATAAAATCTTTAATACAAACCTTTTGAGTTTAACACTGCTTTATTTCTGGTAGCTAAAGAAACTGTAAGTAAGAGATTTCAGTTCCCCTTTTTCTCTCTCATGGTATTATCCCCTAATGTAACTAGGCTTGTAGCCCCCACTGAGAAGTCTTACCAATAAAAAGAAGAGAAGCGCAGACATCCAAATTTAATTTCCAAGAGTCACTGCAAATTTTTTTAATGTTGTATTTTTAAAGAACTAACTGAAAAGCTTTTTGATTTTGAACATTTTTTTCTTTTTCCCCCGTACTAAAAAGATCTCATCAGCTGACCAGCTGTATCCTGCTGATGGTGTCTTGAACTGTGGGCAAGACCCCAGAAAAGCCCTGTAGCTATACAAGATGAAGGTAACTGCTGTGGGAACATCTAGCAAATAACGTCTGACATTAAATACTTCAGGCTTGGCAGGTTCTGTAACTATTTAGGCTGAAATTTTCCATTCTGGCTAGTTGTGTCAGGACCATGACTTGAAAACAAGTCCACCAAAATCGTTCAGCTGTTTACAGCAGCTAGGCTGCAGAAAAAAATGTGTTGCTTTTCAAAGCTAAATTGTAAGTGACCTTGAAACTTGGCAGAGGAGTGGCATTTGTGTCATGAATGTTTCTTTTGCTATCCTGTGACAATCCAAGCAAATTTAGCCAAGTTGAAAAAGCACATATGTTCAGTAGATACTTACCAGAACTTCACTACTTTTACCTCTAAAAAAAAAGTCACTGAGCATGTTTTCATCTCTTAGAGCTCCTATTGCTGTCCAGATGATGAAATGCTCTGCTTAAATGCATCAAAAAATGCTTAATTCAGGTCAGAGCTGCAAGGGTGAAACTAATCACACCTGCTGTGATCTGCTTTGAGCAAAGACTGGCTAGGATCTCAAATGGCAGCAAGGGAATTTATCTTTCACCTGCTTTGTCCCTGTCCCAGTCCCTTTTCTCCTCTCCCTCCACAATGTGGCTGAGGAAGCTGGCAAGCTCAGGTACATGGCATTTAAGCCGCCAGAGTGCTGCATTTGTAATAGGAGTTTGGGAAAGGTTTCCCTGGATAAGGAGCAATCAAGAGAGAAGCTGGGGAGAGGGAGCAAGTGAACTGAATTAAATTGAATGAGGAATTACGGGACTCAAAAGTACACAGTTGCAAAGTAGGTGGAAAGAAAGGAGGATATAAAAAAAAAATGCAGGTTACTTTAAATAATGTGTAATAATGATATCTGACATAAAAAGCTGCAGCCCCATGACATTTTTGTCCAGAAACTGGTTGCTTTTGGTACAGTGTTTCCTCTAAATCATTCCTGCTGTTGCTGCAAAGTTAAACTATATAGCTAGAATTTTCTATTTCCCTTAAGCAGGGTATTGGTTTCTTTGAAGAAATGGTGCATTTCAATCCCTTTCAGTCTGTCAGTATCTGAGGAGTTATTAACTTAGTTTACTTTTTCTCTGCCTTTCGAAATCTGACATGGATTTGTCCCATGTCTCCCAGAGGCTTCCGTGCGTAATTAGCCATCGGATTCACTGAGTAATTACTTCATTTTTCATGTAAAATGCGCTTGATTTATTGTATACTTGGGAGTGGAAAGCAGAGATAGGGCAACAACAGTTAGAGGAGATTAGCAGTGAGATTCCCTGCTCCTGGGGAAGCAGTCAATCCCTGGGGAAGCTGGCTGCACGGAAGCAGTGCCACTCAAGCCTTGGCAGTGGTGCACCATTTGACTTTGCCACTCCTCGGTAGAATTAATATGAGTGACTGCCAGGCAGTTTTTAATCCCTACCTAGCTACAGATGCCAGGAGATTGTGGAAATGGTGGAGGTGTTTAAAGAATGTGCTTGTAAAAGAAGCAGATGCCATTTTGTCAATGGGAGATGTGATCTGTCTTAGAGGCTATCTGCCAGGCAGAGTAGTTTCAGTGTACCGGGGGAAAAATGTAGACTGCCGTGTCTTTTCAGACAGGTGTTATTTGTACTCACTGTTCTGGGTTAATGGCTTTTTAAATAGTGGTTTCAAAATAGTTATGCTGTAGAAATTACATGGAATAATGTGACTTTTTTTTTTCCATGAAAAACAAAAAGCATGGAGGGGCTTCTTTATGAAGAAACATGAGCTGCTGAAGATATATATCTGGTAGATCCTGATAAATAATATAATGAAAATAACTATGTAAAGAACACTCAAAAAATTTCACTCATTATGGAACTCACTATGTTTACTGTATTTTTATATCAAATGTATCAGTATAGGTAATGATTTTTCCTTTATTTTTGTCATTAGTTGTTTTATTTTTAAATCTTTCTAAGAAGAGAATTATAAGGAAAATGGAATGACACTTTTGAAGATGAAGTTATTTAAGCACAGGCACAATTTACCAACAAGCAATAACAACGATTCATTGGGAAATGTTATTGGAATTAATTTTATTTAAAGATAGGGATGAATTTTATGCACAGAAATATGAAAAAAGGAGATTGTTTGGTGAATCTCTACTGCTTTTGTATAGGAGATCAAATAATGACTAAAATAGTATTGTTAAACCTTAAAATTAATGTCTGTTGGATGATGCTTCTCTGCTAAGCTTGTGCTGTCAGGTCTGTCTCTCAGTATTCCTTTTATGAGAAACGAGTCAGAAATATTAGGTTATGGTGGTAGATACTTACAAGCTTTCCAAAGATAATAAAGATAGTTTGTAACAGGAGTTTTTTTTTGTTTGTCCTACTTTGGAACACACTTAATTTTTTTATTTTTCTTCTACCAGCTTAATAATTCTAATCATTATCATGATATAACAAGGTCATTGCACTGAGATTGCTTTTTGAAATCACATGATATTCATGATACACAAAAAGCTTGATGTGCGCATTTTAACTCAATATTCCACAAAAGCTCCATTTAAGCATTGAGAAATTAGAAATATAGATGTACTTATTACAAAGGTGCAGTAAGATTTTAAACCAGGGAACAGTTCAACACTGTATTCCAGCCCTTAACTAGCTTATACTCTAACAAGGAAGGGCAACTTCCTGTCTTAAGGACCATCCCCACCTCCTCTCCAGGAGAAGTAACCAGCAATTACAGCATTTGTAAAAGAGGATGACCAACTAAGTCTCTCACCAGCACCTACTTACAGTACTCTGGGAGTGATTACAAATTGTACAGGATTCATAGAATCGCACAACAGAACTTCATGTCGTCACGTATTTTCTGAAAGTTAGCCAGTTCTGTGAAGGAGTTTTGTCAGGAAAGCTTTATTGAGGATTGGTGAGTGTTTGCGCTGGCATGTAGACATGAAGCAGTCCTGTCTTGGACTGAGTAAATGCAGTGCATATCTACAGTCAAATAAGTGTATCTGGCATTTTCAGTGCATAATTATTTTTTTCTTAGTTTTGGTTGTTTTCCTCTAGTAATATTTTACAGTATTTTTTCATTTAAGGATTTTTTATATTTGTCTATGTTTATATTTTTTTCCCAACAAATAACAAAGTTAAAGCTCCTTTTTTTCTTCTTTTTCCCTTTATTCTAACTCAAAACTTTAAAAAGAAAAGGAAAAAATAGACCCCTAAAACCAGGTTCCATAAATTTCTGCGAGATAAAACACAAAATGTATAAGATTGCTAAGTACTGTCAGTGAAAGTCTATGAGTATAATTTCTGGTATGCTGATGGGGTTTGACTGTCTGATTTATGTGCAGCAAATCCAGACAAGTGATTAAAGTGCAAATGTACCCTTTTCTTCTAATCTTATAAATTTTCAATTTTTCCTGTGCAGTAGAACAGAAAGACAAAAACTTAATTCCTGTGTTAGTAGTGAAAAAACAGCAAAAAGTTTTAAAACTCCGAATTGTGAATCATGTGTGGAACAACTTGCTTGGTTATTGTCATTGTAAGATTTGAAGAAAGTCCATTGGGAAAACAAAAGTCCCTTAAATAATTTTAAAAGTCAGCACTGTTCAATAGTTGTGACTATGTGGTATCAAAGTTACCAGTACCATGACTTTCCCGTCTGATTATAGTAGGGATAATCCATGGTGTCATCCAAGCAATGTAATACCCTTTTTAAAATACCACTTTTTCCTTATGCTTTTGCTTTCATTCACAAAATGTAAGGTATTGCTTGATGGATATGGAGAGAAGAGAGAAAGGAATAAAAATCTAATAATTCAAATAATAGTGAATATTGTTGGCCTAATCTTTTTGTCAGCTTTAAATCAGTTTTTCTGGAGGTACTCTCTCATCAAATCTATTCTTAACCTTAGCCAGGATGTCTTAAAATTGATGCCAATTTTTTGGCTGATATTCTGATTTTCCCAGTTTGGTCTGATACAGAAATAATTTAGATGCCTTCATTCTCTGATTTATAAAGAAAGACTGAATAGCATACTAGCAGCTGATACAAAATACTAATAGCAAATGTATATATCAGAGACAGTACTGGGTATTTGTAATAAACAGGTTTTGTATTAGGCCTTTTTTGGACTAAATGTTTCTAAGGTTCCCTATTCAGTAATTGGTAAGATTACTTAGGTTTAGCTACTCAGTCTTTTCTTGTAACATTTTTCAGAAATAAAAAGTAAATCTAAAGAATCCCATATTAAAAAAAAAAAAATTGTCTTATCTATAAGGGAATTAAGAAACAAAGAAAAATAAAATCCAAACACACACCCTCCCCCCATTTCTTTAGAGGTTAGTTGTCTACCATGTTTACTATTTTCTCAACTATGTTGTTTGTTTTTATTTCCCCTTTACTTCACTGGAGATCAGTGAAGTTTTGGGGCAAAGTGAGATGCCGAGTATATCTGTTCCCTTCCCTTTGTGATCTTTGGCCAATTTTCTGACGGGTAACTGTTCATCCAGTATTAGTGCACATTGGAGAGGCAGGAGAGGACACCCAATTATGTTGATTGTAAGGGTGTAGTCATGTCAAAGGCCTGATCTTAATCACATTCTATTAATTCATGATAAAACTAGCCAGGCTATATTATTGCTACAGTACCTGAAAATGGAGCAGCCAGACAAATATCTTCTAATTCACCTTTTTCCATCACCAATACAGTGTCTGCTGCAAGATAACCAAAGAGATTAATCTAAGATTTTTCCTTTCCTTTGTATTTTCTCAGATTGTTTTCTCTGTACCTGATGTTTGTTTCAATTATCTTTATGCTCGAAATTTGTGTTTCCACTTTTCTCAAACAATTTGCGATTATCTTGAGCTGGAAAGGATGCTATGACCTTCCTTTTACACAAAATTTCAGGGGCTAAACTTTCAACAAGGAAGAGAGAGCAAGATCCATTCAGTGTCTTAGGAGCTTTAAATGATTTTTTTTTTTTTTTTAATTTTTCAGCACAGGTTCCTAAGTGTTAGAGTCTAATGATTTTAGACTTGGATTTTATTCAGTACATCTTGCTGCAGACATTTTGCTCAATGTGGGAAGCTATTCAAATACTTATAGGACCCAAGAGTGAAAATATTGCTATTGCCTGATGATTAGAGCATCTACCCAGGAGATAAATATGCAACTTTCTGTTTCTCTTCCCATTAATTTTTAATTGTTTATATGGAGTAAATTGACAGCACCTCCCAGAAATGTTTCTAGCATATCTCTTTGTAAAGAAGAAGCAAAAAGAGTCATGTCTGTTCAGGCAAACACGACGCTAAACCTGGGTTCTCTGCATCCTTTCAAGACTGAGCAGTTTCTAACCATTTTCCTCCTTTTGTCAATTTTGAAAATGCTGTGATTTATGACTTAATTTAATCTGTTTTTCTTAAAGGTTTCCCATATAAACACTTAATTTTACATGTTTTTAAGATTTTATATCAAAGAATATTAACTGTATTGCATGTGTCAGTAACACATTCATACATTGCCTGATTTAGTTTTGTTTCTTTCTTTTATTTTTCTGCATATTCTGACTTTTATAATCCTCTGTAAAATATCGGCGTATCTACAATTACTAGGGTAGCAACTGTTTCAAGGTAAGAAATTTGCCAGCTATTTTCAGGGTTGATTACTCATTTTCAGCATCTATTTAAAAGATTAATTTGTGTAATACTTTTTGTATAGATCACTTTTGATTTACTAAATATAGCTTTTTGCACTTTTTCTCTAACTGATGTCAAATTGATTAGACACTAATGCCCTAGTATGTCACTAGACTGTTTTCATCTGAGAAACGGAGGTAAGAGAGTCAGTGAGAGACCTCAGAGATTTCCAGCTGAAATTAGTTAACATCTGAAAACACTACTGAACTGTCCCTTCTTTCTATCCACTCTGCTCAGTCATAAGAACTATTAACCTTTGATTAACCTTTGTGTTAACTATATATTTTCAAATTCCTTATAAGCTCCCATGAGAACAGAAGGCTAAATTTCAGCCAATGTTCACAAAGTGTTTAATTTTCAAGCAAATAGTTTAATTTTCAACAATCAGACCATAAATGTTAGAAAAAAACCAAAGTTCACGGGCCATAAACATTCAGGATAGCTGTGTGTAAAAATATAACTAATTAAGCCTGTGGATATTAAGTACATTCATTAAAATATGATTCAGCATTAGCTGAATGGTCTTACTTTACAAAGGAAAGTAAATGTAGGCTCTGAGCAAGCTTCTCAGCTGTGTAGGCAAATTGAACTTTGCCTCCTCTGAGTAAAGTGACATATAATTTATTTGGTCTTTACTGCAAGTGACATTGCAATTACATTTTGAAGGTGATGTTCTAGTCTGTCAGGATAAAGTGTACTTCAACCACTGCATTTACCCAGTAATTTACATTCCTACATAAATTCCTCATTTAGTATTTTATTACCAAGTCCTTCCTTCTTTATGCTTACCACTTACTTCATCCTTCCTTTTTCTGACAAGTTTCTTTTAGTTTTACTCTAGGGTTATTCTTATATACTTTGAAAGGGTTTGCTCATTTTATTCACCTCTCCTTTCTCTCTTTTTTCTTTCCTTGTTGACTTGTGTCTCTAGCTATTCCATAAAAATTCCCAATATTATGCCTTATGCTTCATCTCCTCAAATTAATCTGTTCTGACATGTTCTTCTAGTCTCTTCTTAGCTCACTTGTTTGCTCAGTCTTTTTTTGTCCTTTCCTTTAGCAGTGTCCCTGGTTTTTTTTTTTTTTTTTTTTTTTTATCCTTGTGTGTCTCATCTGTGACTTCTCTGGAGACTTGTGGCTGATCTGCCCTTCAGAGCTGACCATTTGTAGACAGAGATGATGAATGGGACAGAGGGCTGGCAAGGAAGTGCCAATTAGAGAAGCACAGCACTTGCTGTTCCTTGTGGAACCTACAGTGGGACAGCAAGGTAGTTAGAGTAGTAAGTGAATAAATGTCTTGAGCTTTCAGTCGTGGCATGTGAAAGAAACAGAGTACATTTCTGAAAATTCACTGTAATGCTGGGACCAATCTTGTAAAATGGTATATTCTTGACATGCTTGAATAACCAATCACCCAGAGTAAATAAGCACCAACAAGTAATGAAAATCAAAATAAAAACTATAATCTGTGTTTGAGAAAACACATACTTGGTTATAAAGGAAATTAACAACCATTGTACAACACTGTTGCTTATTAAAGTCTGAATCTCTATCACAGACAATCCTCTTTTTTTATTTTCATTTATTTTTTCCTTTTAATTTATTTTAATATAAAACAGTAATTTCTGTAACACAATGGTGATAAAATAATGTGAACATAAGGTTTTTAAAAACAAGAACTTACTTTTGTCTGTCTCCCTGTTTATGACTCATATTTCTTTTTTTATAACAAAATAGTGATGGATAAATAAATTGCTTACATTAACTTCTGATGGGAAAACTTAAGCTACTGGTAATAAACATTTCATAAGGTGAGCTATATGAAAGTACCTTCAGGAAAATTTGTAGTGGTCTTTCCAGCATGTGGTGTTTTCCAAAAAAACACTCAAAGACTATGTAATACAGAGGGGTTTTTTCCCTCCTTGTTTGGCTTCTATGTCCTGAAACCAGACATGTACAGAAAACTGTATGTGAAACTAGATGTGTAGGTGATCCTGACACATACAAAATCAAGGTATCAAGATACCAAACGCAGTCTCTTGGCTTATCTTTGGTGATGACTGCAGGCAAGTCTTATCTCATCCTTTTTTTTTCTTCAATTATACATATATATAAAAGTAGGTGTGTTTGGCAGAGAAACTCTTAAGGTGGTGTATCTTGGGTCTAGAAGAACTGGGATTATTTTTGCAAAACTATGCCTGGCTGATAACTCTTGACAGGAAATTGAACACAGACATAAAGTTGGTGTATCCCAAGAATGCTGATAGGATGAACACAGACATAGTATTACAGCTCAGAGGTCCATTACCCGGTTTGGGTGAGCAATGTATGTCCCAGTCTAAATTGAGTATCTCATGATTTTAGTACATTTCTAGTAATGATGGACATTCTAGTGGGGTTATTTAGCTTGCAACACCTATCGCACCCAGATTGTGATTAATTTCACTGAGATTTCATCTCTTTAGCTTGACTTTAATAACTGCAGTTTTAAGTAAAATGTATGTATGTTATAGATGTACGTATGCTTAGAAAAATCATTGTAAATAGCTTTAGATGATTATATAGAAATTATCAGAAGTTGGTCATAAGTGATTTTTCCAGATGGGAAAAAGACAAGACTTTTGAAGGTTCCTGTATTTTGTAAAATGCTTAGCACATTGTCAATACTAAGTAGGTTAAATCAGTTCATGTATTTTCCACCAACTCAGAAGTGCTTCCTCTTATCTATTTCACAAAGCTCAAGAGTGTATTTTCAGATAACAGCTGAACTCCATAATAGATATCATATTTCATCTAACCACCATCACCTGGTTGACCTGCAATAGCTGTCTTGTAATACAGTTGTAGTATGTTGTAATTTTCACAGGGTTTTTTGGTTTTTGGTGGGCTTTTTTGGTTTTGTTTTTGTTTGTTTGGCTATTTGTTTTTGTTTTTTTCCCCATTGAATACAAAGCCTTTTGGCTTTGGAAGTTTCTTTAATATACTATTTTAAACCTCTCTATTATCTAGCATCAAAATAACCAGTATGACTGTGGTAATTTTTTAAATGGATTTGCCGAACCCTATTACATTCTTAATCTTATTTACTCTGACTCATTGTATCTTAATTAATCTCAATAACTTTAGATCCTTAGGAGATTTAAATCTGCAAAATTATCTTCTGTGTTTTGGCTCTTTACCTAAAACAAGTAACAGGTGAAAAACCCAATTTGATGGTATGTATGTTTGATCTCTGCATTCGTACATGAATAATAAGCCATGAGTGGAAAAATGAGGCGAATTCACACAAGTAGGAAATTACCCATCAAATTAATGTGTTCTGAAAGTTTCCTTAGAGAGTAGCTTTTGCGTGTGTGATCTCTTTGACAGTCGCTGAAGTGTCTTTGAATTCCTGCTTCATTCCTACTTTTTAGGCTAGAATTAAAGGAAGAAGAAGGAGAAAAAGAGGCTAGCTAGAAAATTAGAAGAGAAATGTGTAAGAAGTTGATTTCTGCTAGTTCTGCCATCTGTCCAAAAGTGGCAATGTTCTTCTCCTAACACACCTTTACTTAGACTATCCTAAAAACTACCTCGGTACTTACAATATGTAACTTCTGTTACATGCTTGTACACATGTGCAGGTAATACATAACCTAATCAACACGGTTCACTGTATCAGTGCTACGCTTAGAAAGTGAACTGATAGACAGGGAGAGGTGCAGATTTACAGAGACTGCATAGACACAAACAAGGTGATATTTCCTGAGCTGTGTCAAAGCCCTCCAATGACTCTCCTTCACGTTGTTCACTATCATATTTGTTTCACGCTACACAAGTGCCTCATCAGTCTTTAAAAGCTGAGCTCAGTATGAAAATGGTGTGTAAGATGTCATGAGCCTCACAGATCTAATACTTCTGTTCCAGGTCCAAAATGGGATTGTATAGTTTCTAGAAATGACAGGAAACGTCTGTTTATAGCCTGATGCAGAAGCAGCAAACCTCATCACGGTCCATTTACTTTCCAATTGTTCAGGAAAATAAAAGCTGAAAAATGTGAAGAAAATGCTAAAGAAGCAATTTTTCACTCTGCTAATAATGTTCTACAACACACAAAGCCAAATACTGCATTTTATCTCTGTGAGTGTAACTCAAATTTAGACTTGTAAAGGGTGTGAGTGAGAAAGATTTAAACATAGGTCTTGGTTTAATTTAGAGCTGATTGCTCATTAATCTTTGGAATAGTTATCCAAACTGTCTTCCAACTGCAGGGGAGGCGATTGGCTGCTATCATCAAACCCTGCTGTGCAGTATTCACTTCTTCTCTGGCACAATATTTAGCCTTTTGTTCAATGTTTACATACAAAAAATTATAGAGAAAATATTGCTTAATGAGCTAGTATAGTTCGATCAAAGGAGTTAGGCATTCAGTGTCTGCAAGTCGGTAGCCTGTGTGAACCCTCTTGAGTTGTTAGATGTGAAGCATAATTACTTCACACTTTTGATTTGGTGAGGCAGAAACCTCTGATGCCATGGAAACTGAAGGACTGCTTGAGCTGCTAATTCAAAACCAGGAATAAAATGTGTAAAGTCTAGATTTAATTGTGAGTTATTACTTTGTCCCTCTCTGAACAATTTGATTTTTCCCTTCAGTGGGATAAAGGAGCAATTCTTTGTACCTACGGACTGAAAGATTCTGTGAGATGGTTAGGTCTTCTTTAGCTTTTGGCTCTTCCTGATGAGGAGCTCTGATGTCTCCTTACCACCAAGTGGGCAATGAAGTGGCAAGAGTGATTTCCAATCAGGACACATATTGTATGTTTTCTTGAGCAGGAGTGAGCCTTTCCTTTCCTTTTGGCTTATTTTAAAAAGATAGGCTATTTGGTGACCTGTGTAATTCTTTCTGTGTTGAATGAGGTTCTTCTTTAGTTTGATTGACAAGAACTGAATCTTTTTGAAGGTACAGAAGTGTTAAATGATGTAATGTTGATCACATTAGAAACCAGGGCATGAACTGTCCATCTGAGAGCAGGGTTGCTAATTGAGCAGTTCCACTAGTGACTTTGTTCAATATCACTTTTTTTAGAATAAAATTATGATGGAAGAGCCCAAGTTCATCAGCCTTTACGTTTTGACTCAGCAGAGAAATAAAATACAGCAGAAAAATAATAGCATATTGTGTTGAAAAACAACTATTCAACATATTTTTATGTTGTATCTCTGGTTGAAAGAACAGCTCTGCAGATGTGCAAAAATATCAATATAAAACTGTTAGTGAACTATCAGTTGGGATGGTATCTATTTCTGAGAAATATATGCATTTTCATGTTAGTATTATGATTAGAACACAGCATACTAGCAAAATCTAAATAAAGAATACATATGAATTTCAGGACTGCTGGCCTCCAAGTAATGTCAAGGAGCCCAAGGACAAGGACTTTTCATGTTATGTAGTTTTTTATATCCCTGTTCTGGCAGCAAAGGACAAATTGAGTAATAGGAAACTCGTGCCAGTCAAAAACATTTTATTTAGTGTAATCCCTTGTCAGGCTAATGTAAAAGCATATATCTTACTTTAATGGGACTGCCACTGATCTGTCAAATAAAAAAGAGTAAGTTGTGTAGCTTAAACATGTTAGTATTTCTGTCTTTAAAAAACACCCAAATGCAAACCATTGCTGCTGTCTGCAGCCATCTCACCAAAATAGCTGACAGTGGACAGAGAAATTAAAACAGGTGGTCTACCATGCAATCAAGTCAGAATTAAAAACATTTTATCTGTTGTGAGTTCTATTATTGCAGAAAAAAGAATTAGAGGAAGGGATATTCTGTAAGAACATAAAACAGAATAATCATAACATATACTTTCAACATATGTATGGATGTTTAATTATTATTACATTACCATAGTTCTGTGAATTCTGTAAAGAGATATTATATTGCATTAGTTGCCTATCTGTCGTATTTGCAATATAAGACATAGTGTTTTGAGAAAGAAATAACATATTTGGGTTTCACTGGTGAAATATTTAATCAATTTTTTTCTGCTAATTCTTCAAATTCAAAATTTTCCCTCTGAGAATAGTCAAAGGTAATTCTTTTTTCTTTGGTGATAGAGTGACAGTAAAATTGTGTGTCTGTATGAGTATGAGGCATATATACTGTGCCACAGTCATGCAAATATTTTTATATAATTATATGTATTTATATTCATAGTATATGGTATGTACTCTACAGAATAGCATGTACTATATAGTGTATATACCATTGTATGTATAGTCTTATTTGGGATGAAACATCTGTTGTCTGTGGAAAAGTTGAAATTTCTGTAATGTTTATTTTAGTGATAGCCAAGAGCTTCTGTCTGAAAACTCATTCCCATCATAACTGGAATTTTCTACAGGAAATACATAACCGTGTTTAATATGGTGAGGGGGTTTCATGTTGCAGTTTCTTCCCTCAGATTGCTGGCTCTGAAGGAAGGGTTTGGGTTTAGGAGTGAAAGGAAAATCTGGCTGCCTAGGCCTGTTTGTTTAGACCAAGTGGCTCAAAAACTGGCTGTTGAGCACTTTGTAGATGGTAGAAATAGACAAGCTCTTATCTCATCTGTCTCACTCCAAACACTCTCCTATTATTTTCAAGCCTATTATGCTCCTACCGTGTTTACCTTCTTATAATTTAATTCTGAGTAGCAAACCCCTGTTCAGAAAAGAAAATACAGAGATATTCGTGTTTTGTTCTAAAACTTGCCATCAGACCAGTTAGATTCTTTTCTCTTCTGCTCTGTTATTACTATTTTATAGTTTTATCCATGGCTGTCAGAGTAAATGCATGAAGCCATGTTTATGGATGTTATAAAACATGAAAATATGCTAAGCCCTCATTTTAAAGTACTGTAATTCTAACACCCCAGAGTTGTAATGGGAATGTGAGAGAGCCTTTAGAGTTCACATATTTGAGTGCTTCTCCTGTACTGTGATCACTGGGAAGTGACACCCTGTGGATTATTTCAGTCTGCAGGTGAGTCCACATGATCTGCATTAAATATGAGAATCCTTGTGCAAAGACTCATTTTAAATTAGACGTGAATTATTTTTAATTCTTTTTCATGGTTTCAGATGTTCCTAAAGTAGTAATATGGAGTTCTTTTCTTCCTTTTTAAAATTTTTTTTTAGTCATTAATCTCTTTACTGACCAGCCATAAAAAGGATAAAAAGGGGCTTCCAGACAGGACAAAAACAAAGGAAATCTGTCAAAAGTTTGTTTTGTTTTGTTTTTTTTTTTTTTAATATATAAAATTAGAACAATTAACATGGAAAATGTGGTGAGTTAAAGGCTTCAATGCCGTAATTTAAAAGTATAAAGCCTCTTTGTGCTTAGGGAGGGACGAAGTAATGACTTTAACCTATTACATAGTTAGGCATGTTTTTAAAAATTTTAATGGGTTGTTGTTTATCAGAAGAGATTTTTTGAATCCTATGCTTTCTACTATCTCATGTCCCAAGCACCTGTTCTATAGAGTTACTCTCAGAATGAATCTTTCTCACTGTCAAACACCACAACTTGACAAAATCATTTCATACTTCAATTTATAATCAGAGCTTCAACTCATTACTTGGCTTCTGACTGCATCTTCATGTGACTGACTGAGCCAGTGATCCTGCTCTTCTTATGTGTTGCTGCTTAGATGGAATATTTCATTGTTAATCCCACTTGATAGGATAACTCTCAGTGTTAACAAAGACAGTGTTCAATGGAGATCAGTGTCAAGCATCATTTCATAGTAATGATTACAGGGAAGACAGTTCTGCTACTCTCCTCTGTGGGTAGCAATCAAGATTTCACTATTTCTACAAACAAGCAATATGTAATATATGGAAGTGATTTTAATCTAAACTACAAATTTGATTCTAACTTGGATTAATATGCAAATATTGGCAAATAAAAACAAGTGAAAATGTAGAACTCACCACAATAAAGATATTCTCCAGGTATTACAAAAGACCTGGCACAGCAGTAATGCTATTATGTTTTCTTAGTAGAAGGGTTAAGCCAAGGAACATTTCATAAAACATGAAATCAACAATAGTAATGTAGACTAATCTCAACTTGAACATAGAATAATCTAAAGTAGAAATGGCAAATGAAATAGGGCCTCTGGTATTAACTAAATAGCACAGACAGTGTTTCTGTTTTCTCATTAATATCTTAAGCAATATAATTTGGAACAGCAGCTGAACCTACCACTTTGGGAATTATCAATAGTTTTAATCATAATAGATAAATAAGTCCCTCAGCTTTGCCTCAGGGTCCATTATTTTCCTAAGCAGTACAAAGCTGCTGATGTAAATGCCTCTGTCTCAGGTCTTCCTACTTAATTGTAACCACTACATGCCATATGTATTCTACTGTCTCCAGCTAGGTGTTATTAATACAGAAGCTCTGCATTTATTATCCACTGAATTGCGCTTCTTCAGGGAAATATAAATTAAATTGAATTATTATATACTTCCTTAGGTTAGTAATAAATGAGAAAGAGAAATGTAATCTTTTTTTGATACACTAATTCCTTGTAAAACAGGGGGATTCAAATCACATTAGGATGACATATAAAGCATTCTCATAATATTAAAAATATATTTTCTTAACTTTAGCAAAGATTTGTTAATTTCTTTTAAAACCACCCGATTTTGCTATGTATTACATTCATCTTAGCAACAATGGCCCCACAGAATAGAGGAATAAAAAATTATAAGTTATGTAGTCCAGTAGATATGCCTGATTAACAAAGAAACCTTAAAAAAAAAAAAAAAACAAACCTCACCACCACAACAACAAAACCCCCAAACAACAAATAAATAACAACCCAACACAAACAAACAAAAAATCTAACAAAATCCCACAACCAACCAACCCAGCAAACAAACAACCCGCAATCCCCCAGGAAGGAACATAAAATGTCTATTTCTTTAAGCACGTTTTTCTGGGTTTGGATTGGTGCTGTTATATTGACATACAAAATGTTTTCACAACAGAATAGTTGTCTTGTGAGGTTAGATGTCTGTCTTCTCAGTGTTGGAAAGCGATGGACTGTATCTTTGCCTGGAACTTGCATTCTAACATCTCTACTTCATTTTAAGAAGGAGTGAAATGTAAAATTTATATTTTTTTTTTAGCATGAAGTGCTGAAATCTTTATTGCCAGCATGTCTTATGAGCCAGTCAATTTGCACAGAACTTTGGACAACTTGTCTAGAGTAGGAATTCAGTCTGTACTGTGAATTCTGAGGAGTGTGTACTTGTACTAATCTAAAGGATGATTCTTTCATTGTTCATAGGATTATGATGTGTAGAAGCAATCATTCAGCTGTAGGGCTGGCTAGACCATCAGTAAACTTGTAGTGCATGTGTTTACAAAGTGCTTATGAAGGTCTTTCTTCTAAAACCTTTAATCAAAATTAATTGAATTTGCTGCAAAATGTATGGTGGTATACGTGCCTTGAAATAATGGAAACATTTCAATCAGTACATATATATATATATATATACACATATATGTGTGTGTGTGTGCATATATATGTATGTATGTAATGTATTGTTTGTATATATTTCACATTAATTATATGTACACATGCCTACAGTCTCAAGTTCTTTTATGTGATAGATAGAGAGATAGATAGCTAAATAGATAGATAGTTAAATAGCCAGCTAGCTAGCTAGATTATAAATCATTCTTCTTCTTGTGGGTTAACCCTGATAGGCAGGAATGGGAATCTCATGAGGTTCAGCAAGGCCAGGTGCATGTTCCTGCACCTGATATGGGGCAACCCCCAGTATGAACAGAGGCTGTGAGATGGAGAGATTGAGAACAGCCCTGACAAGCAGGATTTGGGGGTGCTGGTGTATGAAAAGTTAGATATGAGCTGGAAATGTGTGGTTTTGACCCAGAAACCAAACAGATCCTGGACTGAATAAGAAGAAACAAAAATTACTCAAACAAGTGGTGAAATAAGCCTATTTCAAATATTACATCTTAGCATTTCCTTTGCTAGCTCAAGATGAACAATGTTTTATGAAGTGGGGACAGGATCCCAAGGACTGTTCAGTGAATTCTTAATAAATAATAGCTCCTACCAGAACATTTTTTTTCTTATGTTTTCCACCACTTACTAACTGATAGAATGCTGAAAGTCAAACATTTTTTCTACTAAGTCATATGGTCTGCTCATATACCGTTCACTTTGCAGTGTAGTAATCCAAAGTCTTTTATAAAGTTAATAGCAATATCTGCCTGAGGCAACATGCTCAGAAGCCTTCTACATAGACTTTAGAAGAGGGATTACCACCAAGGAGCATTTTAGCAGTTCAAACTGTGGATTTCACATATGCTGGTAGCAAGGCTCTGCTGAGTGATCTAAACATAGGAGCGAGGCGCTCTGGAGTTGACATCACCAGGTCAGGGTGAGGTCTGCTTAAATCAGGTTTGCTACATAGTTTTCAGGTCTTTTCAGGAGATAGTCTCTTCTTGGCTGTGAACTACTCCTGCAGTTTTTTCTCTTTACATTTTGAGCTAATTGTGTTGCTTCAGTCAAAGGCAATAATTTAATTAGTGTTAACACAGAGAAAATCTTTGTTCAATATAGTATCCACAACTTGGTATTTCTCATTGCAGCCAAGTGTTGTATCTCTCCTTTCATAGAGGGTGGTACATATTCAGCCAGCTCATATCCGTGCTATTTCAGAAAGCGTACTTTGATCACAATGGATCTTTTCTTGCATTTTTGCCCTCTGTGCAGTATCTGAGTCTACTTTTAATCTCATTCAGCAGTCTACTGAATCTCATTCAGCAGTGTAGATGCATCCAAAGCATTTATACCCTTCTGTAAGAACAAAACAAATTATCATGGTCCATCCCATATTAACACAGAAACTTTTCTAATTTGAGTAAAAATCAAACCCAGGTTTTGTTTACAAATTAGTGCAGATGCAATTAACTAAGGTAGATATTGTTGTCTCGCAATGCTTCTTAAAGTTGTCATATTTGTACGATACACTTTCAGTTCTACAAATAAAATCAATATTTGTTTTTTTCTTTCCCATACATTTTTGTGTCTTAGATATGTCTTAGCTTTTTGTTCTGTTTTTGTTTTGGGATTTTAGTTTGGTTTGGAGTTTTTAATTTGTTTGTTTGTTTTGTAGGTTTGCTGTCTGTTTTGTTTGTTAGTTTGCTTTTAACTGGGAGATAATTATTTTGTTAATGAGGGAGTAGATTAAATGCTTGCAACAAACTTAATGGAATTTTGAATGTTGTTGTCATGTCAGGCTGTGTGAGTGCAAAAAGTACAGAAGCACAGTGAGGCATCAGATCCAGGAGGTTAAGGTTAAAAAATATGGTTTTTATTAGCAGAGATTGAATGCCATACTCATCCTTTTTTTTTTCTTTTTTCTTTTCATGTATTAGTCTTGAAAGACAGAACAATGTACTTATATTTTACTAGTGGGAGTTTTTTTCAAACTACAGAAATGTTTAAATTGTAAAGTAATGCATTGACATTTGTTGATGGAATTAAAACTATGTCATTCCATTAATAGAGGGCTCTTGGTTTGCTTAAGGATATGCAGTAACAAAAGCCAATTAGGCAATTATAAACTGTTATGTAGTGAATACAGGCAGTAGATAAAGTATCCTGTACCACCAGCTTCTTCAAATTTAATCTACAGTTTATTAAATTAAGTCCACGTAAGATTATATACTTCTATTTCCTTATGTAGCTTTGGGATAAACCTTTTCTTTGAACTTTGTGGAAGGGGAGGTAAGAATCTTGTCTTCGACAATGTCAAGGACAAAGCAAAGCATAGTCTTTTCATTTTCAGGATCTTTTTAAGCTAAAGAGGGTCACATCATTTGTATGCTGACATCCCTCCTATTGTTTTCATTAGAGAAAGGAGAGTGAGAGTCTGAGAAATCTTGAGCTGTGCCTGATAAAAATTTTTTAAAAGATGACCCCAACCTGTGGAGGATGATTTATGAAATCATGGTTTTCATTATTAGAGTTAGTGCTGACTCTGTTGTTTTTGATTGATATGCCTGGAGCTTATAGGCTTCTTTTTTTTTTTTTCTCTTAAGCAAAGAGCAAGGGCATTGGAATTTTACTGGAGAACAAAGTTGTAAAAGACATCCAGGGACCAAAACAGCTATCACTGAAGATAAAAGGGCTACAGAGAAAAATTATTTGTGCTTTTTAAGTTGCTATGTAATGTATGTAAAGCTTTAGATTTTAACAAAACTTTAGGGACAACAATATTGAAAAAAGAGAACAATTTACTTTTTATACACAATCACTGATGTAAGATATTCCAGATAATTTGATTCTCATCTTCAAATCTGTCACTAAAATTAAAGATAATAAAAATTCCCCTTAAAATTTCTTCCCCCCACAAAAGAAATCCCAAATGGAAAAACTGCAAGAAAGTACAGTAGTTATATCTACTATAATATGTGTGGTGCCTAAATTGACAACACAGTGCATATCTCTTCTACTGAGGTTATGAAAAGATATGACTGCTCTTGAAAACACTTAAGATGTCTAAACTGAGCTGACAGCATATATGACAGCATAGCTGATATGCTACATTAAGATGTACTGTATATTTCATGAATAGTTCACCCATCCTGTTGTCAATGTCCAGGTAAATGACAGTGTAATTTGTTTCTCATTTTTAAAAGTCCAAATTGTCAGAATAATAATTCTCTTTCAAAAACAAAGCAAAACCAAAAAAGTCCTGAAATTTTGTCTTGTGTCAAAATCAAACTAGAGAGGGAGAAGGTTACTTTGTTTGGACAACGAAAACAACAAAAAATTCATTAATGTATTTTTATGAAATTAAATTTTTGACTGAGAGTGAAGTATATTTATGGAAAGCAAGGTATGAACATGTTCTACAGTAATATTTCCTTTATTTGTTATTATAATCTTGCTTGCTGAGGGTTCTTGTGCCATTTAAGTTATGGAGGAACATAACAGTCTAAGAGAAGAATAATATTTCAACTCACCTGTCAGGGTCCAAAATCACAGAAGCATAAGATCACAGAATGGTTTGGGTTAGAAGGGACCTTAAAGATCACCTAGTTTCCACCTCCCTGCCCTAGGCACGGGCACCTTCTACTAGACTGGGTTACTCCTAGGCACCTATTTTGTTGTCTTGTGATACTTAGTTTCACAAGTAATGATATATTATGGCACCTATTGCTAAACATCATGCAACTGAGGTAAAGGACTTATACACTGGAGTTTCCATTCTCATCTATCTGCAGCAAAAAAATCCATTTACTGCAGAAGCCACTGGAAATTACCAGAAAGCACAGTGGAAGCTAGATGTAGAATGAAACTACTGCTACCACAGCCAGAACCTGTTATCACAAATCATGTTTACCTGCAGTTTCTGTGAGCTAAGAACAAGCAGCTGGTTACAGATAGGTTGGCTTGCCTGTGTCTGTAAAACCTTATTTGCTTGATCTTATGGCTGAGCCTTAAGGAAGCCTTATTGCACCAGTAAGGTTTAAAGTGCATATGGCTATCTAAAAATAAAAGGAGATGAGGCAGACATGGAGAGATGAAGAATAGAAAAGAGATTCTTTTGGTGAAAGGTTTACTTGCACCATTTATACATATTTACTGCATATATGTGAATATCATGTACATAACAGCTTTTAGACACCGAAGTATTAATAATTCTGTTCTTAACTTGTATTGTGTGATAGCTTCATGGCGTAGGTCAAAACCCAATAAGCCATAACCTGAGCCACTGATTTTGGGGAAAACACTGCAGACATTAGTTGCACTCTGCACTGCACACAATCATAGTGTCGTTTGCATTATTAGTAAAGTTCAATACAAATACAAGCAAAATCCTGGTTTATTTTTAGTATATGCAAACTTTCATACTTTTAAGAGATTTATGTTTTGTCAAATTGGTATGAGCAAATTGCTGCTCTGAAATGTCACTGATAGCAATTAGAGTATTGCAGAAATTGCTTTGTACAACTGTCTCTTTTTAGCATAGATTCTAAATAGTGCCCATAATTGCAGTGCTAAGTGTAGTACTAAACAGTCATTATGGAGAGATGTGTAAGTGAGGAATTGGTGAACTTCAAGAAGCTGAAGATATGTTCCTGACACCTCAATTAAGCGTCAGGAATTTTCTTAGATCATTAAAATACTGAAATGCACCATTCTTCTAATGTCTATTTGGGTTCTATTGGTTCATTTCTTAAAAATAAAGATGTATTTTTTGTTCAATTCTGTTTGCGTGCATGAATTTTCTTTTGACAGACTAAGTACACAATTCAATCAGGTTTTGTAATTTTTTCAGTGTGGCTTTTATTGAAGCAAGATATACTGAGCTGTATTCAATATTGGGTAGCACAAATTTCAACTTTTTTTTTAACCTGCAGTCTTGTAAATAAGTAAGGGTTTTGGGCACCATAAAAGGTAGCTTGGTTGATATTTATCTCCTAATACAAAACTGTCTCTGGGCTGGAAGATCACAGAATCAGAGAATAGTTGGATTGTCTGGAGATCATCTAGTCTAACTTCCCTCCAGGTTACACAGAATTGTGTCCAGGCAGGTTTTGAATATCTCCAGAGAATGGGATTCCACAGCCCATGTCAGTCTCTGTCACCCTCCCAGTATAGAAGTTTTTTCCTCATATTTGGGTGGAATTTCCAGTGATAAAGTTTGTACTTATTCCTTTTCCTGTCACTTCCTCACCACTGAGAAGAGTCTGGCCCTGCTACATTCCTCTTAAAGTGATTGAGTAAGCATTTTTACTAATTTTTAAACAAAATATCTCAAACCACATTCCTTCTAGCACCAGTCATAACCCACACATTTGTGATCTAGTAGCGGTTTGTATGAAAGAATTTAGACAGACCCACATGTAAGATGTCTTATTTCTGCCACAGAACAATCTGTTTAGGCAGAAGATGTTTTATTAGCAGGGTTTAGGAAATCTGGATGCTTCATTAATCCCCATCTATTGCTTTTTTGCAAGAAGCTGACTCTTGCTTATGTTCTCATTAAGCATGTTCATTCCACTACATTTCAAGAAAGGGAAAGCCTTTTTCTTCCCACTCAAATCACATCTCTGGACAGTCCTAGTAGAAAAATGTGAATTTAGAGATATGTCAGGTACTTTTTTTTCAAGTATTCTTCTAATTTATACATTATTTTTTTAATGCTAAAAGAATTATAAAAAAGATTATGTAACACAAGCAGTTCCTTATTCAGACAGTCAGTATGACTGAACTAAGGACAAGGATTCTGGACTAATACAAGGCATCTGTGAGTTCTCAATAAACTCTCATCTGTGTAGATGAGTTCATACCATTTAACAAAAACTTTATCTAGTACTTTTAGTCCTTTGTAAAAAAAAAAACATAATACTGGTTTCAATAGCTTAACTGATTTCAGTGGTGTTCTTCTTAAGATAAAACAGTGACATTTTTGTACAAACAAAGGAGATTCCACTTTGCCATTAGTTTTTTATTTGGTATTTCAGAAAGTTGTATTACATATACATACAGCTCTATGTTTTATACACCCTGGGATTGATTGATCTATATTAAGATAGATTTCCTAAATACAGATGTCAGCCATGGAAGAAGACATACTCAACCATATTTCCATGAAATAAAAGTAATTATGCACTGTAACTCTTCAAATCTGCTAGATAAGTACTTAAAACACCTCTGTACTCTGATATTCCATGTTGATTGCAAAGGACACTGTCATGACTACTTCACACTTGCATGTGTAACTTTTAAGAGTTCTAAAGTTAAGTGAGATTATTCCCTCTTTAAGTTGTAAATTATCACTTTAAACTAATAACAGTTTTGTAACACATCTGAGAAAGCAGAGAATCCATATGTTCATGAATTTCCTTTTCAATTTACAGACTTGTAAAATAGCAGCAACATGTATTAATTTTCCCTTACAGAAGAAGTATTTCTCAATTTATTCCAAGCATGAATTATACCAAGAGATAAAATACAACCATTCTATTGATAATAACATCAAAGTAAAATGATCCTCTCTTTTTTTCCTATTTTTTGTAAAGAACTTTTCAAAACCTTGAAAATTTAGTTTAGGTTTGTTGTAGATGTGATAAAGATATGGTTATTATGTAAAACATTGATAATTGTTTATATTAGTTAGGTACCATCTTCACCACTGTGTTTGAACATAGTGTCATTTCTGGGGCTTCTAAAGCATTGGAAATAGGTGATTCCATGAATTGAAAAAAGTGTGCCCATTCAAAATGATTATTTATGAAATTCAGAAACCCTGGATCATTTTATCTTTTATGAGATACTTTTGTAACATTTTTTTCCCCTCTTCTTGCATGGTAAAATACAATCCTGTGCTGAATCTCTCAATCAACTGGAGGCAAATTATAAGTAGTGGCATGATAAACAGGTAATCTCTTTTTCCAAATGCCTATCTTTAGGTACTTTAGGCTTAGACCCAGAATGAGAGAATTAATTTTTTTGGCATGTGAAATGGACATATGATAGCTAGATATTGCTGGTTTTATTATTTCACATTTGAGATGAAAACTCTGCTGCGATTTCAGGTACACATACAGTTTAAGAGAATGTGCTAATGATTTAGGGACAAAGCCCAAACCATTCCTCAGGGACAATTCATGATGCCAAGGGATAAATAATTCAATCACATTACTTGTACTTGTATCCTCTTCAAATAGTTTCCCTTTCTTTTAAGTAGGAATTTTGATCCTTGAGGAACAACAAGCAATTTCTTTGTTCCTGTTGTGCGTATAAATTAACTAAGGGGATGGGGGTGGGGAAGAAGGGGGGAAGTATCTCTAATGACAGATAAGTTTAAGTATTGCGTTCTCTGCCTTGATAGCATTGACTAAAATTTCTTTCCCAGAATTCATTCCTGGAATATTACAGCTTTTGTATGTACTTCTAGTAAACATAATTAAACAATAATTAAATATTTCTAGCTGTGCTGTTCATCAAAAAGAAGCAGAGATAAAACATGTTTTCTGCAATTAGTAATTTGAGTTGATCCTTTCATAATTTGGTTCTGACACCTGCTTAGACAGAAACCAAATTTAATCTAGAAGTAATTTTCCTGCACAGTATTTTGTACTGGGAGAAAAAACATGAGGCCAAGACTGCCTTTCATGCATATGGGAAGCCTCGGGAGAGACATACATCATACAAAGAAGATAAACATGGGTGTCATAGATTTAAACAAAAGAACCTGTCTAAAATTTTTAAATCTTAGAAAAGCAGAAGTTGTGTGCACAACGTGGATCAAAGACAAAGCAGAACAGTAATTTAATAGGAATTGTAAATTCCTGTAAAGACAGGAATGCAATCGAGAAGAAAAGTCTTGCTGATTGTGCTGTCTCGTTGGGTTGTACTTCTACCTGCAAACTAAGTGGCATGTTTGTCATTATCAATTGTCATTATCAAACTCAGTAATCATACTGAGTTTGTAATTAAAAAATGAAGTCAAATTCCATTATAAAGGAAAAATTGACCCAAAGACTCCTAGTCTAGGTATCAGTGCTTTACTTATTCTTCTTGACCAAATAGGAGAAATCAAAACCCCACATATTTTTACTTGAATATATCACTCATGGACAAAATTATAAGTTCCAAAACAAGGGTTAGAATTTGTGCTTGAATCTGATATTTGCTGGTGTGTACTTGACTTTTTTTTTTTTTTAATTGAAAGTTGGAGTTTTACTCCGGAGCTAAAGGGGCAGGGAATAACTAACAGCACCAACTGTCCATTATAGGCAGTGATTCTCATTCCAATACCAGCCTTATCCTTGAATACTTGTCCTGTATTTTGCTTATTTTTCCTAAAATATGTTTCCACTTTTACTGTCTTCATAATGGAAATTATTTTATACTCCACCTCAACCTTTACACATCATCTGTATTAAAGCAAGGAGGAACCCTGCAAAATATGTCCAGAAGTGTCTTTACCACAAAGTCATCTTACGTAGAGAGAAACACTGTTCTAATGAATTTTAAAAGGGAAAGCCCTTCTACACACAGAGTTGGGTATCTGAGATGGTTGTAATTTTTAGAAAAATATATGGATACGTAAGCATATATACTTGCTTTTACTGTCACATATATTTTTTGTAAATGTTTTGATTCTATAAAGCTTGTATTTGCTTACTATTATTTTGACTAAATTATGGTAGTAGCTAAAGAAGGGAAAATATTGAATATTGTCATATATTTCTCAGTGCCATTTGACAGCAGTCACGGGAGAACAGGCATGAGCTAAATGTTTTCCCAAATCTTCTGCCTCCCATCTCTTCTGCTGCCTGGGTAGCATGAGCCTGTGTGGAACTCAGAGCATACAGAGTCTCTTGATGGTTTTGTCTGTGTTGGTTCCTGCAGTGTCTGGTTCACTCTTTGCTTTGTGAATATATATGGCTTTGGGACACTCCTGAAATGTAATGTATATCTGAGTAGAATTTATTAAAATGGCATTTAAAATTACCAAATTCCATGCTATATTCCTAGTGTTAGAGCAAGAACAGTGGGAACAAGAAAATTCTAAATAAAATAGCGTTTTTTTTCAATTGAGCTCTGTAAAGAAACCAATTTTCAAGTCCGTGGGCCATTTTCAATTAATTTGTCTGTCCAAAAAAATAATTTCCCTTGTGAGGAAGAATCTTTGCTTCTATGTTCTGGATCGGTGAATTTTATCACTTTTGGTATTCAGAGGAAATCTTGTCTAGGGGGGACTATAGTATTTTATCTTTATTTGCTGAGACAGTTTTGGTTCCAGAGTGGCTAAACCCTCAAGTGAATCTGTAAATTGGAAGCTAAGTCTCAAGATGTTACATCCATTTAAGCATTTAACTGGGCTTTTGTCGTTACTGTAATTGCTTACCTTAATTTCAACGGGTGCTATCTGCAGAAATGCTCACCAATGTAAAAAAGTTCAGATGGTTCAAACTTAAGTTCTTCCACCACTTATTATTATTTGATCTGAACAGCTACATGTTGAAGAGTTCAGTCTGGATGTTCAGTGTACTAAAATTAATCCAGGTTAGCCACAATAATTAAAACCATGCTGCAAAGCAGGGAAAAGAATATCTGTGTACAGAACTTCCAGCTAAATGATTATGTGACTGCCCAGCCCTGATAAATATATTTCCTGAATTTTTAAAACTAAAAAAAATTTTCTGTGACTTAAGTACATTTTGCCTTGAGGAATTTCAGTCAGTTTGAACCTGAAATGCAGTCCAAGGATGAATATTTAATTTCACTTTCCTTGTAAGTGAAGTCGAATCACTTCTACAAGTCTGTGGGTGACAGTTTCAAATTTCATCCCAGGCAGGCAACCATCAGAGAATAATATTACCACAGAACAAAAAATTGGTGTCTCAGTAATGATATTTTAATATTACAGAGCAGTAGTAAAGAGATCTGCACTCCCTTGTGGATGCTCCTGTTGACTTAGTAATCAATATCATCATAACAAGCAGCATATGTAAAATCATACCAAGAGCCAGTGCCTGAGGATAATGGAGAAATGCATTCTTCACCATTTCCTGGGTTTGCAGTTTATGACTTGTTCACTATAAATGATTCAGAGCAGTACTATTTCCCTCTGCAAGCCAGATACGAGCACTGAACGCTCGTGGTCCACCCTTGGGACTTTCACATTTGTGGTCAGAATTACTCACATTTATCTCAGTTCCAAGGAAGTTTTCTTTCTTTGGGGTATCTCCTTGCCTCTTCTAGGACTAGGGTCAGGCCAGAACATGGTTGACCAACTTCTGCAATTAGCATAATGGAACCTACTAGGCAAGCAATTGTCACTTCCACCTTCTTAGGCAGAACCTTCATTAAGCGTGTCTGCATCCATGACTGAGAAAAAAAGTTGGTGCAAAGAAAAGAGACCTGTCACTCTGGTCAAAAAAAAAAAAAAGGAGAAATTACAATAAATTACAGGGAGCAAAGCAAGAAACAGCAAGAATATAATCATAGGATCATAGAATCATAGAGTGGTTTAGTTTGGAAGGGACTTTAAATATCAACTAGTACAACCCCCTACAATGACAGATGAGCCCAGGGGCATCTTCATCATGATCAGGTTGCACAAAGCTCCTTCAACCTGTCCTTGAATGTTTCCAGGATAGGACACCTGCCACCATTCTAGGCAGCCTGTGCCAGTGTTGCACCACCCTCACTGTAAAAAATTTCTTCCTTACTTCCAGTCTGAATCTATCTTTTAGTTTAAACACATTATCTCTTGTCCTGTTGGAACAGTCACCACAAAAAATGTCTGTCCCCGTCTTTCTTTCCCATAAGCCCTTTTCTAATACTGAAAGACTGCAATAAGGTCCCCCCAGAAGTTTCTTTTCCCCAGGCTGAACTACCCCAAAACTTTCAGCCTGTCTTCATGGGAGAGGTACTCCAGCTCTCTGATCATCTTCATGGCCCTCATCTAGACCTGTTCCAACAGGTAAACATCTTTCTTGTGCTGAGGACCCCTGAGCTGGATGAAGCACTCCAGGTGAGGTCTCACCAGAGCAGAGCAGAGGGGCAGAATCCCCTGCCTTGCCCTGCTGCCCACGCTGCCTTGCATGCAGTATGTTTTCTCGGCTGCAAATGAACCTTGCCGGGTCATGTCCTGCTTTTCATCCACCAACTTCCCTAAGTCTTTCTCTGCAGAGCTGCTCTCAAACCATTCAATGCTGAGCCAGTATTTCTGCTTGGAATTGCCCCTACCAAAGTATCACACCTTGCACTTGGCCTTGTTGAACCTCATGAAGTTCCCATGGGCCTGCTTCTCAAGCTTGTCCAAGTCCTCTGGATGAAATCCTATCCCTCGGGCATGTCAACTGCACCACACAGCCTGGTGTCATTCTGCAGACTTGCTGAGGGTGCAATCAATCCTGCTGTCTATGTCATTGATGAAGACATTAAACTCTACTTGTGCCAGTACAGACCCCTGAGGGCCACCACAAGTCACAGTAATTTTAACACCGTGCTTGGTTTTGCGACGTTTCATTGTGATATAATAGAAAGTAAGAGACATAACTGAGTCCTCATGGTGCAATATCACGGCATAAATCTGACACTGACAAGTAGTTATGGTAAAATAATTATATAGTCTTTTAGTTATTCAGCTGCAATGTTGCGTTGTGCTTTGAAGAGTCACAAAAGTGCATAAATAATTATTATTTGTGTTTAATAAAATAGCAATGAGCTGTGAGTTGTTAAAAATAGTATTTCCGTCTAAAACAATGAAGACTCAATAAATTATGGTTTTAAAATTGATTTAGAATTGCATCTTTGAATAGTTTCAGATTTTCACTTCCTGCCTACTTAGCTTAATTTGGTTTCATAAATGGTGTCTTGTCTGTATACACTTGTATATGTGTATGTGGGGGGGTAAGCTTGTGTGCAATCTTCTTTAATATTTTTCAGGGAATAGTTTGCTCACTTTTCTAATAAGATGAATGAAAGGAGGTAAAATGTGCTAGTTTTTTCAACTGGTTCTATTAGATTGATTCCTGTAGCTTACTGAGATCAGTGGATATCCTTTTATATTTCAAAAATAAATACTAAGTGCTTTGCTGGATATGGTCCTAATCACTTAACAGAGTCTCAGTAGTCATAAACACAGAACATTGAAATCAGTAGTTTGGTATCAGTGAGAAAAAACAACCAAAAACCCAAGCCTCCCTCCCTCATCCTCTAATAATTGTTACTGAGATTTTAAAACAATTTTTAAATAATTTTCGGTTTTAACATAAATCAGCAAAATACTCATTTTGAGAAGATTTCTAACATGTGGTGTAAAATAATGTTTGTTGGCTCATCCACTGACTAGGTGATTTCCTAATTAACATACCAAATGTAGATGACTGTCAATACAATAGATCTTGCATGCTTCACACTAAGGGAAAATGTACATAATCCAAAGGGGAAATGGAGCAGAAATGAAATACCGGTGTTAATTTTAATACATTTAAAAAAACTTAGGAGATGGCAGTCTTCAGTCTATGCTGAAGACTTTGCTTTTCAGAACATGCTTTTTAGATCTCAAAAGAAGCTTTAACATAGCATTAGTTTAAAATCTAGCATAAAGGTGAATACATAAGTAAACCTAGAGAAAATTTTAAATATTATAATTGATGTGATTTATAATTCTTTTTATTTTTTATATTTCTTACTAAATCCAGCTGGTCAATTTTGTACTTCAAAAAGTAAATTTTCCTCATAATAAATGTATTGAGATCATGCTCTGCCTTACCTCTTTGAAGGCTAACTGCCGAAATATAAAAATGTTGGTTTTGCCAAAAGTATGAAGGAAGACAGAGGCTTCTTGATGTGGTAATAATTAATCAATCACCAGAGGGTAAATATGATTTGCACAGAATTGAATGTATTACAATATTGGTAATATATCCTTGAAACACATATCTTAAGGACATTGATTAAAAATAACTTCAGAAGTAATTAATAAAGAAGTTAATTCTTTAGACCTTTGATCTTCAGTATGTTTCTACACATGTTCTTCTACTGAGATGTAACCAAGAACAGCTTCAAACAATATTCCTTACCTCAGAAACCTTTTAGCTCTCCGGAAATTTATATTAATATTGTCATTTACTAGGACTGTGCTGTTGCACCTGGAAATTCATAATCAAGTCTCCTTTGCCTGCAGGTGAAAAAGCATATGCTGTCAGGCCTTTTCTTTTTAATTTCTGGCTTTTATTTTTCTATATCACTTTATTTCTTTTTCTTTTCTAGTCAGATATCTGTTACTTTTCCACACACTATGAAAGTGTTTTCAACAGCACAGAAATCTGTTGCCGTTTCCTCCTTATAATTTTTTGTTAAATTGCTGGGAAATGGTCATTTGAGCTTCCGTCATGAAGTATTTGGGAATCAAATCCAGGTTGTTTGTCAGATAAAACTCTAACACTTCAGAGGCTGTGAGTTTTAGGTGACAGGTGAAGTACTGTATGTGATTTTTTTAAAATTTATTGTTTGTCATAGTCTGTCTTCTTAAGAGCCTTTATTGATAGGATGCTGTTGTGCCCCACTAATGTAGTATGTTTATGCTGGCTTAGAAATTGAAATTTCTGAGCGTTTTTCAAAACCAAACTGGTAGTTCAAATATGATTGAGATATTGATCATGAGCTCATCCCTTAAAATTATTAATGAAATTCATACTGATTTCATTTGAAGAATACTGACCAAAATTATTGTTTTGATGGAAACTTTTGCACTAAAAAAAGGACAGACAAGTATGAAACAGGAAAATATTTTAAATAAATAAAAAAAAAAGAAAATAAAGAGAAAAAGCAGAAAGAATAATCTTTTGTAATGGGAGTATTGCCAGAAAACACAATTTTATTCCTAACTAGTCTCTTTAGTGCAATTTTATTTTCCCGCCCAGTAAATGGGATAGCTACATATTATATGTTTGCATTATGTCAGCATATATATGGGTATCTATCTCAGCTGTAAATGTTTTGTTCATCTACCAAATCCCTGTGTACACTCACCATTACCTTGAATATTTTCTCCATTCTAGAAAGTACTGCAATCTAGTAAGATTTTGGGAAAAAGGCTTTGATCTAAAAGTAAGGTTACTCTGTGTTCCTCATAGTGCAGAAGTCTATAGCCTATGACTGTCAGTACTCAGGATATGTCTTGAAACATGCTAAATTCCATTTTTATTTTTCTTTAAGCGATTAATATGCATTTCCTCATTAAATCTGTAAGCAAGAAAAATCAGGACCACATTATGCTAAATAGTGTTCTTAAGTTTGCATAAAAATTGTTGGAAACAAATAATGATATAAAAGCTTAGATAATGATTCTGGAGACAGAATCTTTTGAAGAAGATTCCCTGCCTATACTTTGTATTAATTTAGGAATTTTAGCTATAGTCTGATATCAGTAACAATATAGAGCACAAGCAAAATAAATATTCAGTAGGTTTACATTTTTCATATGGAATGTCACTTATTTCTCATCAGAATGAGAAAGCCCTATATCTGCCTTGCAAAGCAGTAGATTATGACTTTAAAACATCTATAAACAAATTCACAACAGCTTCAAACCCAGTTTTGGTTCAATTAAAGACAGTTCAAAGTAACTGGTCTGGTCCTCTAGTTGCCTTGAGGTTTTGCATTTCTCTAAGTACCCAGATTTACTAAGAGCCCCACAACAAGCATTGCTGTGTCTGTAGTAAGTGAGTTTTGCTTTATGGATGGTCAGTTCTATTAGGAACAGCAAGGGAAATGAAAATCTGTCGTGCACCATGGGAGGTGGACAGCTCGTTTCCATAATCTCTTGACCTTCCAATCTGATCTTGTGTTTTCAGCCTTTTCAGAGGAATTTATGTTTTCAAGGCATTTGCATAGCTGCTGCCCTGCAGAGCTGCTATCCTTGGTTTCTGATGTGGATGTGTTCTGCTAGTTTGAGCACTAAACATTTTAAAATGTCTGAATTCTGACAAGCAACTGGTGACACTATGATAGAAAGTATATTTTTAAAGCTATTAAGTACTTACTGCGTATATATTCTATATTTCACTTATCATTTGACAGCAGAGTAATTGCAAAATGAACATTTAGATTGGATTGAGGACACCATAAGCTGCAACAGCTGTGGGTGTGAAGAAAGACTTGGTTGTACATGCTTTGCAGTATGTCAAAGTAAATAAATAAATAAAGTTTGCCATGCTGACAGAATGCACAAGGTAGCATTTGTAGTTTCTTGATAAATCTTCATGACTCAACTGTTACAACCCTTTCCATATGAGAGGTTCATTTCTGAATCTTGGGTGAGTGAAATTGCCTTTTAGAGTGTAAGTTAGAATATGTGCTACTCATTCACTATAGAGTAGGCTGCATAATATCTGTATCCCACCCTACGTTGCTTAATTCGGTTTCTAAGATTGGTATTGGTTAGATAATTTACTTAAGCACAAGCCTCAATATTTTGCTGGATTAGCAGCACACAGATTTATCAGTTATATTTTATTATATTATACAATAGGATTTTCACAAATATTTACAAATAATAGTTGCTCCATTTAATAGCTGTTCTGGATACATGTTTGTTATGTGGCCAGTTTTGTTTTCAGAAACCCTGGTTAGGAAATTTTGTTGAGAAAGTGCCAAAAAAGACCTTTGTGAACAACCCTTTGAGTTTCCCAGAAAAGAAGACTCAAAAATCTCTGTGAACAGTCAGTCCCAAGCTTGTTTTTAGCTTGAATATTAGGTTTTGTACAATTTTTTTTTTAATTGAAGTGTATTGAAATTACTGTAACCAAAACCTAGGTGTATAGATTAAGTATTTCTTACCTTTATGTCAATTTTCTTGTTTTGCCAGCTTTAGTGTCAAACGTAAACTCAAAAAACTATTGTTTCTTCTAATTTTGGGGTCTGACTAGTTAAGCTCCTTCTAATAACACGGGCTATTTGCCTCATTAATGTAATTTCATTGTTATTCTCTGTTATTATATTCAGTACTAGGCTATTTTTCAGCAACAACTGCTGTACAATCATACTAATTTGTACGGTTTCACTGCCCTAATATTCCACTGAGATACTACTTTAATTAAAACATGACCTTATTATTCATAACTAAATGTGAAGCATAACCTTTTATCCTCAAGGAGTGTCATCAAAGGTTGCATCTTAGTTCTGAATCAGATCAATGGCTGTCATGCAGGATGAAGCTCTTATCGTCTGTGAATGGCACCCGATGGTAATTTATAACAGTACCTGCCAACTCATCGATCTTTAGAGGCACACTGCAGTCATTCTCAACCTGCTTTAGATGCTTTCATTTAGCACTGCCTAGCCATCACTCCCCAATGATAGTCAGGAGGCAATTCATAAAATCAGAGTGAATTACCGTGTTTATATGTGTTTTAGCATGAAAGGCAGTAAGCAATTCTCTGAGGGCTGAAATAAGTTTGTATATGTTGTACCATCAATTTATTTTGTTATTGTACCTGGAGGGGAAAGACTTCTGTTTTAAAAGGTGAGCAGTTCTGCTTCAGAGTTAGGGGACTGTGAAGCAAAGCTGAATAGTTGCACCTATCTTGGAGAAAGAGTGAATGGAACACCCTGAAATAAAAATAGATAGCCTCAGGTCAGCATAAAAATTAATTACTGTGACAATTGAATGTACTGTAAGAAAAATAGCTAACAAAATAACCAAATGAAGTGGGTGCTGGACTATATGGATATTAAGTAAGCATTTTTTTTCTGCAATAAAGATACTTTTGCAAGAGTTAAAGGCTCTTGATTGAAACCCCCTACATTGTCCATAAAGGATATAGGTATCTGCATCACTGTTCACAGTCCACTCCACAGCTGGTTCTGTAAGACAAAGCATCCTTATGCAAAGTGTCTTTATATCCTGTCCTGCATTCAGTTCTTTGGTCTCCTGTTCTGCACTTAACCTTGGCATCTGATAGACGCTATTGGGATGGAAGCAATAAGGGTGATGGAAGAGGAAGGGCTACACAGGAAAATGCAGAAGCCATTGTAAGAGAGTTACTAGATTTAGATAAGCATTGTGATTTTTGTCCTTATTGAGTTGGATACCCTTAGAGGGAATTATTCTGTTTTTTTTTTTTCAGTCACAACAAGCTAAAACCAAAAAATACCTTTCTTGAGCTAACACTGTTTTAAAAAAGGTCATTTAATGAAATAATTTTGTTTGCTTGTTTTGTTCATTATTTAGTACCAATTGATTACTCTCATAACATTTAATAGGACTAGGGCTAATCAAAAGGTCAACTGACAATTACTGTTACTCTCTGGTACTGTTTAACTCGGATGGCAGAACACATGCAGCTATAGAGCCAAGCATTTCAGTAACCTTATGCAGCTCTGAAGGTATTCTAATATTTTTTTCCATTACTCACCATATCTGTGTGGACTATCTAGAATAAGGCAATGTTGTGCTTTTTCTGTAGCGTAATTAAATAGTACTATGGAAACTTCAGATCTATAAATAAAGGTAATAAAGTTTTAATATTAAAGAAATCTTAATATTATTAGAGGGCTCAGCAAATTGCATGCCACAGAATACCTAAGGTGTCTTTAAATTAACTGAAACTACAAAAAGAACCACACACACACAAAAAATAAACTAACAAAAAATCTTTTTTTATTACAAATTAAATTACTTTTTTCTAAAAATCCATGAATTTTGCAATCGGGATTCAGAAATTACAATGAAAGAAACATTTCATTGCAAATAAATAAAATAGTAATAAATAAAGTCTATCCCTCTCAGAAAAAGGAAAGCAATCCAGTTCAAACCAGTAAGTTCCATCATATGCATTGTGCCAGCTATGCAAGAAAGTATTTTCAAAATCTTTCAGAGTATCTTTTTGCCTTCTGCATCTATTTTTTTTCAAGTTCAATCATTAATTTATTATTTAATTTCTTACACAGCTATTCAATTTCTTACACAGCCTCCCACTGTTACAAAGTATGCGATTGTATTAGCATAGGATGACTCGCTGGGGAAAAAAAAAAGCAAATGGAAACAAAAACAAAGCCCTACATAGATAAACATTGATAAAAAAGACAAATTATGTTTTTAGTATTTTCATTTGACAGCTTAGTGATACTTTGTTGAATTCCTTTCACAAGACTTAAAAACAAAAACATATTAATTCTCCTCTGAGAGTGTTCTGTGGATTAGTGTTACACACCACAACACTTAACTTTTGTCCTTGGTTTTCCTTAGTTTAATTTTAATCTCCAAAACATAGCTCACCTGGAATGTTTCACGGTCTTTTTATTGAATCTGTTTCATTCTAGTCTTCCAGTTAAGAAGGAAACCATTTTTTCTTCCTTCAAAGCAGAAGGTTTTCTAAATCTTAACAGTATGTCATTTTGACAATGTACTTCATACCAGAAAAGAAAAATAGTAATGAAGCATGTTCATGTCCTAAAAATTGACTTTTAAACTTCTGTGCCAAGTTCCACTGATTTTTTTTTTTTTTGCTGAATTATGAAATTTACCTACTTTTTAAGTGAAATATATGTATATATTTCTTTACTTGGTGGCCTTGAATGTTTGAGCTTTAATTTTGAAGGTGAGGGTACCATATTCTTACATTAACCTTGGGTTCTGTACTTGACTCAAGTCCTTGAGAGTGCTGCAGTAAAATAGTCAAGTGGCTTAATAAATATCTACTAAAGTAAGCTCAGTCTCCAGTCCATCAGGATTTACAGATCCTGTTCAGCAGAGGTGCCACCAAGCCAGTTTGTCTGTACCAGCACAGGGGGTTCTGCCATTGCACATGCACATCTGTGACTGTCAGTTTTCAGTTCCCAGCCACCGGTAGGATGAATGGACATTCCCATTCTTCCAGCCTGTAGAAATCCTTCTGAATAATAGTCGTGTTCTCCAACGTATTGATTGCTCCCCGCAGTTTGGTGTCATCCAGAAACTTGCTGAGAATACATACCATACTTGTTTGGACTTAGTCTTGTTTACCTTTTACAGATATAATTAACTCATAGACTTATAAAATGGGTTGGGTTGGAGGGGACCTTAAAGATAATTTATTTTCAATCTTGCCTGCCATGGGTGTGGTCATGTTTCACTAGATCAGGTTGCTCAAAGCCCCATCCAACATGGCCTTGAATACTTCCAGGGATGGGGCACCCACAAATTTTTTGGGCAACCTGTTCCTGTGCCTTATCACTCTTATAGTGAAGAATTTTTCCTAATATCTCATCTAAACCTACCTTCTTTTGGTTCAAAGCCATTCCCACTTGTCCTATTGCTACACATCCTCGGCAAATGTCCCTCTCCTGCTTTTCTTTTAGGCCCCTTTTAGGTGCTGGAAGGCTACAGTAAGGTCTCAAAAAAGCAACAGCTAGAGTGTTGTATTTTTAGAATTCCTTGATTGTTTGAGGTAACTGCAACAAGCATAGAACATTTAGGAAGAAACATTAATTTTATTACATTTTTTTCTTCAATAATTTTTAGAAATCATAAGGATCATGAGACTTCCAACTGTGCCTTTCAAGTTGAAGTCATACATTTTAATGCAGTTTCTCCATTTCTACAGCAGAAATCAACCATTCTTTTCCTAGACTAAGATGTTGGTCTATTAAAGACACTTGCTAATGCCTTGTCTAAGCCTTTTGTTGATTTGTTTGAACATGAATTTGTTCGTGTTATTCATTTGTTGGTTTGTTTAGAACACAAATCTATGAACATGCAAAATATTTTTCTTCTGAGTTACTCAGAGAATTCAGGTGCAAGTAATACTCCTTTTTGATAGAAAGTGACTTTGTTACTTTTTTTCTCACTAGATCCTGCCTAAATCCATTATATCGGTGATGTTAACATTTTACTCATGCATATCTTCCCATCAGGTCTCAGTAATACTAGCTAGATCATAAAAGAACAATTCCAATCCCCATTTCTCTCTTTTGTTATCCAGTCTTCTACCATTCATATATAGGCAACTAGAGTATTTCTGTTCAAGCTTCTTGGTGCCTTGATTAATTTTATTCTTGACATCTTGATTTTGTGCTAAAAGAGTGTTCATTTGTTTCTCCTTTACCCCCTCCTTGGTAGTTTCTCATTTATGTACTTTAACTGGATGAGTCAGCTGATTACCCACAAGTTCTGTGAATTCAGATAGATAAATAGCACATGTACTAAAATGGACCACCACCAATAAATTATTGCACAGTGACTAGAGAGACATAAGTAATCCTGTATTTATGTTGTGATTAATATTTATTTTAGTAATGTAAGTCAGGCATCTGGTCTAAGCTGCTGCATAGATTTTCTCTATAGTCCATGGAGAAAGGTATCTCCATTCTCTAAATTTAAAAACAGTCTTGAAATGAGTAATCATCTGGACTTTCTCTGCTGACGGAAGAAACAGACTAGATAAAATTTTCCCAGCTGGAATACCATCTCTCATGTCCAGGGATAGAACTCATTTAATGATTAGCTGAGTCATCTGGAAATGGTTAATTCTTTCCATTCACTACACATTCCAGCACATTGCTGCCATTCCTAATTGAAGATAATTGAATTTTACCCAATGGGAAAAAAAATCATCCTACTAGCTGTCTGTTAATGCAGAATACTCTTTCCATCCTCAGTAATGAGTCCTTGAAATAATTTTTTTTTTTCTCTTTTTGCAGCTCATTAGGTTCTTTATGTTTGTGAGCAGCCATGGTTAACCTGCTAGACCATCCAAACAACTGTTTTCACCTATTTTCTCTTCTTTTCAATGAAATAGGAATAATTTCCTTTAAAAGGACCTTTTCCACATGTGGAATTTTAATTGGACCTCTAAGCATGTGTTTGTCTTGTAATGTTCATTTTCATCTCTCTCTTAACATCTAGAATATTTCCATATTTCCTAACCTGTAGGGATAAGTTGTCACTCTCTTCCTCTGGTTTCTACTCTTTGTTAAGTATCAAGTGAACATAATTCTTAAATCAGCTCATCAAATTCTCCTCCTTTGTGCTGCCTTTTCTTATTAGAAGCTAGTTACTAACCCTAACATCTGCAAATAATTTCTTTTTTTTTTTTTCCCAACATAGCCCCTGTTTGTGCAAAGAAAAGTCCTTATGACTTCAGAAAAGAACTAAAATGGGCAGCAAAGCCTCTTGTAGTGCATATCCTCCAGGGTTATTCTGATTTTACATTTAAATCACAAAACTGTTTTCTTTTTTTCTTTTTTCTTTTTTTGATTTTTTTCTGTACTGCTTTGTAACATTTATTTTAGGATGTAGAAGGCAGGGAGAGGGGGGCGTGTACTGTGATTAAATTAAAGCTTATCATTTGATAAAGAAGTGGTTATTACAGTCTAGTTCACAGTCAGGAAACATATCTGGGACTCCATTTCAGTGCCTGGACTGGCTGACTTCATTGTATCCATGTTAAAAATCTGGGGGGAAATTTGGTCAGTTTTTAAATGCCCTAGAACAAGAGATTTGAAATAGATTCTCTTTTTCTGTACCAGTTCTTAATCAGCTGACAGCATACTGAGAAGAAACCTCATTGAGTCAGCACCCGCTACAGGCCTTTGTAACACTTTTGTTTCAATTAAACAGCTGGAGTCTCTTGGAATACAGAATTTATGAAGGAGCAAAATGTAATAAACTGGTTTGCAAACACTGAAATACAATCTTTATGTTCCTTCAATGCCTCAGTTTCTCCATCCATAAACCAAGAATAATTATCTCTCCATTTAAAACTTACTGAATTATGTTGATAAAAGAATGCCATAGGATAGACAAGTATTATTAATGTCACTATTATTGTTACATTTATAGACTGTAATGTGCATAGTGACTCATGATACAAAAGTGATTGCTTTACATACGGTCCTGTGACTGAAAGTACAATACGGTATTAAAGGCAAACGTACAATTATGAATTGCCAGCACACCTGGAAAAAAAAGGATTACTCACCAAACCCTAGAAAAATCCTTTATTTGCGGATAATATATGACTCAAAGTCTTCTTTTCTCCTGATAGCTCAATGCTAAGTCTTGTCTCCAGGGGAAATCAAGATCTGCATTTAAAAAAAGATATTAATAACTAGAGCTAGGTTTTATTTTCCAAGGATGGTAAGTGTTAGAAGGTACTTAGTATAAGAGAGAATGTGAAATGAATAGTGAATGATATTCCAAATATTCTGAAGAGTTCATCTTTTGTCATTCATCACATCTTATAGAGAAAATTATAGGTTATATTGTAGGGAGTCTAATAAATCATTTACACAGGAGTTATTGGTGGGGTTCTGTTAAAACAGTTCAAGTTTAACTTTAGTAGGAGTTCTCAAATACTAAGAAGCAGCATATGTTCTTAAAGACCTGTCATAATGAAAAGAGATAAGACTTACATATGAGAGAAACAGAAAAAAAGACCCCCCTAAAAACCCAAACAAAACTAACAAAAACCAACCAACCAAACAAAAACAGCAAAAAAAAAAAAAACCCAACAACTAAATAAAATAAACACACAGCAAAACAACTTTATTGGTGGAAGCAAGCAGCTGTGTAATTTAGTTTTGGAATAAATTTTTAATATGAAATGACAAAAACAGTGTTTGAAGATTATGTAAAAAGTTGGATTAAGGAGACCTTTAGGTGTTATGCAAACAAAAATTTGGTTCCATAATTTATAGTGTGAGGCACAAGAAGCAGTAATACAGGGCTATAGGGTTCTGAGCAGTGTCAGATGACTGAACATATATTCATTATTAACTTGATTAGTGGGAAATCCTCCAGAATTATGACATCTTTCTGGATGTTAATAGGATGCACTAATTTTTAATGGAATGCGTTGGGAGAATTAAAAACTGGCCACTGTAGGAGATCACATTTGAGACCATCTCAGGAACCTGAAGGTCCATGGGATCTGATCAGATCTATCTGAGGATCATGAGAGAAGTGGCAGATGAAGTAGTCAGGCCACTATCCATCATATTATGAAGTTGTGGCAGTCTGGTGAAGTTCTTACTGACTGGAAAAGGGGAAACATAACTCCCATCTTTCAAAAGGGAAGAAAAACCCCAGACCCAGGGAACTACAAGCTGATCAGTCTCATCTCAGTTTTCAGCAAGGTCATGGAGTAGATCCTCCTAGAAACTATGCTAAGACACACAGAAAACAAGGAGAGGGTTGGTAACAGCCAACATGGCTTCACTAAGCTCCAGTCAAGCCTGACAAACCTGGTGGCCTTCTATGATGAAGTTACAACCATGGTAAGTAAGGGAAGAGCAAATGCCATCTCTCTATCTTTGCTACATACAAAGCATTTGAACACTGCCTTGTATGACACTCTTGCCTCTAAAGTGGAGAGACAGGGATTTGACAGACGAACCACTCAGTGGATAAGGATTTGGCTGGGTGATTGAACTCAAAGAGTTGCAGTCAACAGCTCGGTGTCCAAATGGATACCAGTGACAAGTGGCATTCCTTAGGGCTTGATATTAGAACCAGCACCATTTAACATTTTTGTTGGTGATGTGGACAATAGGATCAAGCACATCTTTGGCAATTTTGACAATGATACCAAGTTATGTGGTGCTGTTGAAATGCTGGAGGGAAGGGATGCCATCCAAAGGGACCCTGACAGGCTTGAGAGGTGAGCATGTTCACACTTCATGAAGATCAACAAGGCCAAGTGCAGAGGGCACATTCTGCAGGTGGAGAATGGATTTAGAGCAGCCCTGAAGAGAAAGACCTGGGGGTGCTGGTGGACAACGCGCCAACATGACCTGGCAAGGTGCACTTGCAGCTCGGGAAGCCGATCTGGGCTGCATCAAAAGAGGCACTACCAGCAGGTTGAGGGAAGTGATTCTCCTCTCCTGTGCTCTCATCAGACTCTGCCTGGAGTACTGTGTCTAGCTCTGGAGGCCCCAGTACAAGAAGGACATGGAGCAAGTCCAGAGGAGGCCATGAAGATGATAAGAGACCTGGAGCACCTCTCTTATGAAGACAGGCTGAAGAACTGGGGTTGTTCAGTCTGGACAAGAGAAGGCTTTGAGGAGACCTTTAGCAACCCTTCAGTACCTAAAAAGGGAGCCAACAAGGGGCCTGGAGAGAGAAGTTTTGCCAGGGTATGTAGTGATAGGGCAAGGGGGAATGGCTTTGAACTGAAAGAGGGTAGATCTAGATTTGGTATTATGAAGAAATTACAAAGAAACTATGGATGATCTCTGGAAGTGGTCAAGACCATACTGGATGGAAGGTGACCCCACCTATGGCACATGGTAATTGAAACTTAATGATCTTTAAGGTCTACTCCAAATCAAGCTGTCCTATGATTCTGTGAAATACTAGTTTCTATCTTTATCTAATCTCTTTAGCTAATGGTGAGAACATTGTGCTGTAATTGGGCCTTGTCACAAGTTAACAAAGTAAAGAACCAAAGTCCTCTTTGCTTTTCACTAAATCTTGTGTATTACTTCATTGCTGACAGTTCTGAAATTTCACCTTTTTATTGTTTTGGATCTGTAAGTTGTTGTTTTTTTTTTTTTTAACCGTACTTTGAAATCATCATTTTTAAAGGTGGCCATGAAAGATGCAATTTCTACTTTCAGACTGCACAACTCTCCTCTGTTCCAGCAAAAAGTACTGTTAGGCATTTAATTCTCAAGAAGACACAGTCAGCATATTTCCTCCTAATTTTGCTTACAAACAGTATTTCTATCTGTGTGGACTGGGAAACTGAGAACTGGGAATGATCCAAAATCAAATTGTTTATATTCTGTCAACTTACAGCGCCTTTTGATTTTTCATTGTTTAAACTATATAAATCTTTTCAAAGCTTTGCTGTGTAAGATTGATTTCTCAAGACAATGTCCAGCAGTGCAATTATACTGAGATGATTATGCTTCATGCTGCTTTTAATCTCTTTTCGAAATACAAAAAAAAAGAAAAAAAAAATTAAAAAAAGATGACTCAGCTGCTCACTAAATTTCCCTGGCTCTAGCTGGGCTGGCTTGGAAGTCAGCAAAGGTCCTTTTTATGGTCCAAGATGCCCTCCTGGTGTTTTCACCATCCCACAGTGGTTGCTGCATATCAGCTGAAGGACTAAGCAGATAATGATCTTTGCCTGTGAGTTTCCTCTTCCAGCTGCCGAGGTTGGATGGAGAAGCAAGTGGCTCCTTACCTGCCCAGTACAACTTCTACTTGTTCCTGCTGTGGAACTTGGCCAAGAGGAATAAAATGGTGCAAGTCTTACTGTATTTGAGCTTCAAATCCCATGAGCAGTACCAGAAACACTTGGAAAATATCAGAAAAAAAAATAATACTGAAAGCAGGGAATTCTATCATAATCTAGGGAATACATTATGGGAAAAATATTTTTTAATCAGAGTAACAAAATTTCTCAGGATCTTGCTTAATTGGTGGGGTTTTTTCCCACAGAAGTTGAAATGGAGATATATATAAACTAAGGTAGATATTAATATAGTTTAGTAGATAAATCTGGTTTCAGCTGAATGTACCTTATCTGCTGATATTTCTCAACACATACTAACTGCAGCCATGATGAATTCCTGGGCTTGCATAGGATGTCATGTCACTACATGCAGAAACAGGCCTTGTCTTTGGCCTTCCCTTGCTCTGATAGACTTGGCTCTGCTGGAAGGTAACTGCAGGTAGCAATGGCCTTGAGTTTATTAATTCTCTATTATTTCATCACTACCAAAACTGCAACAAAAATGAATTGAAGAATAGTATCATTTTAGTGGTTAAAATAATAGCTGAAAGTAGATTAATACCTATTCATTCACACATGAGAGGGAGGAACTGTTTAATGTATTTGAAACTTTTGTGTTTTTTAAGTAATGATCCTTCTCTTCTCTAGTGAATCTGTAAATAAAGAGTACCATGCCCCAGCAACCTCTGATGTGTAGGATTCATTACTAAAATGACACTAGTAAAAAAGATCTTTGTCATATTTTCACTTTATATTGTTATACTCTCAATATTGTTTCTGCAGCACTTCCATTGTGAGGCAACAGAATGTGCTTTTATCAAAACACAATGTTTCTTTGTGCTGAAAACAGGTATATTGCTGTCCTCATTAAAATAAATTAGGTTGTCAGCCATGACTATTTGTATAATTATTTAATATGCTGGCTTTTTCTAAGGAGACATAGTGAATGGAAATTATATATAAATCTGAGTGAAATGCTTCTTTCCAGGTTTTCAGGGTTTGATATATACTGATGTATGTCCAGGTAAAGACAGTATTTTCTTTCCTGGCTTTTCTGTCTTGGCTTTATTGTTCTCGCTGTTACAGAAAAGACTCGAGGTCAGACCTTTTGTTTGCATAAATCAACAGAACTCAGCTTGCTCTAAGGCACTAGCTTAAATTCATTGGGCATTTTTTCAATAAATACTACTAGTTGAAATATGTTTCTGAAATAATTTAAAAAACATTTGAATATTTTCCCAAAAGAGTGAAAGTAGCTTAACCTTTTACATTGAAAGACCAAACATTTCTCTTTCTTTTTTCATTTTTTTTGTTCTTTAATTATTATTTAGCTAAAAATGCTCAACAACCAGTGATAGCAATACGAAGTTAAGGAGGGCTTTGGAGGAAAGTAACAAAAAAAATTAAAAATAGAAGAAAAATGCTAAGTGGAGCAAAATATTCTGAAATACAAATATTGAGTAGCTTGGAAACAAATAGGAAATAAAAATGTACCATTTCTGTAATGATAAGCTACACTGGGGCAAGAGTTCATGTACTGAGATCTGGCCCAGTGTGGTCTGCTGTCAAGGCTGATGTTTTTGTTTTCTAGTATACAACTGGGACAGTAAGAATTGATTTTTCAAGAAAGAAGATGGGGTTTTTTGTTAGAAAACTCAAATTCAGCAGAAAGTTCAGAAACATGTCAGTTCCAGTGAAGATTGTCCCAAGAAATATTTCCCACATTCATCGATCTTTTTCAGAAAAGAGAGAGGAAAACACCTACTCTGCAATATTTGGCAACTGGTGTACTGGCGTGTACAGTTCATGCCCCTGCTTTGCCTCATTAGTGTAAGGAACTAGAACACAGTGCTCTTGAGGGATGCATGTCCCTGCCAGCCTCTTCTCTCCCATGGTTTCTTCTTCCAGAATGGATGTAGATCTGTCCCTACTCTTGAGGAACTTTGTTTCTTCAATTGTAGAATGAGAAGGTTTGTGAAAACTTAAAAAGTAAATATTGATGGGAAAATAATTTCCTGGGCAGCACTATTTGTGGTCAAGTCTGGTTTACTGCCATGATATCTCCCTACCTCAGCTCAGAGCTTGCTCCCAGTAAGTGACTGATTAGCCACAGAAGAAGTTTAGAATTTTGGATACAATAGGAAAAATATTTATTTCTCTCTGTTATTGCTTTCTGCAATTTTGTGATGTTCTGCTAAATGCAAATTGCTCCTCATTACATTATTTTGGTGGCTTGTTTTCAAATGTTCATCCACATATTTATTTATAAATAGATTGCTATATATGATGGCAATTACACTGTCAGTAAGAATAATAATTCAGCAAAGCAAAGCCAAAATTCATTGAAGAAACATGTGGGAAAACCTAAATGATACCAGAAAAGTGTACTCACTGCAGTGAAAAAATACTCACTTTGAATACTCTGCTTATGATAAAGTCTCTAAAACATTAGTAATTACATGCTCACAATGAGAAAATTTTATAGTTGAAGGAAAGAAGTGCTAAATACCTATTATTACAGCAATGCATATTGTTAATGAACATAATAAAATATGTGAATTAATATACAAAGAAAAATAGGGTATAAGAGAACTTAATGCTAATAGTCTTTTGGAGGAGGAGGTGGAAGCCCCATTGCTTGAGTTATTTAAAAAGGGAGAAAATGCAGCATTTAAAAAAAAATAGACTGTGCTGCAGGGTTTTGTGCCAGACCGGATGCTACTGTACTTGCACAATCTGACAGAAGTGGGTACTGAATTTAGCAGATGAAGATGACAGTGTGAGTCAGCTGCTGAGTGCCTAGTATCACACAGGTAAGCTGATCTTTGGAGAATATCATCAGTGAGTCCCAAAGGAACTGCCATCCAGGAGACCTTTTCTATTTTATTTAATCAGTGCTAATGAACAGACAGTGAAGAAAGACAAGCTTTCCCAGTGACTGTACCCATTTCTATTCTGAAATGCCCTTAAGGTGATTCTTTTAGTTCAATGACTGTACAGAGAAGGCAGATTAGCTGAAATGCATTTCTTTAAAATTATCCAAGTGCTTTATGTATCTAGTGTAATTTGGAGCTTGGAAATTACTCAGGGCCCTTATAAATCTTGGTTGCTTGACAAAGGGAGAAAATAACTGTACCTGTGGAGGTAGATGTACTATGTTCCTGTTGCTATGTGGAAACAACACAGGAAAGAAAATACTCCATCGGGTTATGTGGGTTTACAACACACATTTTTTCACCTTTCATTTGATATTGTATTTGATATTATTTCCTAGGTAAAACTGGTATAGAATATTAATTTTTCACAGGTTCTCAGGGAGTGTAATGAATAGTATTAGATAGGGCTCGCATACTCAAATATATGCTTACTTTGTAATATAGTCAATTTGTATTAAATTACTAGTTTTCAAAACAATTTTGTTTCAGCTTGAACTGACATTTTCAGAGTCAAGGCAATTTAAATTTAGCAACTTGACTGCACTTCTTAATTCAAGTGCACGATTGAAAAGATTGAAAAAGCTGTTACAATAGCTTAACTCTAGCTCAACAATTTGAGAACCAAGAGTAATGGAGAGTTGAAATCATTCCTCTCTCAACACAGGCTGCTAAAATAATCTGAGGATTAAATCTAGTATTTTGGAGGTACACAAAAAAAATTAGAACTGATACTTTTGCTGTCTATCTAATTCTTCAGTGAGATAACTAGGCTTCCAGGTTCTTCCAGGAAAATATAAATAAATTCTTTTCCTCCACAGGAAAACTGTGGGCAGTTTTGTTTTGCTTGGTGATTTGCTTTCTTTTCTGGGGAAAAGGGTTGGGTGTTTTTAGTTCAGTTCTTTAGGAGAAAGAGTGAAAAGGAGAATTAAAAATCCCAAATATTTCTCTTACCACCATACTTCTCTGGACTGTCCTGATTACATTCAGATGGGATTTTTGTGAAGGAATTTGAGAACAGGTATATTTGAAATTGCTGTGTTGTAGCATCATTAGATGCCTACAGTTTTCTAGATGCGAAATATATATTATATATGTATATATGTTTTTGATAGAATACTAAAACCAGGGAAAGTCTATCAGATTCCATTTTGCAGGTTGTACTTCTTGCATACTCTGATCAGTCACAGAATCACAGAGCCATTAAGGCTGGAAAAGACCTCTGAGGTCACCGAGTCCAGCCTTTGACCAATTACCACCTTGTCAACTAGACCATGGCGCTCAGTGCCACATCCAGTTGTTTCTTGAATACCTCCAGGGACTGTGATTCCGGCACCTTTCTGGACAATCCAGTCCAATGCTTAACAACCCTTTCAGTGAAGAAATTCTTCCTGATGTACAACCTGAACCTTCCATGCCACACCTTGAGGCTATGTCCTCTTGTCCTGTTGCTGCTTTCCTGGTTAGAAAATGCTGAACCTCACCTGCTGCAATCTCCTTTCAGGTTAATTGTAGACAGCTATAAGATCTCCCCTGAGGCTCCTTTTCTCCAGGCTAAACAAGCCCATCTCCCTCATTCACTTCTCACAGGACTCTCCAGACCCTTCACCAGCTCTGTTGCCCTTCTTTGGACATGTTCCAGCACCTCAATATTTTGTGGACATATTATTAAAAGTGAAGCCTCGCCAGTGCTTAGTACAGAAGGACAATCACCTCCCTGGTCTATGATACACACAGCATATATTGTCTTTAACAGATTTCACACTTGCTGAATATTGTTAAAATAAACTGGGGCACAAGAGAAAGAACATAATTTGATGTTGCAGATTCTTCTTTCAGAATGTCATTTCCCATGGACCTGCTCAAGGGCAGACTATAGCTTTAAGATTGATGCTAGTCCATTGTCTTCACTTTCACTTGTTGTAAAGCCTACATATATTTTTTTTTCTCTTTAACTATTTTTTTATGATATAAAAAATTAAACTGTTGTTTTTTCAAAGTTTCTGCTTGATGATTTTAAAATTTCACTTCAACCCAAATAAAGGTGAGATTTACTGATAAATGAGGTGTGAGTGACTTCGTAGTGAATTATTCATAGATATACATGAAGTAAGACGTCCTTACTAGTTTTCAGGATTCTGGCTCTTGCATCAAGATCAAAGCAAACATAATTGAAATTATGCTAACAATGCTATAAAATATAGAAAACTGAGAGACAGAGAGCCCAGTCTCTTCAGGTTGTAGCAGAACAAATCTTGAAAAATAAGTGCTTTCACACCTACCTAAAAATCAAATAGAGGAATCTCTGTGGAATGTTTTGACAGACTGTTTATCAGAAATTCACTATGTCTGGGAGAAATTCAGGAAGTCTGTTTACATTCCTGTTAACTTTAATACAGTAAAGATTTGCAGGATATAAACATTTGTGTGGTGACAAAAAGCTTTGCAGTTTAATAGTGGCTCAATTTCTTTTACTCTACAGTTATGTGTTTACTACACAGAATTAATTTGGAGAATTAATTTGTAGTTATTCTCTTCTGAAATACCTGGTTTTGTGGACTTCTAGCCTTCTGCTTTGGAATCCAGAAGTATTAATTAATTTACTAGTGAAATCTTAATGAGACATTGTTAATGATTTTTCAGCAGATATCACCCATGGCAGTGAAATATTTTAGTACATTTTTTTTTTTAGTGTAAATTGCAAGAAAGGCTAAGAAATCTACCCAAAGAAACATGGAAACTTACTGGAAACATAGATCCATGTTTCTACTCCCTCTCTGTAGAGAAATCTATCTCTTAGGCTGTTTCAACACTGAGACACAATGCAACATTGAATGCAGTTTTATGGGTTAGGCTATGTGCTCCAGTCAAGTCCTGAGTTTTTTTCCTAGGAGGAATCCTGAGTTATTTGCTCCTATTTCTTGATAGGTAGACCTATGTCTCTAGGTTAAAAAGAAGTGTGGTCTTCTTCTTCATGTTTCCTAAGAGGAAGGACTGGGAAATCAAGTGTTTACCAGTGTTGAAGAACATGTCATCTAGACTATAACATCTCTGTATGCTTCTTGACTTCTGTGAATAATAATTTTTTTTTTGTTCTTCATAGAACGTAAGCAAAGAAACATATTGTCAAACTTGCTCCATGTAGGAAAAGGCTGATGTGTTTCATGGTATCCTTCACTTTGATGTCACTAATTTAAGGTTAAATGCATTTGTGTGCCATTTCAAGACAGAAATCTCTCTACAAATCTATCAGAAGACAGAAATTCCTTTGGGAAATAAGTTAGAGTTGGAACAAAATTAATGAGTCAGAGGCTGTGGACTTTCAAGTCTCTGGACACTAAATCATTCCTGAGATGCACATCAGAGGATAGAATTTCACCCTTAGCCACAAATCTGAATAAATATAGAGGACGTGAGAGTGTTCAGTTGCTTTCTTCTCCAATTATGGGTGGGTTTGTTGAAATTGAAACCAGTGAGAATAAAAATCCATTCCTAAATATTTAGGGATTATGTAAGGACTTCTTACTTGAAAAAAACCAAAAACCAAATACCAAAACAACAACAAGACTCCAGATTTGGCTTCAGGTTTGACCTGTAACAGTGGTTTAAGGTTAACACCAAATATGTTGCTTGATCTTAGAAGTTATGGCTTTTCTTGAAATTTTCTGAGTCATTCTTCTATTATTTACTTCCACTGTAATATAGGAACAGATAATGCTTCTTTTCTATTTAAAAAAAAAATACAGAAATCTTATTTTGTTTGTACAGCAAAAAAAAAAAAAAAAACAGCAAAAACTTACAAACAAAAAAAGTTTTTTAGTTAGAAATTATTCACTTATTCCCTAAAAACTGTTACTTTTAAAATATTTACAGTACGTACTTCCCTAAAATACATTCTCTTATGATTCAATTCTATGTCTTCTGTTATCTGTGGCTTAGATATTTCTTGGTTCTAAAAAAGGTAGTATGAACATTTTTGTCTTTTGCTTCTTTTGCTTTACTCCTTTGCAGCTCTAACTGGAGCCCTAGCATACTGCTAGCGTAAATTGGTGCCTGGCTTTACCCATCTGATTTAAGCCAGCAACCTGAAACACTGAAGTTAATTTTGGTGCTCTCAAAAGCACTGAAATAAGAGTCACAATGACTGTTGTTTTCTCCATCAAGAAACAGGCATTTCCAGAGGGTGACTCATTTCTCTGTGAGTCTATCTTTTCATAGAGGTCTGTATAAACCTACTGTGTTCTCGGCAATTACCTGAAGTTAAGCTGACTAAACTGAGCCTTCATCATTATGCAAAGTGACTGTGGATGGGCAGATTTTGAGATTTAGTTTGGAAAGGGAAATAGCAATGTGAGTTTCTCTGCAGTGCCTAGCCAGCGTGCAGCAATCCTGAGGCCACAGCTATGCATGAGGCCATGCCTATGCATGGCTAAGCACTGAACGCTTGCTCACTCACTGCTTGACACTGCTGCTCTGGCTGCCAGGAGGTGTCACAGCTCTCATGGATGTTTTGTATGAAGGACAGGCTGAGCCACAAGGAAGTTAACTAAGAGAACTCCATTTTAAGATGAGAGAAAAAGGCAGCATCAAGGAATTAACTTCGGTCCAATGAATAGTGGAGTTTTGCTAAGCCAATTAAAAGGCCAACTTCTGCACCAGAATTGTTTAATTTGATGTGTGCATTCAATTAGTTTACTGCCACTGTGTTTTGTAAAATGCCTAAGAAAAATGTTGGGAAAATGGATGGGTGAAGAAGGAATTTGGGAAGACATGATCAGACAATGGTTTGGGAAACAGTACTGAGGTTTTAAGGGGAGGGGAAGGGAAGTTCTGGGAGGGGAAGTTCGGGGAAGTTCAGGGAAATTCAGGGAAGGGAAGTTCAGGGAAGTTCAGGGAAGGGAAGTTCAGGGAAGTTCAGGGAAGGGAAGTTCTGGGAAGGGAAGTTCAGGGAAGTTCAGGGAAGGGAAGTTCAGGGAAGGGAAGTTCAGGGAAGTTCAGGGAAGGGAAGNNNNGGAAGGGAAGGGAAGGGAAGGGAAGGGAAGGGAAGGGAAGGATTGTTACTTCATCTGTCTTTAATCATAATGGCACTTTTAGGAGGGAGTTCTTTGGACTGACTTGATCTTTAGATAGAATAGCCAAGGCTTGTCTGTCTTTTAAGGAAAAATGTTGAATATTAATTTTGTTTAAAATGTTCAAGAAGGAAGTATTCAACTCAATTATTAACAAAAGTCTGGTTTTAGTTAATATCCTCACTGTCTGAAAGACAACAATTAAAATACCATTCTTTATTTCTAATTCTGAATTAAAAATGTATATCTCTAAATTTTACCAATGTTAATACACATCGTAGGTATATATGTGTGTTACAGCACCACACTGGAACATGGAAAGATGCTATTGGAAATATTAGTAGTTATAAGGTTAGGTCCATAAAGGGTGAATGGTTCACTCAAAGAATTCTTGTTCCCCAAGAATGTAAATATTCTTTGGGTGTTTGTTGCATTACCTATGCACCAGAAAGAAGAAAGAATAGATTTTTAATACTGTGATCTACAAGAACTTAAATATATAAAGGATTTTATTTATTTAGTAGTTGATTTCCACTTGGCATTTTCTATTGAGTAGTTCAAGTGCATGCATTTACTTGGGGAAAGAAGAGAGAGGAACAAAAAACCCAAACTCTTATTCAGATTGGGGTTGCAATGAACACTGAGAAGAGTGTCACGCCCTACCTTTGCAAGAGTATTCTCTTTCTTGTTGGATTCCTCAGTCAACATGCTCTGGAAATTGGGATTCAAGGTCAACCTCTTCCCACAAAATAGAGAATAACACATTTCTGTACAGTTTTTGTAACTGTCCACTGATTAAGAAAAGATTAAACATATGAGAAACATTTGCCTAGATCTTTTTAGTGTTTGATGAAACTTTATTGTCTGTTTCCTAAAAGATTGCATCAAGTACAGGGCTTAGGTATATTCTTATTAAAGGCTTTCTCAATGTCTTTTCTTCTTTCTCTGCTGTGCTTGTATGATCAATTGAAATAGTTTTGAATGAAAGAAAAAAAGAAATATGGATCTTATTTCATAAACTGAAAAGACTGAAGATCCACAAAGATGTGATATGTAGTTTACAATATTTTTTTCTTTTTCTCCTGGAAATATGTAGATAGAAATAGAAATGTAGAAGAACTGGAAAGATGACAAAACATAAAAACATTCTTCCAGCCCCAGCTCCCGGGACTGGATTTCTGAAGTCAATTATTTTTGTATAGAGCACATAAACACTCCTGGAGGCTGTGACAAAAATGTTAAACATTCTGAACAGACCAGCAAATTCTATCAAGCCATTTTTCCTGCCTGTGATGACAGCCATTTGAAACCGCAATTTCATCTTCCCCTGCTGGACCATGACCACCTTCTTCTCTCCCTTTTGGGCCTTTCATTATTCCTTCAGGCCTAGTCACACAGCAATGTCATTTATAGCAGGCCTCAGCCCTGTTTTATAATGTCTTTCCTCTGTAATCCACAAAAAAAAAAAGTAACATTCTTTGTGGAAATGGCTTTATTTGTTGTTTGTGCTGAATGTGGTAGATACTTCTAAATCTGATGAAAGATATAAAAAGGCCACAAATACCATATGGTATCTGATCTGCTTGTACATTTTTTCTGTGGTGGTGAATTAATGTGGTGCAATGGCCAAGCTTCTGAATATCTTGTGGGATCCCATTTGGCAATGCCAGGAATTATATTTGCAACTGAATGTTCTGATTGGTTTGGCATCAGCAGTAGCATTGGGGCATGCTACACAGTTCCTGGTCCATTGCTGGCATTCCAGGACAGGCTTTGAGCACAGGCTTTCATGATTTCAAAGTGTAAGAGAGCACTGAATCAACAGGAGATATTCCCTGGCCTCCTATTTCTGCACTAGTTTGGGCAGGTACAGTGTCCAAAAGAGAGGTGCTGAAAGGTCTGTGCTTTCAGGATTAGACAAGCAAAGGCATTTCTAAGTCCTGTCTTCAGCACCAAAATAAGGAGTTTAGCATCTCTTCCCTGAGATGTACTTTGGATATAGTTCTTTATTCTTTTATAGATGATAGAATTATTCTTAGCTGAAGATCTAGATTATTTGGTTTGGATCACTGCATGCTTTCATAATAAATGTTCACCTAAGGATCATACCTCACACTATGACTCATTGAAAAATATGGACCCTGGCATTAATTACTCATTATTAAATTATTGTAGTAACAATTATACTAACTGTGAGTGTAATTGAGTGAAAATGACAGCTGTACCTTTCTAGCTACTGTATAATTTTGGTTGAACTTGATCAGTAAAACAGATTTTAATGCGAGAACAGTGCATTTACAGGTTGCTCCCATATGCCTTGAGGGCTACCACTCAAGCAAACAGAATATTGAGGTTTGTAACACTAGCAATATAACAAGCTTTAAATGGGATGGAAATGATGGCATGAGAATAGGGAGCTTCCACGAGGGGTATGTTTCTGTTGGAGTGCAGAGAGAAAAATAGGGTTGAAGCAGGAGGGGATGCTGGCTTTCCTTTCTAAGCTGGCAACACTTCAATTAACAAATTTACTCTGAGAGTTTCTCATTCTGACCTCAGCTTTACTATCAGCACTGAACTTGTCTTTTTCCTGAGCTTGTTTTCCTAACTCTACCTAGCATCATCTCTTCCAATCACTACTTCAAAATGGTAATCTATATTGGAAAACTGTAAATTAGTCTTCTGAGATAGAATCACTTCAGGTAGGTAAAGCCTTTCAGGTGTTCCTACCAGTTAGAAAAAAAAATGCTTTATAACTGGGTCCTATAATTAATTCTTATTACCATGTAGCAATTCACCTTTCCTTGTCTCTTTCTCCCTATTATGTTCGGTTCCTTTTTATAAGCTCATAGACAATATAGATTTTATTCTTCATTATTATATCTAGTTCTTGGCTTTTGGTTTGGGAAATTTTTTTTGTTTGCTTGTTTTTTTCTCTGTTTGGTGTGGAGTTTTTTAATATATGGATCCCCTACACAAATATTTTAAAAAATAAACTTTGAAATTTTTGTATGAGGACGACAGTATGTAGTTCACCAAGTCTCAACAAATATAGAATTTAAGTACAGTAAAAAAAGTCAACAGAAAACAATAAAGTAATTTAGATTGAAAAACTATAAAAATATCTAATTTATTGGCAAGACTATTTTTCAGACTAACTGACTTTTTAAAAAACTGTAACATACATATTATTGTAGCCAAGAGGCTTTCAGGAAAATTTAAAATCAAATTCAGAATGCATTACATGTTGAAAAAATATAACATCAGAAGATGCACATTTCTACCTTCTTTATTCCTTTTCTATATCTTCTGTGGGTTTGTGCCAATTTTTATATCTGAAGATATCACTTTTTAGCACTCAACGTGTGTACTGAATTTAAATTGAAATTCAACAGGAAGATATTTACTAGTTGCTGCAATACTAAATATCAGAATATCTGAAAGAGTTTTATGCTAGATAGTATTGTAATGAAAAATAGAGAACATGATCTTGCATAGAAACTGCTGGATAGTGAAGCAGTAAATTAATTTAAATTGTTTCGACACCCATCTATGCATCCATGTACTAATTCTATTCATGTGAATGATAGTCTTTTTTATAGTTTTACTGAGCTTACTCCTGACTTTCATACTGAGAAGAGCAGCTGTCAGAACTACAACAATGTCTCAACAAAGATACCCTAAACATTTCTTGGGATCTTTTGTAAATATAGAGCTTTTGATCACGTACAATTTATCACTATGAACACCTATGGAGGTCTCAGCAAAAAGTCATGTATTTTGTCTTCAAGTCACGCAGAGTATCATTAATTGTTTTATTTGCCTTTTCATCCATTCCTCTCTGCTCATATGTACTTGCTGACAGCTGTACTTAGTGGCATGACTCACAACCTTCCCTGGAGCAGAGCTCTTTGAGCATGTGCATTATTGTGTTGCTCAGCTGGATGGAATCTATTGCCCTAGGTTAGCCCATCATGTAGGCAGCCACTTAAAGGAGACTGATTCACCTTTACACAGAATGTGTAGCAAAACCCTAAATTTGCGCTGGCTGCATTATCTGTACAACTCAGAGAAAATCCTGCAGTTAAAAAAGGTGTGAAGATCAGGATGCTCTCCTGCTCTTGCTTACTAATTATTAGTTACAGGGATTGAGGAAAAATGCTTTGGTTTCACATTCTGTTACTGTATTGGTCTAAATAAAATGTTGGGGTTTTGACAGTAGGTGTTACAAGTCAACTGAAATACAGACTGTTCAGATATTGCTGGAAGTTTGGAGATTTCTTTTGGCAATTATTATCCTGGACTGAGTACTACTTACATAAGAGAGTATATTCTAGGTGAGTTGTTCACTAGGTTGATCTAAGAAATGCAGTCCTAGTGCATATAAATCCTGTTACTGTTAGAAGGAGGATGCATTATCTGTTCACATGCTGCCCTAATGGATTTGTGCTTCTGGCAAGTCACAGTTTACTCAGTGCAAATGGTCTTCAATTAATACTCAAGAGTGGAGCGAAGTTTTGCCATATTTTTTATACTGATGCACTTTTATTTTGTTCAACTGTCTTTTCAATTCAAATGAGATAAGAATTTACTCATTTGTCTAATACCTCCTCTTCACCATGAGGGTAACCAAACTGCTGAAATCAAGAGTATGTTTTCTATTGCAATTTATAAGCAAAGAAATAGGAGTCTATCTAAAATGAATAGCTCTATCTAAAATGAATAATCTTATTTTTATGCTTACATTTTTTTTTTCAGAGGCAGTAAAGCAGGCTAACAAGCAATGATTCTCTCTTTCTGTGATGTTAAAGCTTAATTATCTTGTTGCTTCTTAGTAATGCCACAAATAACATTTTGAAGAAGCCATGATCAAATCTGTTTCAGTTTCTAAGTGGTAATCTACAGGAAGAGAGTTAGTAAAGTTTCAAGAACAAGCTAAAACCTGATTACTTCTCTTCAACATCAGTTTTTTTTGTAAAGTCTTGCTGAAATGTTAGGGAGATGTCAGTATTCATTCTGTAGTGCCTGCTCATTGCCAGAATTGGCGAAAAAAAAAATTCTCCTTCATGTCAGTACTTTTTAAAAGACATTCTTCATTTGAGAATGGTGGATAGTCTGCAATCCCTGTGTCTTCTTCAGTGTCATAAAGAAACACAACACAATAGTTCTTAAGAAGCCCAACATTACAAGCCAGTTGGAAATTTGTTAGAAAATGTGTACTTTAACAATTGTACTAAATGAAGACAAAATAGAAAAGATCCAAGAAATTTCTGTGTAGTACTCTATTGACTTCCAACAAAGCGGTATTTAAAAATGGATGAATGCCATAAAAGTGTATTTTCAGCTTTCTGTGACTCTGGCAGATAAGCACAAATTAATTTATGCCATAAGCATGCAAGCTTCTGAACCCTTCACTGAATTTCACCAAGGGCAAATAAATGCTATAAAAGTATTTTTATGCTTCTGTGGTCGTGCAACTAAACAGAACTCTTTCACAATATTAGCCAATGCAAATCAAAACTGTCAATATTCTGTAAGTAGAAGAAAAAGATATTATTGGTCTCTGTGAGTGAATCCATGTGTGAGGCAGTGTTGTGAAGGCATTTGATTTTCTGACTCAAGCATGTGTTTCTTTTAGTAAATCAATGACTTTATCTATGCAATAATCAGAAATTTCAAAATGATCAATTTCTTTTCACATGCATAGCTATTCACTTTGGGTTTATAGCTTTTTTATCAACAGAAGAATGAATTTTGTGAATGTTTTAGTTTTCCTTAACAGTCAATGCTTCTGCTTGATACTGCAGTGCCTGCTGAAGCAAAACACCCATTCTCAGTAAAATAAAGGCTACAGAGCCCTCTGTTCTTGCTAATTGTTTTTTGTTTTTTTTTTCCAGTGAGTGGAACTGGTTGCACAATGTCAAGTCTTTTAATTATGACTAAGAAATCTTGAATTCTCTTCCTAAATCTGCCACTGACTGTTATAGGACCTAGAACAATTTATTTCATCTCTGTTCCCATCTATCTTTGCATTCTTTCTCTGTTTTGTGTGTGAAGGTTATTTTAGCCAATGTCTTGTCTCCTCACAAGTCTGCAAAAAAATTTTAGAAGTTTGGTGTCAGTTAAGAACTCTGGAGGATACTGCCATACAAAGAAATGATAAACCAAATCTACAGGAGACTTGACAAATGACAAGCATTTATTTTGTGTGAGTGTGTGTGTGTGTGTGAAATAAATTAGACTTGCAGTCCACTTGGAGAAATCTTCATCAAAACAAGTGACTTTTGCAAGTGAGCTCCTTGTCTTTAATTTCCACTAGATTTTTTGTTTTGTTTTTTTTTTTTTTCTTTTTTGGCCTTTTTTTTTAAATTTGTTTTTCTGCTTAAGAAATATGGGAGTTTTATCCACTCATTTCCACCTGCAGTTACACAAAGATTGAGGAAAAGTTGCTTAATGCTGCACTTAACTATCCTTCCAGCAGCACATATCCTTTAAGTCCTGTGTTTACTGACAACACAGCAAGCAAGTGCTGTGAAGGTTAAGCACAGTAGTTAAACAAAAAGTAATCCTCCTACATGTTCTTCCAAGGGCATTGCCAGCAGATTATTGGGACAGGAGGATGGGAGTCTGACATTAAGTGTTCTCTGCTTCAGTCAAACTGAAAGATACACAAAAATATATTTTTTTTTCCTCTCCTCTCAAGTATGCCCATGGCTTTTATTGGAATTTTGTATATGGTAATTATTTGTCTCTAACAAACAATTCTCAAGGTTTGTCATCTCTATGGAAACTAACTATTGATTGGATTCTGTGTTAAGGTATAGTATATTTATTTCTGATGTTAATCAGAGGGGAAAATATAATTCTTTTATATAAATTCATGATCATGAAAGACAGATCATAGGATTAATTAGCCAGATGACCCATGCAGCTTTCATTCACCAACTCTTTAGCAGAATAAGACGCTCTTCCGTAGTAATATCATGGTGTGAAGGTTCAGCTACAGAATCTCTTAATGTAATACAATAGGAGGGAGTATATTTTGAGGAAAATTAACAACTTGTGTTTGTAGTTTGGTCTTAACTAGCTAAAATATGTAGGTTGAAATTGCTTTTGTAAAAATTAAGGACTCTATGCAAAAGACAAGAATATTTATTAATAAAGAAATGTATGTTGTTATTCATTTCATTACTAGCATTTGTGGTGAATACTTGCAGCAAGATACCTCCTGCCTTGAGGACACTTTTAAAGTGCCCACGTTAAAATGACTTATTAGCATACTTAGTCCTTATTAGTATACTTCTGCTAAGGACTGCACTGCAAAACAATAGGACCTTCAGCTAAAGTTATTCATAATAGCCATCAGAGACAAAATACTTTGTCTGTTTCTAGGAAATGAGTAAACAAACTGTTGTTAACCAAGGAAGAGGAAATTATTTCAGCAACTAGGGAAATTGTATCACTGCCACTGAATTGCAAAGAAATTAATCCAGATGCATTAGTAAAATCATGCATTTTTATGTCAGCTGTAGCAAGATATGAAAACTCATTAACAGAGAGAAAGGTAAAAGGGGATTGAATATCTTAACAGTTATTTCTAAATATGATTTTTTCTTATGATTCTTTTCTTATGATTCTTTACAAAGGCTTCCATTGATGTCTTTTGAATCTCTTCTTCTAGCACTAATTGCTTGATCTTTAATTACCACCCAAGTCAGTCCAGTGTTTACATATGAAATTTAAATTAAATCAACACTTTTAGAAAAATATAACATTCAAATATTTGCATTAATTTAAAAATACTATTGAACTATTATTTTTCAAAGAAAAGAGTCTTGGTATTAACCTTGTGATGAATCTCTGTATAAGTGGTAATTCAAATACTGTATAGTGGTAAGAAAGTGTGGTAACATTCACAGCTGTTAGAATGAATTTACTCTGACTGTCTCTAATATTCCTGAATCTCATTTTGGCATAGATGTCCACCTCTCTTTAAGCAAAACCTATGCAAGTGAACTGTGAGACAGCAGGATGTAGAAAATAAAATCATCATCATATATTAAAAAAAATATTATCTTGCCCTTGATTCAAGTAACTACAAGAATGCTATTCAATAAACCTCTCATCACTGGCAGTTCTATTATATTTAACAGGGTTTTCAGCTAGGTGACACCCTTTTCTGTAATACTATTTTGTATCATCACCATATCATCTCATGCAAGAGTGGGTAATGGAAATTAATATTGTAGTGATACCACTGACACTAATTGGACTAGCTTACTTCACTATTATTGAGGAAAGAGAATTGTCTAAAATGTGTTTAGAAGGCTTGCAGGAGAAACAAATACAATGCATTGTGAATGCATTTGTCTAGGTTACTAATAATTTCCTTGGTTTTGCAGAATGTTATTAAAATACCTTAGTATATGGTGCATAGCATTGCATTTTTTATAGAATTGATGGGAAATGAAAAGGAAAAAACCCAAAAGATTAATGAGAAATGAAAAAAGTGGGGTATAGGAAGATGAGTGTGTGATCACCACGTGAGGAAAAAAGAATAAACATCAGCTTGAGTGACATACACTTACAAGTAACTTTCCTCATTGTAATTGCTGTCTTGAAAATGCTGGCCAATTTACAGAAGATTTGTCTTTGCTATTTATCATTGTCAAGAATAAAATAATCTTCTCTGGATATAGCTAAAGAGATGACCTAATAAGATACTAGATATTCCATTTTATTTGCTACTGATTTTATTGTCACCTAAACCATGGCTGCAGACAATTCAGTTGAATTATAGTTTGTGCAAAGTAAACAGGCCATTCATACTTCAGCCACTGATACCCACATGGTCATTTAAATAGGTTTCTGGGACTTGAAATGGTACTTAAGATATTTCTTTTAAATATGTATGCACCTATAGAATATTCAAATTTAGTCTTGAACTACTAATAGGATCTTTTATTTGTTCATAGACTTTTCAGAAAAAAAGCTATTATGTATTTGCTACAAGACAGGTGTTGGGAATACTTGTATGTGTAATGGCATATAATATTATTTTTTCATAAGGTGCGAGTGAAATAGCTTCAGGCTTTTTTTACCCAGAGGTTTTTTCTCAAAGTACAGTAACTATTTCGTTCCTCACTGAGATTATAGCAATGTTAATGGGGAGTGAGATATCCCCCACCTCCCAACCTCTGTATTTGTGTTGGGATTTTTAATTTGGTGTCTTTCAGCAAATATTTGGAAGAAAGGCTGAGACTGGATGAATCCCAGTGGCTCAGAGGAGCCAGATTATGTCTATTGCCAAACTATACTCTTTTTTTTTTTTTTTTTAAATAGTTCTAAGACCCCTGATTTTGTTTGGTTTAATGACTTTGTGATTCTTCCAGCCTTTTCCTCTAGTAACTGAGCTTTGGGAAAGCTAGTATTTTATTTTCTCCTGAGTTTATGCTTGAACTAAAGAGGATGAGAGATTTTTCATGTATCCACTCCATTGCACAGCCTCTAGGAAACTTGCATAAAAGTAAAGTTACTGGAACTTGGAGTAAATCAAAAACCAGAAAACCAGATTAACTGCCTGTGACTGCTAAGCCTCAGGGAACCAGGTCACAAAGAGACAGAGCCATTATAATTGAAGTTATTGTGTTACATACTATAAACATAGACCAGTGGGTCTGTAAAAATGGTTGTCCATTTGAAATACCCCCTGTACTGCAACTGTGAGGAGGTTAGATGTAGAGTTTCCTTTTGACATGACTGCATAAATATATATATAGCATGATTGGAGTTGATCGAATTGAGCACAAAAGATGATTTGTAGCTCATTGTTCATGCATTTTGAAGTTTTTATGTGTGAAAGAGAAGCTGCTGCTTTCTAAATGTTAAGCATACAAACAAGGGCTAAGTGCTCTGGTACTCCAGCATTTTGGGAAGCAGTAGCTGGAAACATCTGCTCGGTTTCTGTTGGAATGAGAATGCCACGAGCCAGTCTTGCACTGCCACTGCTGATGTGTAGAGCTAAAAGACCATGTCGTGGCAGGAAGGATGATAGACACAAAAAAACATCACATGTGCATTATCTTTTGAACTTACTGATTTCCTGTCAATGAACTAACACCTCATGGATTTGGAACTGCTTTTAAAATGAGTTCATATGCTTATCAGAGTTGACAAAGTGACAGGGGAAAGACAAATAATTCCCTGCTGTTTCCTTGATTTGCTTTCCTATCCCTTGCATTAAGATTTCATGGGTTCAACTTGGAAATAGGGCTTTCTTTGAGACTTCAAACAAGTCAACAGACACTGAAAGAATGAAAACTATTGCTTTCAGTAAAATATTTTTTGAGAAATAATTAACTACCACTTTACTTTTAGTACCAGTTAGTTTTAACATTATTTATGCTCAATTATTCTGCAGAAAATATACTCCTAACCTGCTAAGCTATCAAGCATTTTTTTTTGGATGATTGGCTATTACTTGCTGCAAATATGCTTGAGTGTTACATGAATATTGCAAGTTCTTCATATCACCATGTGCTCAGCAACTGGGGTGGGGCAGACTCACTTCTAGTTATTTTCAAAACTGAAATAACTGAGCAATTATATATATATATATATATATATATATATAAATTTGGTATAACTGTTTCTAAGCTTAATCACTTGATATAGAAACCTTATAGATGCTCCACATAAAGCCTTAGAAAAACACATTTAAGAATAGCATGGCATTATCTGTTTTTACAGAGTGAGTTTTTTCTTTCCAGGAGTGAATGATTAGGTGGGAAAATAAAATATTTTTAAGTCTGCATAATGTGCTGACCCTAAGAATGACCTTCTAAAGATTGTAAAGCTTTGTGTGGATATTTTTACCCTGCAAATAGGTAAATGCACTGTATATTTTTTTTTTTTTTGCAACATTAAGGTAAGTAGTGGATCAGGCTCTTCTTACCACACAAAAAAAGTCTTCTTCACTCCTGAAATCAGTGTTGAGTTAAAGTCATATAATCTATTTTGGAAACCTGTCTCAAAATTAAAGATTTGTCCTCTGGAAATACCCTTCTGGATATAGAGTGAGTCTGATGCAGTAGTTTATAGTAGATACACAGCTTTTAGATGGATAATGCAAAGGGAAATGAATCTCATTCTTGGTTTCCTCACACAAAAAGTCACAGCAACTGTGGTTTGAACAAAAGAAAAAACCAAAACCAAACTTGTCTTTTCTTTATGATATGCTGATAGCTTAAAAGCATCAAATTTGACATTCTCAGGTGATGAGTGGTAAATCAAGCTGAAGTTATTCAGTTACATCTTGAGTTTTCCATTCTCTTTCCTTCCCTTTGCTTCCCTCCCATCTTGGAAAAAATGTTGCTGTGCTTCTCACACCCTATTTGATAATTTTCTTGTCAAAAAAAATCCAACACAAAACTAAAACCAACCAAACAAAAACATTGGTCAGAAGCTGCCTCTACAGTGAACTCGCCTGTGTCCGCCTATCAGACTTGCCTATCAGATAAGGTGCCTTATCTGGTGCAGGTCCATTTCTGACTTTCAATGGCCTTCAAGTGTGAAACAGATACCAAAATGCACACATTAAGTAAAGTAGCCTCTCTCTGGAGTCACCTCTGATCTATGCAACAGCAGAATTTGTGGAAACTGTAAGTTTTCTTGGCAAAACTTATCAGTACCTGGACATTAAGATCTTTGCTCTTCTCAATCAGATTTCTTGTGCTCTTCTGTGCACAATTTGTTTGGCCTGTCTTTGCCTAAATTCCTCACCTTTTGAAATGCTTCACTACAAGAACAGATATTGCCAGGCTTAAATTATTTAAAAGTCTAAAGCTATCTGGGTCTGTGGTGACACAAGTCAACTGTTTATTAGCTGAATATCTGGATTAAAAAAGCATTTTTATTTTACTCGGGTGTCTTAGCTGCATGAAAGGAAAACTCTTCCTGTGACTTCAGGTACTTTCTCTAATGACCTAACTAAAAAATACTGACATGAAGGCTGAAGTTTTTGCAAAAACAGTTACAAATACAACATTTTCATTGATTCAGTACTTTTCCAATAATAAAAATTTTATTTATTGAATTTTTTTTGAGGATTGAAGGCCAATTCTTTACAAACTGCTTTGCAATTTATGCTCCCGTTTCACTAAAGCTATGCCCTTGTTGATATTTGTGAGCTATTGGTTTCAGGAAAGGCTGGAGTGATAAACTATGCAGAAGTACTTTTGCACTGTACCTGTCTGCTGGGCATAGGAATGTTTGTTCCTACGAGTTTATATTTAGAACATAAAGAGACAGCCTTCAGTAGGTCTAAAAAAGAGAAATTATATGCAGAGTTAGTATGCAGAAGTGACATACAATTATATATATACATTATATACACTATATTACTAAGATCAAAAGAGTCAAAATCAAAGCATTCTGGAGAAGCAGTTCTTGAAAGAAAGGGAAAGAAAGAGAGAGAAGGAAAGAGATCAGGAAATAAGGTGTACTTGGTTAGTATAACTTTTTCATAGCAGTTCATATGGTGCTGTGGTTTAAATTCATAACTGAACCAATACTCAAATAATACTTGATAAGAACTTAAGTGCTAGTGACAAGGCCTTCTCTGATTCTCCCTGTGACACACAATTGTGTGACATACAACTTGTTGTGCAATGGGTTGGGAGCTGACACAATCCTGCAGACATCCTGAACTAACCAGAGATACTCCATACCATATAATGTCGTGATTAGCAATCAAAGGTAAAAGAGAAGGTGTTAAGAACATTAGGCAGGTTTGTTGGGTTTTTTTGAGAATTTACTGAAATGTGATGAATGGTTGTCTTTGCATCACTTCTTTTGTTCTGTTTTCAACTCTCTTCTTCACTTTCCTTCAGGGTTTTTTTTGTGGTTTTTGTTTGTTTGTTTTTAATGTATACACCCAAGCTTTCATGCTTTTATTCTTCCCTTCCTCTTTTTTCTTCCCACTGAGGAATGGGAAGAAAGTGACTGAGCATCTGTGTAGTGTTTAGTTGCCCACTGGGATTTACCAACAACAGCAGGCAGTGGTAAAGGTAAGAAAAAAAATCATATTGATTTCTGATGCTCTTCATGTTAGGGTATATGGATTTTTCATTTGTAGCATATTAATTAAAATGTGAATGAGAAAAATTAAAAGGGCAGTGAATTACACTGGTTGCTAGCAGATACTTCAAGATTAAAATTTCAGGGAAGAAAAGTCATAGCATAGCTTTGTACTCATGGTTATACAGACCTATATTAATCTTGAAACTGTAACTGTTCCATTGTGTAAAGGATTGAATTATGAAACTCCTTTTACAAGCCTTACTATTTTGTGGTTCTTTTAAATACTTAATAGCACCACAAAGCAGTTACTTTTGAAATTACTGAGCTCCATGGCTATCCATATAGCTGTTAGAAAAGCAGATCATATTCCTATTCAATGCCTAGTGTCCCTTTTTATGTGTAAACTAAACTCAGGAGGTTTCACAGAGAGGAACAGATGCTCATGCAGCTTATCCCTAATATATGAACACACATTTCTTTCTGAACTGCATTAAAGAGATTGTCTTCACGGTTTAATTTCCTCATATTAGGCTCCTGTCCTCTGACAGGAAGCTGGATAGATGACAGAAGCTGAAAATAGCCCTCTCTGGTAGACTAAACAACAAGTGTCACCTTCAGTGGCAGCCTGCAAGACAAGATTGTGGAGTATTTTACTATAAGCAGTATTACCTTACTGTACTAGATGAAATCTGTTGGCTTATTTGCAATGGACAACTACTTTAAAACAAAATCACACAGGAGCTAATGCCTTCTAATACATTGCTGTCCCCATAAGGAGCTCTTGCTATGTCTCTATCTGCTACTTCCTCAAATAACTACCTTTTTTTTGTAGCCCTATTTCCAGACATTGATTTCCCTTTGGCTACCATACTCCACTGGTTCCTTATGTCTTAATCAGTCTCTTTAAGTGGCTTCTTTGAAGTGCTCTTATCTGAACTAAATATGAATTTGTCAGCATTGCTGAGAGCCAGCATATATAATACATATTTTTCTTTTTATTTAAGATTTCTAAACTGTCTGCCCAACTCTTTTTCTGTAACCCTGTAACAGGGGCAGGCAGACCTGACTAGGATTTCATCTTGCACTTCAGCTTCTGCCAGATGTAGTAAACAGTGAAAATCTTCGTGGCTTTCTCTATCTTCAGAAGCAAGAGAGTACTTAACCAGAGCAATATATACTCATAGGAAATTGAACGTTACTGGCTGGAAAGAACTACTGGAGATCCTCTGATCCTCTGTTGCATTTTAAATATCTTGATATCTATGTGGACACTCCACAGTCTTTCTGGGTAATGTCCAGTCTTTTCCCATTACCATGGTTTAAAAATCTCCATGGCCATTGGAGGATTTCCCATTCTCTGATTTGTACCCATTGACTCCAGACCAGTCACAACGTAACTCCAAGAAGACTGGCTGGATCTTCTCTGTGCCCTCCCACAAGGTATGTGAGGTCTTCTCTAAGCCTTCTCAAGCCTAAAAAGATCTCCCAGCCTCTCTCAGCCTCTCATTGCACACCATGTGTTCCATTCTCCTCATCTCACCAGCTTGTGGACCTTTGCTGGGCCCACTCAGTGTACCAGTGTCATTTGTGTGCTGGGGAGCCCACAACTGGACACAGCACTTGATATGTAGTCTCACAACTAGAGAGGAGGATTGCTTTCCTGGACTTGGTGAGTACACTTCTGCTAATGCATCCAGGTTGTCAATTTTTGTCTGTGCTTCAAGGGTGCACATGATTCATGTCCAGTTTTTTTCATCAGAACTTTCAGACATTTTTCTGTCAAGCTGTTTTCTCTCCAGCCAGGACCCAACCTATAGCATTGCGTGGGATTATTTGCTCCCAGATGCAGGATTTTACACGTTGCTGAACTTCATGATGTTGCTGTCAGCCTGTTCCTCACACCTGTCCAGGTTCCTCCAAATAACAGTCCTGCCCTGAAGCATATCATCTGTTCCTCCCAATTTCGTATCATCTGCAAATATGTTAAAAGTGTCCTCTCTCTCATCCGTCAAGTTTGTAAGAGTCATTGGACCATATTTTCCCCAGTAGTATTAAAAGTTGGCTTTTTGACTGCCAATCACTGCTCTTTAAGACCAACAACAGTCCAGCCTATTCTTCTCCCACTTAATTATGAACTTACCCAGTTCACAGCTCATTAATTTGACTGTAAGGGTACAGTGTGAGACTGCGGGAGATGCCTTGCTAAAGTCAAAGTATGTCACATCCACCATTTTCCTTCCACGCATACAACCAGTTCTCCCATTGTAGGAGACAGGTTGGTCAGGCACAACTTGCCCCTAAAGGCAAGTCTGAGGCTGCTTTCTTGAAGGCTAAATTGTGAGAAGGAATGTTCTTCTGCAAAAAGAGCACAGAGGTGAAAGAGGCCTTTGGTCTCCAACATTTCTGTGTGAGTATAGAAGATCACTTGTCAAGTCTCAGTCCATGATACTTATGAGACAGCTCATTATAGAGGCTTATATTGATTCAAGTCTTCTGTTCCCACTCACAGATTTTCAGTAGTGATTAGCCAACCCAATGAAAGATTAGTGCTCCTACTCTAAACCACATGATGCAGTTTCCCTCTTCCCCCATTTCCAGTAAGTCATTTTGTGAGACTCATCTCACCTAGCTTCACCTTGTTAGCTAGATTACCTCTCTAGTTACTGAAAAGAAGTGGGCTTTTCTAGGATATGAGTCAACTAATTTATTACTAACAGCTACCTGGTAATAAAAGGAGATAATATTCTAAAAATACTAGTCCTTTTTACTGTGTATAAAAAACTCTGTCTTAGTTGTAGATTTAGTCAGATAAATCTCACATGGAAATATTTCTTTCAAATTTCCCCAGGATATTTCTATTACAGTTCAGTTTTTATTAAGTGGATAGGAGGAAAGTATAAATCTGGATTTACCTCACATCTAAAGTATTCCTATTTAAAGGTTCTTGAAGATTTTTGCTTATGGTACATTATATCTCACACTAATAAATATGTGATTGAATTTCCTTCTGGTCCTATTAGTTGTATTCTATTTGCAATGTCTGAACAATCTGTTTCCTTTTGCTGCTGCTAGAATGAGTTGTTTAGGCATTTTGGAAACATGACAGTTTTTTAAGAGATTCAATCTTGCCTGAGTCAAAAATAATGGAGTTTTGCTATTGTCTTCAATACATGCAGGATCAGGTCTTCAGTCTTTTCACTCTAATGTGATTCTAATTATGTTACACTTTTGTCCTTCTTCTGTGCTTTCCCTTGCAACATTAAACTTAATTTGTTAATTACCCAGCATTTGCAAATTACAAGGCAAATCTGGAACTCATTTCCTTTGCTGCTTGCTCTGTGTCCTGCCTCTTAAACAAATGAAGTGATAAGTATATGACTATTTTTTGCTAAGCTTTATGTCCTTTTGTTAAGGTCTAGTATACAGTGGTCCCCCCTTACAGTCTTACCAGTTTACCTTACAAAAATTACTTTACTTTAAGTTTGCCCTGATTCAAAAAGACACTTAGGGTTTCAGCTATCTGCAGTTGTGTTAGGAATAATAATGAATTTAATGAGACTGCTCATAATGAAAGTTTGTCTGTAAGTGCTATTAGGTAGTCGGGGCTGATTCAGAATAATTTATTACAAGAATAAAGGCATTTATGAAATTCCGTAAATACTGGAATAGCTGTTTACCTAACACAAGAATGGCATGTCCAAAAGAAGTAAGTTTTGAATAATGAAAGTGATTTAAATGCAGAATCCCATCCTTTCCACGTATTTCTTGAAACGCTGCTGAGCACCATATTTCTGCTGGGGTAATCACTTATGTCAATTTGAGATTAGCTACAAAGAATATCTTCTGAAAGATTATTCAAAGATCTTTGTTGGAAAAGCCAACCAAACAAAGTTTTTGTAAGAAATCAAAATCTCTTTAAAGGTTTTCTTCACTTCAGCTCTATTCATAGAGCTCTTGATACCATCAAGAAGAAGGTCAATTGTGATGCAGATATCTGTCCAGGAAGTGTACTGAGATCATAGGATCAATTTTCATAAGCAATTGAATAGCCATCAGTCAGCAGTGATGTTTCATTTGGACATTTTAATGAACTGAACCACATACAAACTAATGGTCTGTCAGAAGTTGAAAAGTCATAATCCCCTTTAGTAGTACCAGTCTTTATACCCTTTAGTACTCCAAAATGGTCTATCTCATTTTTCTTCTGTTTTTTTTCTCTCATTATTTTTTCATAGTATTCCTTTTTAACTGTTTTCCAAGCCTTGTCCTAAAGCCTTATTTTTCACAAGTTTGTTTTTTTTTTTAAATTCCATGTTTATATTTTATCAGGCACATTTAGGTCCTAAAATTTGACTGTATCTCTTGGGCATTGAATTAATAACATTAACAGTAAATAACAACTTCACCTCCAGGCAAAATTAGACCAGCAAAATGAAGGTAGCCATCCTTGGTTCCCCCTAACCATCAGAATGGTTCTTTAACTGTTCATAGCTTTTGGATGCACCACCCTGGAGGTTCAGGTCTCAAATGACATTTGGAAGATTTCCAGGTTTGGAGTCTTGTCTCTGCAGCAGGAGTTTCCTGATGCTCCAAGAATCCTTACTGCAAGTGCAGAGCTGAAGAGCATTTAAGCCCAGGATCTGGGGCTCCTTCCTCAGAGGACCAGAGAGCAGTGACAGTCTGGCAGCCCTGCAGCCACAAGTCTGGGACTCGAGGAATCTGGCTGCGGGGCCTTCCACATGCCAGCATCTGCCTGCAGCTCTGCAGCTCAAACCTCTGCCCACCACCTGGTATCTCCTGGCTGCAGAGCATGTTCATAGTGTGCACTCACTGCACATTTATGCTCCATGAGCTACAATAATGTTGAGTAGTATTTTTAGGAATCTGACTTCTAACTCTGTTCCGGCATGCTCCATAATTTATTGTACAATTTTTAGTAGTCTTAAACTTTTAATAACATCAAGCATGGAAAATTACAGATTTGCAATATTTTGATGTCTTTCTTCTGTCCTTTCATGGCAACATCTACAATCATTACTAGAAGGAAAAGTTGCATTATCATTCCCTTTTGTAATTTCCTGTCATTGACTACACGCCTTAGTGCAAGGGTCATAGTTTTAAAGATGGATGTCTGATTTTGGCTATGTAAAGCTATAGTTGTTCATGTAATAAAAATACTTGCAGTCAGGTGTGTGTACACAAGGGCCTATAGGGTGAAAATTCAAATTTGAGCCAAAACTGCAAATTAGTCACCCTAGAGGCGCATCAAAAATGCATTTTTTCCCTCCATTCAGCCTTACTCCATGTCTTTCTCACTTGCAAAATAAACCCTGTGTTATTTATGAGCTCTTGGTTATCCACTTTCCTCCCCTTCTTTCACTCCTTCATCCATCTAGAGCTTCTAGGAGTACTAACTATAAATATACCACCATCCCTTCAATTAAGCTGTGATGTGGTAAATGTAAGCATATATACTAATTTTCATCTGCCTTTTCTTCAAGTTTAATTCATATTCTAAACATGCATCAACCAACTCTTGGGTTTGCCACTAAAATAAGGATTAAGTATTCATTTGGCATGCTTATCATACACTGACTACTGCTATACCAGGGGAACCAGATGGAATAAAAAATGTCATACTGAATTTTTCCAAGGACTTTCTCTTTAAAGAAGAAACTGGAAAACTGGTAAGAAAATAATAATAATAACAAAAGAAATGTTTATAGCATGGATTAGAAAATGTATTTGTCCTTGCTGCTGGAATTACCTATCCTCACATTTAAACCTACTGTTTTCAAAGGTGTGTGATCTTTTTTGACATGAAATTTCTGAGACCTGCAGCAGTTTAGTTGCTCCCATTAGCACATGGAACAATGACTAAAAGTCTCAGTGTTACACAGCAGGTTCATAATAATTTTTGTTCATCATATTTCATTCCTTTTGTAAAAATCCTCTAATTCATAATATTCTTACCAGAATACAAGTAAGCATAAAGACTAAACAACCAAAGAAAAAATACCTTCCCAAAACCCAAAACCACAATCCCAAAATATCCCCAAGAGCCCCAGCTATTAGAAGAGGTCATGGAAATTTCTTTCCTTCTGGAAGCCTTCTGATAGTTAAAACTATCTTCTTTTTATGCCTCTGAGCTACAGTATGCAAAATTGAGTCCTACTAAGATATAATTAGAAGTGTAGGATAATTCTAATGCTGTTTTACAACTGATGAAATCTGCTTCAGCTCTGTCTACCACCTGATTACCATGGAAACCATTGCTGGCCAACAGAGTAATTCTGATCAAAATGAATTATTATTAATCTTCCCAGTCAAGGGTGGATGGATGTCTGGACAGCTGATGTTAAATTTTCTGGTACAGGCTGAAAGGTTCAGTAAGGGTAAATATTAATTCCTAGACTGTTAGAGAGCAAGAGTATATAGTTATGAGACAAGCGCAACCCGCTGTCCAAAATTCAGGTACTAGCAGATTGCAATATGAGCATCCAGGAGTTGGACATAAATAAAAGTAGTTTTCTGGATGGTAAGGAGCTACAAGAAAAACAGACATGAGAAAATTAACTGTCTGTTTCAAGGATAGTCAAACGATGGTTTAAAACCTAATGCTGGAAGGAAAAAGTAGTAAGAATGTTGTACACAGGTTATTGTTTAGACAGGTAAATAGTTATTCTTGCCAAAATATACTCAAATTAGAAAAAACGTGTCTGTTTTTCATACAGAGACAATATCCACAGTTTGTAAAAAACATAGAAATCTACATATTTTACAAAGATTAGAGAGGATGTGATAGAATCTGAATTCAAACTTCTGCTATTTGAACAAACAGAATTTTTTTTTAAAGCAAGACTGTGAAAGCAAAAGAGAGGCCACTATTCTCAAAGAGTTCCCTGTCTCTTGAAATGTGCAAATTGATCAGCATTTGGTGTTTCTGGAGTTGAGAAATTTTCCCCTTCACAAATTTATGTTTATAGCAGACAACACTCACATAATCATAAAATGTTTTGGTTTTGAAGGGGCCAGTAAGGGTGGCCTAGTCCAACCCACTGCAATGCTGGGACATCTTTAACTAGACCTTAAACTTCCAGAGTTTTCCAGAGATGGAACATCCACCACCTCTGTGGGCAACCTGTGTTAGTGTTTCTACACTCTCATTGTAAAAGAAAAAACTTTCTTATATCTAAGTTGACCAATGCCATGAAAAACATGATACTTGTATATCAAAACTGTAGAATTCCAATTTTCTTGAGATTTATATTCAAAAAGACTGTTAAAAAGCAGAAAATGTCACAAACTTAGAGTGAGGAAAGAATGAATGAGTAATCTATACTGAAAATAACTGTTACTACAATAGTTTTGTTCTGCTCTAGGTAGAATAAAATGGCATTTTTACTTTTGAATCAGTAAATAAGTGTTATTTTACTTTTTTCTCATTTAGTGGAAGAACAAAGATTAGTTCCCAGTGAACTCGCAATTAAATACATAGATAATTAGTTATTATTTCTCTCAGTCAAGCTGTTCTTCTGGGCTATTTCTGTGTGCAGTGGGTTTAGGTACCCTCAGACAATGGTTTAACTCCGTCTTAAAATGGTGTTATTAACCTAAATTTCAAAGTGGTCTTTTATTTCCTTTAACTATAAAGACAGCATGGACAGTATGTTCAATTTGCTTTTTGAAGACTAACCTAGGTGAATGAAACTTGCAGTTGAGGATCTTCCCAAATGACTCAGTGATTTGGTGGTTAACTATTTGTTCTCTTTGTCTAGTACTGCTCCAGAGACTTAAAAAAAGCACACTGGTGTAAGTTTTCTCTGTAGAACAGATTGGAAGATTAATAACAAGCTGGGGTAGAAAGCTGTTGGAAGTGACAGGGAATGGATCATTTTCAGTATAGCAGCATACTAAGGCTGTGGTGACAGAAGGGGTGGTTTTAGGTTTGCTTTCTCATTTTATTTTGTGTGCGTGTGACCGGATTAATACCGACTGTCTAAACATAGCTATTTTCCTAGATTTTATATAAATTAAAAATGAAGGAAACATTTTGCCTACTCTAGTGATTTGGAACATGAAAGTAGGTCCTGGTGTGTTGGAAGCCAAAAACATGGAAGGACTCTGTACCTCATCATTGTACTTTATAATATCAGAGCTTCCCAATGGGAAATAAAACAGGACTTCTTTCTTACTGTCTTCACCCTTGGTGGCCAATTAAAAGCTTTTTTGGTTCCAGCTGAAGACTTGGCAGGTCTACTGTTTTGGCCACAATGTGATGAGGAATATAATGAAAGTTAAAGTTAAATTACAGTTCAACACCTGTGGCTGGCTTGTCTCTGTATTCACATTTGACACCAAGCCAAGCCAAAGCCAGAGTGAGAATCTTCTAATGTTGTTTCTTGGCAGTCAAAGTCACCTTAAATATCAGTTAATGCATTTATCTTTTCTCATTTATAAAGTTAGCTCCAATGCTTTGACTTCCATCTTGCTCAAAGGGACAAACTAGGACCTTGGCATGATTCCATTACTGCAGGTTTGGCTGAAGGAGTTATTCAAATTTAAGATAAATTTACTTTCTGAATGGAAAAGATGAAGCACAGCAGTTATTGAGCTTTATCATGAGGCACACTGTTGTTTTCTCAAAAACTGACTTGAACTTCTGTTTGAATGGGTATCTTGGTTTTATCCCCACCAGTAACGGAGCCCTACAGAACCACCTGCTCACTTTTCCCCCAGTGGGGTGGAGGGGAGGTTTGGAAGAGTAAAAGTAAGAAAATTTGTGAGTTGGGATGAAGACTCTTTAATAAGTAAAGCAAAAGCCACATGCACAAGCAAAGCAAAACAAGTAATTAATTCACCACTTCCCATGGGCAGGCAGGTGTTCTGCCCTCTCCAGGAAAGCCGGGCTCCATCATCCACAATCGTTACTTTGTAAGAGAGAAGACATCAATTCCCCTGCTTCCTTCTTCTTTCCCCAACGTTATATACTGAGCATGATGCCATATAATCTAGAATGTCCCTTTGGTCAGCTGGGGTCAGCTGTCCTGGCTGTTACCCCTCCCAACTCCTTGTGCACCCCTGGCCTCCTCACTGATGGAATGAAAAGGCCTTACCTCAGTGTAAGCACTGCTCATTGATAACACACCCCTTGTGTTATCGACCCTGTTTTCTGCACAAATATAAAGCATAGCCCTGTACCATCTACTGTGAAGAAAATTAACTCTGTGCAAGCCAAACCCAGCACAATGGGAAATGATTTTTCTATTCTGTGAAGTCTTCTGAGATGTTTTTACGCTTTGTAGTCTGCATTTAATAAAACTAAGACTTCTGAAACTCTTCAAGAGAATAGCAAGACCTATTTACCGCATAACAGCCATTTTTCTGAGGACTATTTTACTTCAGAGAATGGGTAATAGATTGTTATTCAAAATTGACATGAATGTGGCAAAGCAGGCACTTGGAACTGGCTCTTTAGAGTACGTAAAACAAATCCATTTATTGACTCTTTTGGGTTGTTTCTTGCAGTCTCATTGTGGTTCTCCCTCTTTGAACTTTTTATTAAATAGGCGCTTGAACAGGATCTTTGTTCTTTATCAGGAGTGAGTACTCTAAATTCTCCCTTTTATGTTAATCAATAGGCCAAAAAATGGAGTATGGACACAGAGAGGAAAAAGGAATGGCATTTATCTTACAGGCAGCATCTATGTATAATCTACCTATCTAGACTCTGATTACAGGTACAGAGAGAAAGGCAGTTCTAGGAATAATTCATCTTATCCTAAAGCAGATATCTAATAGATCAAATAAATTCCATGCTAACAGCACCTATTTCTCTCCATTGATTCTGGAGGAAACTAAACTGATTAGTTTGTTGCCGACATTGTGGCTTTGCATCAAGTAGATAAGATTAACTGTACCCATGTTGTTGCTGTGGTCTAATGTTTTGACTATTTGTCCGAAAACAGATGGGGAGACTCAGTCCCCTTAGAAATATGGTAGTGGGACCACAAAATGTTGCTAGTTCTTCACAGAGAGGTTAGATTAGTGATAGAAAATGACTGGGGTAGGCAAGAGTACTATACTCGAGCAAGGTGTGGTACTGAAGGTTGGTGTTAAGAGAGCATGTGTAGGAAAAGAGAGTACCTTTAATTTTTTTATCAGACAAATACATGTAGTTCTTGAAAATGTTTCTAAATCTAAAACTATGTCATTTAATTACTTACTCTTAATTAACTATTAATTAACTAGTAATTAACTTAATTAACTATTACTCTGAGTTTCTTAATGAATTTGTGTGCATACAAGCTCTATTAAAAATAAAATTAATTACATGTTTGTTCATTCTATACCTCTAATGCTTTCAATGTTAATGATTGTTATGGTAATAGAAGATGTATGTGAGCATTAACAGATTGATACTATACTGTTCTTTAACTGTATCAATATAAACCACTGGTATTAGTGAAGTCCATGCATATAAGTATTTATGAATGCATATATACAACCACAAAATACATAGGTTATTCTTATGTCTTCTTATGTAGGCGTACATATACGTTTTCATAGCTGTCGTCTGTTCTTAGAAACGAAACATACTACTAGCCAAGGAAAAGATTCTCATATCACAGTAGAAAGATTAGGTCAGATGTTTATTTTTCATTATTAGATAATTTTAGTCTCCATCTCAACTCTTTTCTAACTGCATGTCAATTAATATATATTGGGAAAATTGCTTATTTTATTTCTGTTTGATTTCTTGGCATTGTTGGTTTTGGTTATCTGTTGGACGATTTGGTAGGATATTCTGTACTGGTTTTTTTTGATCCATTGATTTCCAGGTTACTGCTAAGAAATATTATATAGTGTCTGTTGCATTTCCTACTTCAAGGCATTTTTCTTAGAAAAAGAAATGTTAAGCCAAAAAATTAGCAAACACAATCTTAACTGGGAGAAGCAAGAGCACTCTGAACTTAGATAAATAGAAAATCTGGGACACTATAATGTAAGTCATTCCTTAAGTACGTGTTGAGGTATAGTTTTGCTTTCGTTCATATGCAAATATTATGTATTTGAAAGGGAGGGGTTCATAGGTGTTTATTATCTATTAAGATTTATCTCTCCTATTATAGCTAGAGTCCAGAGAGTGGAAAGCTGCAGAGACCTGTTAACAGAACTGACTAAAAAAAAGAAAAAAAATTTAGAACTGAAACTTTAGATAATGGGTCACTGCCACAGTTTTCAAGACTGTAGTTCAATCTTCAACACTGTACTTCTATTACAGCTTCTGATAAAGAAATACTGCTGTGAAATTTTGCCTCTAGAAAAACGAAGTGCAATTCTTGCTGTTCAGAAGTTGAGAGCTGGGACCAGATTGTGCTTTAGAAAATCATAGCTGTCATTTTTTTTTTACTCTTGTTCCTAAAGGGAAGTAAACTATGTCAGTTGTGAATATCTGACTCATTGCCTCTTTCTGCAGTATCTGATCCTTGCTAGCCTTTCCAGGGTGACAGCTGAGTAAAAGCCCTGCCTGTATCTCCATCTACATGTTCCCACCTCTCTCATTTTTGAGAAAAATTTGCAGCCTGCAGAGATAGCTGTTATAAATGCCTTTGGGTTAATTTTACCCTCTTCTGACCTGCATTTTAATACAGATGATAACAGATAGTAGACACGTCTGAAGATTCAAAAGGGCTTCAGATCATACCATTAATACAGTCACAGGTAAAGGGGTACCTGTGCTGAGCTTATGTTTAGCTAAATAAATTTTTTGTACACGCTAAATACAATAAGTATTCTACAGATCATTTTTATGTGGACACATGCCATCCCCTGTGAAATTTGTGTTGACTAAGGAATGCCCCTTATGAAGCACCAGGAACCTGCTGATTGTTTAATCAATATTGTTGCTGCCTAGTCAAAATAAAACTAAGTTATAAGCCTATCTGAGTTCAAGAAGAGTTTGGAGAATGCTTTCAGACAGATGCTGGGACTCTTGGGTCACTGGTCCTGCGCAGGGCCAGGATTTGAACTTGATGATCGTGATGGGTCCCTTCCAGCTCAGCATATTCTCTCATTCTGTGATAATATGATACTATTAGTCAAATTGCAGTGCTGATAACACTTATATACAGTTTTATTAAAATATTGTTAATACCCAGTAACATAACAGTGAGCACAGATGCATACAAAGTTTCTCATATCCATCTGCCTTTGCTGATCTTATGGTAACCCTCCCAGTGCTCTGCTGGATCCCAAGGTAAATGAACCATTTGCATTACAGAATGACATAATACATCCTTCCTATTCAGCTACAAGAACTCCCTCTTTGGCAATTTCCCCTTAACTTTCTTAAAGCATAGAGATGTGTTTCTGTGAGAACATTTGGCAGCTTCTTTTCGGAAATGCTGTTTCGTGCTAACTTTGTGTTAATTCAACTTGGAATATTTTTCTTATCCAAATTACTAAATGGCAGCTATAAAGCCCAATTTCTATTCTTTGTCAGTGATTGCATCAACTCCAATACATTCCTTAATTTTGGTACCATGCTAGTATGGTGGTCAGTTATCATAGGGCAACTAGCTGGAAATACAGGGAAAGGACTGGGGACATTATTACCCCTTGATGCTACAATCATACATATCAACAGCGGTATTCCAGGAACCCAAGTTATTACTGTAGCTGCACTGTAAAGAGAGGATGCTAAAGCTGCCTTTTGTTTGTTATATGAAACGTAATCATCTATCATATGAGGTGCATATTGCCAATAGAAATCCTTTCTGTGATCTCATGTAACAAAATATAAGCCTGCATACTTAGGAAGTTACCTAACCAGTGAGACTTTTATATCACTGGCCTGCCTCTTGCCTCAATGATTTCATTTAAACTAATACATATGAAAGGTACTTGACAGTGTATGATCTGAGCGCTTGTGAAAAAGGAAGAAGCTAATCTCATGAAAGTTGTTAATGAGTCTTAAAGTATTATCAATGTTTTAACATGTTATTCACTTTTGTGTGGTATTAGGGAGAGGGGAGTTGGCTGATGTGATAAGAAACCAATTAATATGATACAGAAGCAAGCGTATGATAAGACCTTTGTTCAGAATATTGCTGGCTTTGGTAAAACCTCCCACGCAGTCATTCAATAGATTCTTCATTGCAATTGTGACAGGCTTTTTTAATGTCCACCGTAGGAGAACATAGGGATTTGTTTGTTGCTTTTTGTACAGCTTGGAGCATTATTAGCAATGAAGTAACAACTTGGAAAACATCAGATTACCTCTCTTCTTTTTGAAAAACATCTCTATTACCAGCCCACAGCTAAAACTCATGAGTAACTGACACTTTTAAATTTTATCTGAATATTCAGGTCAAATGTTATCCCGTCCATTTGAAATATTACAGTTATCATTCCACTAAAACAGATATTTTATAATTTAACCTGGAGTGAAAGAGCTTCTCTTATGAAACTCAGGATAATCTTGGGTTTGAGAGATGTGAAACTCAAGTTTAAATAATATGCATATTTATAGGCACTGAGTATGCTTCAGTAAACACATGAGCTTGAACACATACTTTAAACACAACTCCTAAAAATTTTTATGTATTCTTCATGTTCTTATATGCATATTCAGCACTCTAGCTTCTCAATAAATAAGAAAAAAATATTGAATATGTTTCATATTTATTGATGCTGTTGTTCTATGCAATATGGTTTCAATGATTGCTAAGTGCATCATTACTGTTCCGATTAGAGCTTAACAGTGGTGAGATTTAAATGATTACATTGTTAGATTTTCCTCTTTTTTTTAGTCTCTTTCACAGGCTGCCGCTTGGCATTTTATTATACGTAATGGTTAATTTCCCCTTACTATAGATACTGGTTTACTTGTAATTATTAAGTCATAATGGAGTCCTGCATTTTTAAACCATGCATTAAATCTTATGTTGAAACAATGCTGAAACTATTTTGACAGACATTTGTAATTTTGGATTGTGATTTGCCTTGGATCTCCAGAAGTTAGCTGTGCTGTGTCACTGTAAAACTATAATATGTAAGACACTATATATTCCCATTTCTGATTCTTTTTTTTTCCATTAGGGCAAGTCTGTTAATGGCTGCAATAAAAAAAGTGGATTTTTAAAAAGACATAGTTAAAGATGAAGAAAGCAGTGTAGAGCAGGTGAATAAGGAAGCTTAATTCTTTCTATCTCATAAATAGATAGGGAAGACATTAAAAAGAAATGAACAGTGAAAAGTCTAAAGCTAATGAAAGAAAGTGAAAATTACTCTTCCCATACACAAAGTGCATTTTCTTTAATTTATTTCTGTTCATAAATTTGGCACCCTGTGCTGGAAAAGAGTAAGGCCAGCAGATGTTGCCTTCTAAGGCATGTTCAAATATGTTCTCAGCTTGAATTCAGGAGACACAGCTGACTTCATTTTAAAACTGGTGCAAGAAGATGAGTGCAAGGTTTGAGATCTGGGTGACAGCAGTTAAAGAAAGCTAATCATATTTTTAGTTAACTATTTTTTTAATTTGTTGCCAAAAGGAAGTTGTTAAACACTCATTTGCTTTTTCAAAGTAGAGAATTAAGGCCTTCACCAAAGTGCTTTTTTTTACTTCTCTCCCAATAAATGAGATGAAGTTGCCCTTTCTGAAATAGATGTTGAACTCAGTAGCTTTGAGATTAAAGCATTGCTATGTGTATTTTAATTCTCTTTTCATTACATTACCTTATATTTTCTTTTAAATTAATCTTCTGCATTTTGTATTTTTAATAAACTATGTTCTATTCTAAATATCATCAAGCTTGTAATTGTTTGAGGCACAAATAATAAAAGCTAATTTGTTGACATTCCCTGAAACACGAAAAAATCCAGCCGAGACTTAATGGATTTCTCCATCCCTTCCTTAAGAGGCAGTTTCTAGTTTAATTCCTTCTCTGCCAAAGGATGTTTCACTGAAGCGTAAATTCAGGGATCTAAAGGTTATGAATATAGCTCTTTGCCATCCTATTTATTCATCTGGGGTCATGAAAGCTCAGCCTGAGATACCAATCCCTTTTTAAGACAAAAATAGAGAATACAGTAAACAGAATGAATTATTTTCTCTATGTAAATAGCAAACACATTAAGTAATGTTATTCACTACTTTTAAAAATTTTATAGATACTATGAGTACGGCCTCTCAAATAATGAAAAAAGCTAACTATTGTCATATTAAATCTGTGAAATCTGAAAAGCTTATCTAAATGAAATTCTTCCTTGAATGTTCCAAAAAGCTGTACCTTTCTGAGGTTGCTGTGGATATTCCTTTAAAAAAAGTTTCTCTGATAAATGCTTACATTATTTAGCTCACAAGCTGCTTAAAAATATTATCCAACAATATAATTGCTAATTCCTATTGCTATAAAGATATTTCACCCTGGATTGTCTCAAAGTCATTTGCTTATTTTCGTTATTGTGTTTCATAGTGCTCTAAATTTCTAAGCATGAAGTGTATTGGGAAAAAAACAAAGTACTAGCTGGGACTGATAAAAGTGTAAGAGAAAACTGTAAGAGAAAATAGTAATGTCTGGGTGACTAAATCCTTTCAATCACTGACGCTATAATTATCTCTGTGATTTTTGTGATTCCTAGGAAGCAAGTAAATTTTATATTACATTTAAAAATTGCTACTTTTAACTGTGGTTAATGTTCTTCTGTCATGTCTTCATGCAAAAGGTGACAGTCGAGAACATTCTGGATATAAATGAGGAATTTGGTGTTTCTAAGGGAGCAAGCTTAGAGGATCATCATTCTTAAAAGTTATGACCAAGAGCAGGAGTGCTGAAATCAGTCATGGAGTGAGATTGTTCCATACAATTCTTGATCCCATGTTGCTGCTGCCAGCAGAAACCAGGATGAAGTTTTGAGAGATGAACCCAAAGAATACAAATAGAAATAGAAATACTTAAAGGTATATATACATTCAGAAAAAATACTAAGTAGTTTAAATTTGGTGCCCACATCTAAGAGAGGTGTGAAAGCTCCTGGTATAGTCAGCGACCACTTAGTCACAGTAACTAGGCTTGATTTAGCTGCTCACACAAAGTTGAATTATACTATGTATGATAAAAATCTGCTTAGGTCAAGCAAGACAGATATATCTGCCAGCTTTGATGGTAACTGATTAATTCAACTAAAATAAAAAGTTTAAAAATTACACTTTTTTTAGTTTATTCATCGCTTAATACTCTTTTGCTTAGCAGTAATCAGTTTCCACACTGACATAAAGCTCTTGGCTTTTACTCCCTAATTTATTCTCTTAGGAGCCACAGAAGTGCCCCGCAAAGCTAAAAGTTCATTTCATCTTTCTTTAATTGCACATTAATTTCTTGTAACTTTTACAAGAACATCATTGAAAAGCAAGATAATTTGACCTATTCTTTTATAATTGAAGAACTACAAATGCAGGAAAAAAAAAAAGTTGCTGAAATTCTCCTTATATTAATGAATTAGGCTTTTAATTGATTATACATTTAACTTTTCATTTAAAACTATGATAATTATGGGTTAGCTTTTCAATTTAGTTGGTTATCTCTTAATTCTTATTTAATAAATGTATTAATTAAAATAAATAGGCTTTATCTTTATTTCTGTGTGACAGCTATCAACTTAAGTTGATAATTTATGCAGTGCAATATCAGAGAGCACTTGTAATTATATCATTCCATGTATAGTTTAGAGCCATCAGAAAGGGCGGCTAGCAGGCGTAATTGCTAAGAGTAAAATATTAAAATGCAGTTCTTTCAGTAATTTATTAATCTGTAAAAATTTAGCCAGAAAACTTATTTTTGCTTGTTACAGTTTGTCTGTCTCCAGAGTTTTTCTGTACCTCCTCATCTCCGAGCCCATCACAAAAATGATAACCTCAGTTTGAATTCAGCTTCTTTTAAAATATGAAAGTAGATGGAAAGTGTGTAAAATACAGCTTTAATACCCCTGCTTAAAATCATAGCTGTACTGATTTTCAAAGGAAATATCCAATAAAATCTTCTGCTTAAAATTAATTTACTTGTTAGTAACTTTTGACATTGTATATGTGCACGTGGCCTGGCTGGGATGGAGTTCATTTTCTTCATAGCAGCTCATATGATGCTGTGTTAAAGTTTTCTGACCAAAACAGTAATGATAAGACACTAATAATCTATCTTTTGCTAAGTACTGTTTGCACGGCCATCTCTGCTTTTCACTCTGCTCCCTTTTCCCCACCTCCCCCCAGTGAATAGATTGGTCAGTGCTCAATAGGTTTTAAGTTGAAAAGCCTGTGCAGATCACCTGAGCTAACCAAAGAAATTCTCCATACCCTGCAACATCATGCTCAGCAATAAAAAGGGAGAGATGAAGTTTTAGGAGGTTAGTCATCTTTTTCCTCAGGCCTGGCTGAACATTTGTCTGCCCTTGGGACATGGTGAGTGAGTGCTGTGGCATAATTTGTGTTTTTTCTTTTCATCTTCTCTCTTCTTCTACTTATTAAATAATTCCTTCCATATTCCTCTTTTGCTTAATATCTTTTTTTTTAAATCTCGATACAAAGGAGGTTTTTTTTTCTTTTGTTTTTTCCTTTCCTCTTCTTCTATCCAAGTGAAAGCTGGATGGGGGAAGTGAGTGAGCAGGTATGTGGTGCTTAGCTGCCTGCCAGGGTTAACCCACAAAAGTAGGACAACTTATATTTCTTCTTTTCCCAAGAAAAAAATAACTCATGGCTATATGTTCACATCTACTTGAATCACCATGATTAAAAGCAGAGAAGAAATAACGTATGTGAAAATTAATTTATAATTTTTTCAGTAAATGTGAAAAAAAGTCTGTCGAACTCACCTTGTGATCAGTTATCTAAAGAATATTTGAGATGCTTCCTTGATTAAACTATGATAAACAGATTATAGACTACACAGAATTGTGCAGATTTGTTCTAATCATGATAAGCGCTTCTGAAGCCAAACATGAGATGTGTGTGAGGGACAAATCATGCTAGCTCAGTGATGGACTTCTAAGTAGAATCAAGAGGAATAGTAGCTATGAAAGACTTGAAGTAGGTTTCTTTACCAAGCTTCCAAACGAAATCACACACCTAGCCAAGACTTCAAAGTCTTGGCAGTTCCAAGACTCCATAAGCTTGTCTCGTTCCTGGTTGTTGGTTGCTCCCATATCTAATTCATTATTCCTCTTCTTCTAAGCCTCTTTATGCTTTTTTCCTCCCCAAACTGTTCATTTCAGTTTGCAGCAGTGCCCTACCATTTTCCCATCACTGCAACAAAGTAATTGTTGCAATTAATGAAAACACCTTTCTGAGATTTGAACCTTCCATATGTTTAACCAATATGTCATTTGAACTATTAAGCCCATGTGAAAGCTGATGGACTACAGACCCTCTTGTCTGGTGTCCTTGTGTGCTGTAATCTCTGTGGTGTACATCTGTCCAAGTTGCCGAGACCTGTGAATAACACTTTCAATACTGCTTTTCCCCAGTGTTAGATGGAGCTGTGCACGTGATGGAGTAAGTATCAGGCAACACAGAAGAGGTAAGAGATGATAGAAGCCATTTTGAGCCTGTTACGTTGAAAGAAACAAGCGTTCTTTAGAATATCAACTGTATGTAATAGTGCTTTTCTTCTGGAAGATGTACCTGAAACAACAAAACAGAAAAAAAACCCCAAACAAACAGAAAAGGAAAAAAACCAAAAAAACACACCAAACCAAAACACCCACATTCTAAATTAATCACTAACTAGAACCACCAATCTTAGTTCATTTCTTCAGCACACACTCGTTCAAGGTAAGCCCCATCATGGACTGGAAACAAGAACACTTATTAACATTACTTTTTAATAGCATTTTTAATTTCACAGAATTATTGGTTTTTAGTCACAAATTTACTGTATCCAGGATACATTATTTATTTGGAGCATCTAGGTTCCATACGCTTTTGTTTACATTAATTTGTATTAAATTTCTAAAATGCATTTAGGAAACAAGATTGCAACAAATGCTTTCTTTGACACCAAATTAATGTTTTACACCTATAAAAATTATCTGGCCAGTATAAAGACACAAATGTAGTTTAACCACACACACCCTCACCTCCCCCACCCCAGTGGAATGGGAAGGAGGATCAAAATAAAACTTTACTTTTATGTTGAGATAAGAACAGTTTAATAATTGAAAATAAAGTAAAATACAATAATAATGTTAAATAATAATAATGATAGCAAAAGTAAACACAGAAGTGATGAACAGTGAAATTGCTCACAACCTGCTGACCGATGCCAGAGCTGCCCATCCCAAACCCAGACTGGCTGCCCTTCTGGGAAACTCCCCCCAGTTCATGCAGTGGGCATGATGTTCTGTGGTGTGGAATATCCCTTTGGTCAGTTCAGGTCTCCTGTCCCAGCTGTGCTTCCTCCCAGTTTCTTTTGCATTCCTTCTCACTGCCAGAGCATGAGACAAGAAGAAAGTCCTTGACTTCGTATAAACACCACTTAGCAAAAACCAGAATATCAGTGGGTTATTGACGCCATTCTCATTCTGAATCTAAAATGCAGCACTGTAACAGCCACTGAGAAGAAATTAAATCTGCCTTAACTGCAACCAGGACACAAACATTAAAACCTGATTGAAGATTAAAGAGTATGGTACTTGTTTGCAAGTGTACACAAAGAGCAGAACAAATCAAATTTTCTTTCAGTTAACAGTATTTAGGGTAATGACTACTTCAACATAAGTTTTTGGGACATTTGTTTTCCTGGTCTTCCTACATGACCTTGTTGCTGAGAAGTGATCATAGTGTATTATTTCAAAGGATGAAAATTTAGTTTTTGCTATATTCTGGTAGTGCACCATAAGAGAAGTGGTGAAGAAAATATTGCTTTGAAGGCAGTGTAACCCCACATGTTTAGTAGAAAGAAAGCAAACCTCATCTGTCATCTTTGGAAAAGTCGCCAAATATGGACTTTGATGATGCTAGCTAGCCCCATGGCATTGTGCTGTTAATTATTAGCTGCTGGTACCAGGCTTTTACAAGCTCCAGATTCTGTAAATAAGCTTTGCTGTCATACTAACACAGCACTGTTACAGTCCAGGCAGTTGTGTTACCTTTGTGGTTGTGTGATAATGGCTTGGCATGTGGACACTTTCATTTGAGCCCTACTCCATGTCATTTCTTATCACTATAACCAAGAAAGTGCATTTGAAATGACACTTTCTGTAAAAGAATGCACAACACTTAAATGTTGGTTAGATCTGTTCTGTAGCCTATTCAACACAATAGATTTAGGTGTTACTATGAGTATAAATTCATAGCATTACACAATCTGGTTGTTGTTTATTTAATCCTATCATTTTTATCTGTACACTCATGGGACATGACATTCATTAAATTTAATGAAATACTGATCTTGTTAATGTCAAAGGAATTTTGTGATTTTTTTTTTTTAATAAGAAATTCATATACGTTAATCAGGACTTCAGTGGATTCAGATTTCCCTTTTGTTTCATTCAAAAAATTGTTGCTGAAGTAATGGCTCATCTACAAATTTTTATCCACAAATAAGGAAAACTGTTTACTTCTTAATGGCTGTTCTTTAACAGTTTATACTTCTATAGTCATTCTTTGCGACTTCTCAGAAACGTTAAAAAAAAAAAAAAGAAATTTTTCTAAAGATAGGAACTTCATAAGAAATAGACATGCTTCAAAAAAGTTACTTTAAAACAATGAAATTCGTGGTTATCATCTAGCTGGTGTTGATAAATTGTTCGATTCTTGTGCCTAACAAGCTGGTGTAAAATTGGACTTATGGCAATATTTCAATGACATGCTAAAAATATAAGTTAATTCTTGAGATGTTAAAAACATAAGCAGCTGGACATGGAATTTAATTGATGTCTCTCCCATTTCTGGTATTTTTTTAGATCTGCTTTACAAACAAATTATGAAGACTAGGGGCAAGTGAGCTGTACCTATGATATTTTTTGTGTGATAATAATGCTAAAAAACATCAGACTGGGCAGCTCCTCGGCCCCTTGCAGAACCATGTCACATCACTGCAAGTAATGATTTATCTAGCCTTTGCAATAGCATCTACAGTGATAGTGCCTTGACCAAATGCCCTTAAGGAGCTTATTTCTGCATCAAATTGATCTTTACGTTAATACCCTTTTCTTATTTACTTCCACCACTTTTCTGTTTTTTGCTTTTGGCCAATGCCCCATCCTTACCATTTTCTAGACTAAATAAATCCCTTCTCTCTTTTGTATAGTATTACCCCGGAGGAATTTGAAGAGACTGATCATGTCCCCAGCGTTTTCAGTTTGGTAGATGGCACTAGATCATTTAGTGCTCCTTCATATGGTTTATTTTCTGGTTGTTGTGTTTCATTTTGTTATTGATCCTTGTAGTCCTGTAGTTTGTTCTGTCTGACTCATTATCTGTGAGAAATATCATTGCAGATACTGAACAACAAACTCACAGTGGAGACATGCAGCTTCTCTGCCCAAAGTGGAGCAGTAAAAGTGCTTCTGGTAATGATGAATGCAGTCACTGTCCTGGGGGTGCTGGTACCATAAGAGATGGGTCCTTGGGGTATGCCACATAGTGCAGTCCTTATTGGTGGGAGAGGCACAAAATCAAGCAGAACTTGAGGCTCCATTTTCACTTGGAGAACTGTTTTGTGATTTTTGCCATGGTCTACACTGAGACATGAAATGAGAGCTATCCCACAGAAGGCGTAGACATGTTGAGGAACAGCAAGGGAAGGGTCTAGTTGGATTGTTCATACTACAAAATGCCAGATAGTTTTTGTTTGCAGGTTCAGATTATTATCAGACACTTACACTCTGTAAGATTTCATCATTTAAATTCTTTTCTGATACTCTTCCAGTACAGCTAGCTACACATCCAATTGTATACATACACTTATGGTAAGTCAGGGTAATAATTTCTATCTGGGCTGCTTTTAAAGGTATAAATTTGTGTCTTGTCATGTTTTAGTATTCCTTTAGTAATGAGGCTTTCATTGCTCCTGAAAGTGAATGGGCCAGGAGAAATCAGGGCTGATTATACTTCATACTGCCCTCATCTCATAGCTTTATAGGTACCTTGAGAATGAGATGGATAGGTTTACACCTTCTCTCTGTGTGTATGTATGTGCTTATAGACATACTCAGGTATCATTCAAATGTAGACAGTGGTGGAATTATTTCAAGGTGTCTTAGAAATCTCAGCTGCAAAGCAATATAATAGACTTTGTTTATTTTTGTGTCTTTTTTTTGTTTGTTTGTTTTCTTTTTCTAAGTGTGTGCAGCTGAGGTGTAGACTATAGTGATGTTCAGTACAGGCATGAATATTTACATCTAAACAGAATATGTCTAGAATTTCAAGGAGATGGAAGACTTTCATGGTAACATTACAAATAGAGCAGGTAGCAGAAATCTTGTTTCAGCTGCCACACTTTGTAGTGCTGCTTTCACCTTGGATTAATTTCTTGCAGTTGGCTGCACCTGCACTCACCCCAAGGGGCTGATCCCATGCCAAGCAGTGCAGAATGGCTCATGTACAGGGCATCACTCATGGCTACCTCCTCCTACACCAGACTTACCATATCCACGCTACCTAGCACACAGTTCTGGCTCTCTGTAATGCCTGTGTCACCCTAAGACAAAGCAATCATTTTTTGTGTGCTTTCTCTGGTCAGGGTGTTGGAAATACAGTGTACTGCAGTCCTCAGCATAAACATTTGAAAGTGCGAAGAGGAGTGTGAGGTTCGCCTCTCCTTGGAAGGGTCCTGAGGCCAAGCAGGAGGGTTTGCATGCAGACTCCCTGTGGAAAGTGTGTTAGAGGACTGTGCAGGGCAAAGAAAGCAAATCTGACATAGTCATGTCTTTACACGATCCCTGGACGAAGCTCTGCTCAGAATCATACACAGGTTTTCTTTCAGAAACAATTAATGGGTTTAGAGAGATTTGTGTAGCAATGAAAATTAGGGAATGAGGAGGATATGAGGAGTAAACTTGGCAACAAAGCTATTTAGCTTACATAAAGGTGTTTGTTGAGTATGGTTTAAGACATTATTCTTCACTCCTTATCTCATAAAATTGTATTCCATAGTTTTCTCATTTGTAGATTGGTTGAAAAGCATAGTTTCACATGTATCAAATTGTTTTACCATGCAGATAAGGCAACAATGTATTTTGTCCTGGCTATCTCTGAGTAGCGATATTTAATGATCTGACAGTCTTGTTCAAATGAAGAATCCATTACTTTAACAGCAGATACAAAATTCCGGAGAAAAATAATATTTTAAACAAAAAGTGATCTATGTGTGGGTGTGCCTCACTCAGCATTTATTACTCTTTATGGCAACTCAAACAATTTAAGAGATACTTCTTCCTACTCCAGTGTGTCAGCCTGGTTCTTTTGAAGAATATGCATTCTCTGCAGAAAAAGCAGTCATTAATCCCACCATGGTTCTTGCATTTTTATGTATTTTGCATACAGCTCCTGCACAGATTTAAGATAAGTTTGTGAGGCTGGTATTAGGAAGAATTGCGTTGATAATTTCATCTTTGTCCCTTGCAAATCTTTAGCTGCTTACTTTTGTATGCTTGATCTTGAATCATTCATTTGCTTTCTACCTGCGATGTAATTTAATACAGTGGAACTTAAATGGGACAGTTTAAATGTTATAATGATATGTATTTATTATGTATATATAAAAACTCATTGGTTTTTATTGCTTGCCAAAAGGAATTCATGCAGAGATTTTGGGGTTCTTGTTGAGATTGAGTGTGGGGAAAGATACCTTAAACATGTGTTTTCTATTTCCTTATAAGAATCATACCAAGGGCAAAGTGAATCTTCTATTAGAATATTTCTGACTGTGTGTATTTGCACAGTACATACTCATCTTTTCTGCCCAGCGTCTGAAGAATCTCTCTGTAACCAAAGTTGTCAGACACAATAAAAAAGATGAAAAAGGTAAAAGATGGCAAAAGTCATTCCTATGGGAACCAATTTTCCAAGTTCCATGGTTTCTTCTAATTCATCAGACATATCTGAGGTAATGGGGCAATGTTCTGCATCAGTTTGTCTGTCTAGTATCACCCCAGTGTTGCAGGTCAGAAGAAAACTTCATAGTCTGAAGTAGTATGCAAATTGGATGTAGATTAGGGGTAATATAGAGGTACATTCCTCAACAGGGAAATGTGCACTCAGCGATATCCGTTGAAGGCTTGCTTAGAAAACAGAGAAGTAATATAAACTGAGATTTACTCTAAAAATATTGAAATTTTTTAGACTAATAGAATCATTCGGGTTGGAAAAGTTACTCCAAAATTACGGAGTCCAATGTTAGACCAACCACCACCATGCCAACTAGTCCATAGCAGTAAAGTACCACATCCCGGGGTTTCTTGAATACTTCCATGGATGGTGATTCCACCACTTCTCTGTACAGCCCATTCCAGTGCTTAACCACCCTATCAATTCAGAAATTCTTCCTGATGTCCAACTTGAACCTCCTCTGGTAAGCTTAAGACTGTGTCCTCTTGTCCTGTCTCTGGCTGCCTGGGAGAAGAGGCCAACTTCCACCTGGTTACACCCTCCTTTCAGGGAGTTCTAGAGAGCAATAAGGTCTCCCCTGAGTCTCCTCCTCCCCAGGCTTAACAAACCCAGCTACCTCAGCTGCTTCTCACAGGAATCACTCTCTAAACCCTTTTCTGGACAAGCTCCAGCACCTCAAGGTCTTTTTTGAGTTGAGGGGCCCAGAACTGCATTACTACATTACATTACTCAGGGTGTGACCAGTGCCAAGTGCAGAGGAACAATCACTTCCCTGGTTCTGTTAGCCACATTATTGTTTACACAGGTCAGGATTTCTTTGGCCTTCTTAGCCACCTACTTCTGGCTCATAACCAGACAGTTTTAATATGGTATCTATTTTATTTTCAATATTTAAATATTTATAATGAATTTGAATATTCATGAAAAATTACTGAAAACTTAGAAAAAATAACAGTTCTACCAGACTACAGGAAAATATCAGAAAGGTTGGAAAGTATTGTTAATTTCAACATAGCACAGTTAAAAATATTCTATCCTGAGAGGAAAAAAAAATAAAACAATAACAAAGCCCCACTGGATTTTATTTTTCTTCTTCTACACACTTCTTTTCCATTATTTTTCTTTTCACTGAGAGTCTTCTTTTCTTCTTTCTCTGAGAAACTTCTTGGTCTTACTTCCTGCTGGCTACAGAAGTCAAAAGTAATGACCACTTTAAAGTTTTATACATTGGTTTCAAGCTCAACAGATCCAATAAATTAATGAGTACTATGGATGTCCTCTCTTTGACTTACTGCTTAGGGCCATCTTCAGACAAAAAAAAGGTTTTGTTTCCTTACTGGAAAAATTCTTTTAAAACATAAAAGAATAGAAAGATGATAAGTAATTCTGAACCTTTCAAGTAAATGACAAAACTTTTCAATTGACATCAGCAAAGGCCAGGTTCACCCTCCATTCTTTGTGAGGTTTGAACAAAGCATGAAAATAACAAGCTACAGGAAACAGGCCTGGGCTGTCTTCTTGCTTTTATTTGTTGCCCATAAGTTCCAACGTCTCAATTGGGAAATTGCAACTATAACTGCTATGCTTTCTTATCCATAAGATATCTGTAGTGAAAATACTGATTCAGCAGTGCTTTAACAGTTCTGAATGTCTCTCTCCTACTGACTCAGAATTTTTATAGGTTCTTCATTGTGACTTGGAATTTGAGCAGATGTACAGAAACAAAAATACATCATTACTACATTTTGAGGGATTTTTCACATCACTGTATTCTAAGCTGTTTTACTAGATGGCTTTTTATCTTTTCTTAAAAAATAAAAAGAAGAAAAAAGAGACTATGAAGTGTAAGCATAGAAAATCTGTTGTACCTGTACTGATATATCTGATATATCTATTATTTCAGCCTGTAAACTGGAGTCTTATATATATATATATTTCCTTTCAAGGGAATTGTAGAGGTTCTACACCCAAGACATAAGATAAATAAAACAAAGTGAAAGTCATCTTTCAGCTAAGTATACCATGAACTCTGGAGAATTACGTCTGTCCTTATCACAAGGTTTAAGCACAAAGGGAAATTATAACTAAAGAACTGTAAATATACGTAGTATTTTAGTCACAAATAGTAAGTCAAGGTTACCTTCTCCAGTCAACCTTTCATGTATCGGGAGACCTAATTATAAAAGTGAGGGTTTCCCCTTCAGCTGATAAAAGGCAGCACAAAACTATCCATTTCCAGTGTTCATTCCTTGTCCTAACCTCCTTTTCAATCAACTCTGCTTAGTGGAAAGAGGAATTCTTCAAAAGGTGTCAAACATTTACAAGCTAAAGAGAGATGCACTACATTTGGATATATAGAATCATGTCTGCTTTACATATTTCTGAGAAGTGCATCATTGCAACTGAACTGGGACTGAATGGTGCCTGGAAAAAGATCTGTTATAGCAAGGTTATAAAAATAGAATGGGAAATCTATTTGTCTATAACATGTTCAAAAAAGCTGTAAAATTAAAAAAAAATTAAAATTAAAATAAAAAGTAATAATTAAAAGTTTGAAGTGCTGTAGACTGAAATGCCAAAACGGCATGTCAAACTTTTAACTAGGTTCAGTAGAGTGTTAAGTTTATTAACATGTTTGCAGAGGTTTTCCATCATTAACAGTGGCATATTCAGTAATCTCTTCTCATCTATTTCAGATGTATATTCTTTATATTTAGCTATCTAAAATATCCTATCACTATTTTAATCTCTCTGAATATATAGCACCGAATGCCCAAATCTTCCACTTGACATACCTGAGCAGCTCCCTTAAGCTGATAAGAGTGAAGTGTGAAAGCCTTCAAGGCCTGATCAAGCCGAAAGGCTCTTCCTCGAATTCTTATAAAAAGATTAAAATTGTTGAACTCAATGAGACTTCCATAGTGTATCAAAATGATCATGTGGTGCTAGACTTGACAAATCTTTTTATTTCATCAGAATCCCTATAGTCAGTATTTGATAATGTTTATGAGGGTTAAAGAGAATTTTAAGTAGTTTGTTCTCACCCTTCATACTGCAACAGTTAACCAGCTGTAAGTTTAAAAAAAAAGGTTTTGTGGGAGCTAGTTTCTTCTTCTATCAATAAGAGGATAAACATCAAAATCTAATCCCATGTGTCCTGAAATATATGTCTTTGTGCATATAGTGACTATTGCAGAAGAGAAGCTACTGTACGTTTTTTATTTTATATCAAATCACTGTGATTGGGAGAAATGATGGAATACAGCTATTTTTACTCCTGTTTTCCACTGAAGTACTTCAGTTGTCCTTCACTTACACCCCCTCATCACACCCACAACACACATTCATTGTATAATGCTTTATTGTTTAATCATCCATTTAACAAAGGTTTTAAGTGAAGAAGTTTAATTTATCAGTTGTGTAGGATTCTCTTCCTCCCCCTCCTTTCTTCTTTAAAGTAGGATTTGGTACTTCTTGTGCAGTGATGTGAAGGTAAAAACTGAAGTGTTGTTTTATGTATTTCCTTAGGCTTTCCTTTTACATCAAGGTTTTATTTATTTTTTAAAAACTAATTAGAAACATAATCCTTTAAAAGGCTCTGTGGTGGAATACTGTTACCTCTTTTCCTGTGGAAGCAAGCCGAATTGTGGTACATAAGGATTAATTTCAGTTTCATTATTCAAGAAGTATCTAAGGAACTGTCAGATTAATATGAAATAAAAAATGTGAAGTAGGTAACAAATAGAAGGATAATAAATCTAAACATTATCTTAAAAGTCAAAATCTTGCCTATGTATATGCTCTGTACTTCTTGAGAGATTTTGTGTTGTGAGTTTTTTGTTTACTTAGGTTGCAGGGAAAAGAAATAATGTGGAAATATATGGGAACGATGATAAAACATTCTGGTCTTGAAAATTTCAAGCAAAAGTAAGAAGACCAAATTTATTAGAAAAGCGGATAGAATAAAAACTGCTTAAAATTTCCTACAGCATTTCACTTTCACCAGAACTTTGTTCTGGTGCTCTTGTTTTCAATTTATCATCTAAACATATATTTTTTTTCTCATATCCAGCTATTGAGAGAAAAAGATCACAGTAGTTCACTTAGCAGGTTTGTAAGGGTGTTTTTTCTTTCCACAGGCTATCAACACCTCACTGTATTGTTCAGCATTTCAAACAGAAATTTTGCTTTCTCTGCTGTTCTGTTACATTTTTCACATATTCTCACTGATTTGCTCTCTCAAGCTCTGAGTTCTCAAGAATTCTCAAGTATCTTGCCCAGAAATATGGGGCTGCACCAGACCTTTTCCATTGCTTAGGATGAGTAACTGAAGGCCTCCTAATGTATTTGTCTAAAACTAAGTAGTGATCAGGGTTCTGTTGCCCTAAATTTTGCGTGTTTCTATGTTTTTGGTTTTGTTTGTTTTTTTTTTTTTTATACTACTGAGTTGTGCAGTGAATGCAGTAAGTCATAAACAGAGTAGAACATTTTTTACTATTGCTTGTGAACTGTATCCTCTATCATATATTCACACAGGAATAAATAAATTATTTACACAAAAAAGTCTTGCAGCATGGTTCATACATGTGTAATTTGGGACTGTGTCCCTGTGGAGCAGACTGGCTCTGTCCACTCCACCCGGTGTTGACCTGTGGGTTTCCTTAGAGCCCCGTCTGGCACTCCTGTACAAGGCATTAGTAACAGCTCAGGATGTTTTGAACCAATCTGAAGGTGTTGCAAACCATCAAAGAGGGGTTTTGAAGCATGAAACAGAGGATCTGTGTTAAAATTTCAGGTTGGGCATACCTGGTCCTCAAGAATGCTGAGGCTGTTTAGGATACCAGTGTAAGCCTCCTGGAGAAGTGCTGATAAGGGAACAGCACAGGGCACCACTGTGGTGACATTCACGTTAATTTTAGGAAGGGACCCTGCCATGAACAGCCCTGTGTGCTTGCAAATTCATGGTCCTTGCTCAATGAGTTCCTTGCCCTACAACCTCCAAACACACACTTGAGTTTTTTGAACCAATAATCTTTTCCTCAGTCTCTCACAGAGCTGTGCTGGGGTTGAGTCCTGCTGAGAGCTGTTAGAATGCTGCAGATGCTTCTGCAGTTGCGATGGCTAGTGCTCCAGTTTGCTCCCTAATCTCATTTATTTAACAGTACAGATATACTCTGTGTTTATTTCTTCTTATCTCTGTATTCTTATAGTAATGCTGAACAATTGCACCACTATTATTATGGCTGATCCAATCTTTGGCATTTAACTGACTTCTTTCTACATTCTATATGAAGATATATCTATAAATACACACACATGAATCCAGATAAAACTGTTTTCATATTTTCAGATACCTTTCAGGGAAATAAAAATTGCCTCACTCTCAGCACTTAGAACTATACCAGCATTTCTTTGCACTAGTTATTTGTTTTTTTTCCTTTCACATAACATTTCCCCCATCAGCTCCAAGAACTTTTGAAGTACTTGCCTACCCCTGGAATATTTGTTTGGACTGCTTCCTGACTTCGGTCATCAGGTTTTATAAACCATAAAGCAGAGACTTTATAAACCACAAAACAAACTACAGTACTGGGTTTATCTTGGCGAAAAGAACCTTAATGCTCTAACAATTTTTCCTTTATAAGCAATGTCCCTATTGCACTGTGGATGCCAAAAGCATCACATGCTTCTTTTTCTTAATCTCTTTAGTAGGCCCTAAATTTTAGTTGTGATTTATAGCCTCTCAGTAACTAGTTTCTAGTTTCATACTCAGCAGTATCACGGTCTTCAAGTTGCTGACCTGCTCAGCAAGCTGTTTAGGTGAAAATTGTGGCACCTGGCTGGTTTCCAAGCATGCCTGGACCTCCATTATTCTGGAATCCCAGCACTCAGTTATTTCAAACCAAAGCAACTTTTCAAAAAAATTTAAATAACAATTACAAATAAAAAGAAAAAAGAGAATGAGCTAACGTAAGAAAATTAAAAACCCCAACCTAATGAACTGTCAAATATATTGACCAGTGTTTGGGGTACTGGCAATCAAAGCATCCTTGGTATCCTTGTATTGTTTCATCAAAATCAAAGCTGACTTGAAGAAAATGTATGTGAATAATCTGCTTTTTGAAAAGCCGACTTTGCCATTCATGGTTTTGACCTTTCTATGTTTAGAATTAATGTAACTTAGAAATAAAACTGTGATTTTCAAATAGTACCTAACAACTCCATTGCAGAGAGAACAAACACTAAGGAAAAATGCCTTCTTCTCATGACTGCTTTTTGATATCACCTGATCAGGGCCTAAAGTTGAAATTTAAAACTGATTGCCCAGATGTGCGGAGTTTAGTCTCCTTGAAAGAGATGGTATGTGTAAAAATGCTTGTTATTTACTGAATATCTACTTTATTGCTTCATTTTTTGAACATCTCTACCCAGATGGCTTTAGGGAAACCTTTCACCCAGGAGTTTTCTATTTCTCTGAAATGACCATGAGGGACCCTAACTTGTCCCCAGACAGACACCTCTGTAGCGTAGATAAGTGAGGTTATTTGTCAGAAATCCTACCCCTTCAGTTTGCTAAAGCCTTAAATTTATCATTGAAAAATGTTGTTTAATCTGTGAAAAAACACTGGTATGGATTCAGTATTCAATTGACATTAAAAATCTCAGCCAAGTAACTGAAAGTGCCAAAAATAATACACAATTTTAACTTTATTTTAAAGACTTGTGCATCTAGTTTACTTAGTTGATAGCAACCAAGTTGTGGTTAATATTTACTGGCAGAAGTTGCAGCAACCTCAGTGAAACTGCTTTTTTTACTACCAAATCTAGAAATCTTAGTGGTTTCTTACAAGGACACATTAAATAGATTTTGTTTGTGAGTCCTTACCTCCCAAAAGCCACAGTAGCAGGCATTGCCTGCCTCTTGTGCCCATTACTCTTTACTGCAAAACCATCTTTCCCATAGCTGAACAAACTGGACCAGTGAGGGGAAAGCTCAGCTTCTAGTTTCTTCTTGCCTGTCTCTCCCTGTTTTGTGTTTTCTTTTTCTGGGGGGTTGTCTGTATTTGGTTTTCTTTTTGGTTTTCTTTTTTTCCATAACCATGCCCTTTTAATCAAGTAATTTTCTCTCCATTGCACAAAGGAAAAATAACTACATTAAAAGACCTTTCATGCCAAACCAGTGCATAATTTAGGGTTTTTTTGTGAACTTGCTCCACAGGAATCAGCGGTCACTAGAGATTGTAGGATTTGTAAAAGTCAAAAGCATGAACTCAAGAATTGGATAAATGACCCTTTTGTATGGTGTGGTTGTTCGAACACTTTCTTGTGGGTCACTGTTAATTTTTCACAGGGACTAAGGAAACATTGCTTACTATCCTGAAAAATAATAGTTGCAAATGCTAGCATATAAACTGTGATATATGGTCACGAGGTTCAGATAAGTAAAGTTCTGCTCTGACAGCCGATAAATGCAAATATTGTAAACTTCTGTTTTATTTCTAAATATCAGCATGCATCTTGTTAGAGATTCAACCCAAACTGTTTTCCTGAAATTAGTCAAGCTAAATCTTTCATGTAAAAGTCAGCTATGACTGTAGTAAGTTTACTTTATTACTTTGGACCGAGACACAATGAAAATTGATTTTTTTTTCTATGAAACTGGTAAGTTATAATGAAATGGTTAAGGCTGTGAGGTGTGGCAAATCCTGAACTACGTTTCTCCGAGATTGGGATCGCATGTGGGGCAGCAGCAGACTTCTGCATGGCCGTTTGCATTAGATGAATGCTGCTCGAGGGCATGGCAGTGGAATTGGCTTCCATCGCTTGCACAGTTACATAATGCACTTGGAATGGAAAAAGGATGCTTCTCCATTAGCAAATCCAGAAAGCTGTGTCCCTTACTGAACCCACTGTTTAATATGCAGGAGAGAGCACTGAGAGGGGGAAGGCAGGGAGAGAGCGAGCTGTAACATAGGGCTCTTACACAGCTTCATAGCAGTTTGGGCGTTTGTTGTTTCATTGGGTTTTGTTAGTTTGTTTGGTTTTTTTCTCTTCCTATCTGTGCCTGAGCATACTAATCACTTCTTTTGCTCTTCCTTGTTAGTTCTGTTAGTTCTTCAAATGCTGTACTGTGCATAATGCCTTACACTGAGGGGGAAAGTGTGAAGGTCAGCTGGTAGTGTGGCATCTCTTTAGCGAGAAGGTTTGACCCTCTAGTATTCTTTACACGTGGTCTTTTCACTTATAGCAGTACTTTGTATTTAATTTTTTACTTGAATGGATGGTCTGTTTCTGAGGTATATTGTTTCTTTTTGTTGCTTTGTTAGGTGGTCTTTTTTTCTTTCTTCGCTGCTTTTGTGTAGGTCATGTGAATTATGGCCAGAAGCTTTCCTTGGAAGCCTTGGCTTGAATTTATTTGAATGAGGGGCCCAGGTACTGTTCTGTAGGAATGCCTTTATGAAAGGCCCATTGTTGAAATTTTGGAACAGAGAAGAATGTATTAGAGCAGCCCTGAAAGTGACTGCAGAAATGATAGTATGGCACTATGTACTTGTGTTTCCTTTACTCTTTCTCAGATGGGCTTATTTACCAGTCAGGAAAAAAAAATCTTTTCAAAATGCCAGGTCAATAAAATCAACCTAGAATCAGACAGCCAAGCTAATATGTGTTTTCTGGTGATACATACATTGGGCTTGTAACCTAATTACAGTCTTTGTTGCTGTTTGAATTTTAAAATAAACTCATTTGCTTGTATGTAAACAGTAAGAATGGCAAATTCACTTTTCCACAGTAAAAGATGAGTGTGAGAAATAATCATTAATAAGATACAAGTTTATCTTTGTCATTGGGCTGACCTTTAATCCACTTAGAGTTGATGTTCCTGGTGTGCCTTGTGAAAGAATTTTAATTCACAAGACAGACATAAAACCTGATGATGGTTGGGTATTGAAGATCAAGCATTTGCACTTATTATTTTGATCTATTAGCTGTCAATGGTATACAAGTGTCTTGAATAGATATCGGTACATTTTATAATAGTAGTTATAAAGAATGCTTGTAAATGTTCTTCCTGTAAATCACCTGGTATACCACAGCTGCATCAAGGCAGTATGATCTGGATTAAACAAAATCATGAATGTTTTGAAAGTGAATGCAAATAATGCACTTTAAAAAGCCAATTTGTACTTAGTTTCTTATCATTTTTTTTTGTTGATATGATAATAATATTGCCAAGTTTGAGATACATTGTTTTCTCTTGCTTTAACATTTGGTATAATCGTAGTGTATTTTTTAAGATTAAGTACAAACATGATATTGATTTAAAGTTCTAGAATGAAGAATTTTAGTGTAGGTGAATTTAGCATATTACATTTTTTTTGCAGCATGTTAGAATTAATAGATCTCTAGTTTATAACAACATGAATAGTGACATCTGTGCACTATCCATTAAGAATATTTAATAAATCAAAAATCCTGGTCAAACAGCAAAATTGCAAGTAATTATAACTCTCAAATACTAAAATTAGTGAAATTAATATTAATGGTTAAATCAAATTGCAGTGGCATATACAGTTTCTCAGTACAAAGTACAACAGAAAAATCTGCCTTTGCTCATAAAGACTCAAAATGCTGGATTTTTTTTTAACCTCAAAGGAAAGTTTTGGCATACTTAATATGAAGTATCTGAACTGCTGAGTAACTCTACTTGCCCTGAATTTTCAGTTTACAGTTTTGATCTTGAGAGTGAAAATTTCTTCTCAGGTGATACAGTTATCACATATGTAGTAAAAAAGAGTGTAATTAATTTATTTTAAGTGTCTCTTGCTGAACAGATACTGGCTGAGTATTAGAAGTAGGCTCACAGACAGCATCCTTTATATAGTTTCTAATTTAACAGTATGTTAGTTACCTATTTTTATTATCAACTATCCATCCAGGTTTACCTTTTTCCACTGCCTGTAACATTTGGATTTGGAATATGGTTTGTTTTTGCAATAGATGGCCTATGTAACAAAATACTATGAACAGGTGTGTAATCATAAATATTTATGCTTTCCTTTATGCAGAAATACTTGTGTGTTAAAATTGTGTAAGGGTTATTTACTGATTTTATATCAGCATATTAATAATTAAATTATTCATAAAACATATGCACATTTCTTAACACTGTAGTTTTATACCAATATATATTCCTCTGTACAACTATCTGGCATTAATTAGTAATAGGTAAATTACTGTAATTTTAGTACAAAAGAAATAAATGTGTCAACCCTGGACTGCAATATTATGAAACTTACCTTTCACCATAGATTTTGTACACAGAGCTATGCTAGATGTAACAAACTTTATTTTTACTGGTATTTTGTTTTCTTAGCGCAGAAACTGTTTTGATTGTGCCATACATATATATATAAAATCAATAAATTCTTAAACACATATATGCATGAATTGGCAAAACATTGTGTAGATATATATAAAGATATAGGTATGGATATGGAGATATATTCACATATACACCTACACACACATGTGCATAAAGAAATGTATATATGCAGTAACTCTAAGAATAATCCTCATATCATCCCAGACCAGAAACAGGGTTGTTTTGTTCTGAAAAACCTTTATTGTTAAAAAGCTTCCATGACAATGGCAAATGAGAAGGATATATTAAACAAGCAAAGGAGTGAGAATTGGGACAGAGGGACATGAAAAGAATTGCCAGTTATTACAGAAGTTTTTGGCAATTGGGAAACTGGACTTAGATCTTTACTGTTTGAATAACAGTTTTAACTCCACAATTCTGGTTTTTATTTCTTTCACATATAAAAATAATTCATCAAAATTAATTCAGTTCAATATGTTGTAAATGGGAAATAAATAGGTGGAATTTTCAGTTAATTGAATTGGATTAAATCTTGAGATCGGGGCTTTTTTTCTGGAAGCTCACTCATTTACTCTTCACAAAAAAAAAAAAAATCTTAAATCAACCAAATAACAGTTTTCAGCCAAAAATACCCTGTATTAAAATTTGTAAATATCCCTTGTTCAGGAATGGGAAACATGTCAGTCAGTAACAGAGACCAGCCCTGATGTGCAGTACCATGGATGGCCCTTTGAGTTCACAATGAGTCAGGAGATGATTACCTTTTAAGCAGAGACACCAACCCAAGACAGTGGCCGTATATGAAACAGGAAAGGGATGATTTGTCTAAATCAGACCTTTATTTAGCCAACAGTTGACAGCTGGCATTGGCTGCAGTGAGAGGGACTGACTGGGTCATCCAGAAGCGCTGCCTCAGGTTACAGGGGAACATGGATAAGCACTGTGTCCCTGAGGAATATATTCAAAGCAAGATTTGGTACCTGTGGAACAAAAAATAATTGAAGTGTTGTGTTTTGAGGGGAAATATACATGGCATCCAAACCAAAAACAGTCTCGCATTTGTTTCTGATCTAGCTTGGGTTTTTTCCTAATTTTTTACTGTAGCTTCTTTTTCATATCAGTGAAAGGATCATATTCAGATTTTTAATCAATATTAGGTCTTATCTGGTGTCAAATGCATTTAAGTCCTCCTAGTATTATTTGTGTCTAGAATGTGACAAGGCCCAAACCTTGTCTAGGCAGGAAAGCCTCTCACATAATTCAACACTGATATAACAATGATCTTTACATTCACCTTTAGTAGTTTGGATTCCATACTGCTTTTTGACAGGTATCTTCTCTCACTTCAGTGCTATAGTTTTAGCGTGTCTTTTGTGATATAGTTCTATTATCATTTTTCCAACTTATTTCAGTCCATCTGTTTTTATAATCTTTCAAGTCCTGTTTGAGTTCTAACTTTATTTTGGAAATATGACAATACTTTGTTTTGATATTTTTTCTTCAAGACTTTTTTTTTTAGTATTCAGTTTTTTGTAAAACCATCTCAGTTTGGCTGGTGGTTGTTTGTTGTTTTTTTTTTTTTTTAATCAATATTATTATGATTCAAGGAATTCTTACTTCTTTTTCTCAGACACAGCAAAATAAGAAAGAACTTGATTAGTTAGCATGCAAGATCAAGAGAGTAGAAAAAGTCTGTTCAGACATATAGATTTAATTATTTAAATACTTAAATAATAAATATGTATGGTTGTTTAATAATAAATAATTTTAAAATATTCAATAAGCAATATATTACTATTAGTTTTTCATTCTAGGTACTTTCTTAGTTTTCATCACCACAATATGTAATCACCTACTTTATCTCTAATTTATTTCCCACATATGGTTTCCTCAGGGTAAAGCAAATTAATCTTGGTTATTTAATGTCATTTTGCAGTCTTAATTCCCTCCTACTGAGCTTGTGTTATATATATAAAGACAGTGAATTACTGTGTTTCTGGGCTATTGTTTTACCTGCTTCTTTACCAGCTTCTGAGAGAAGGAGTAGAATTGTGTAATATTTCAAATCTAAAAAAAAGTTTTATTTTTATTAGTAATGTTTTGTACTCTGTCTGAATCTACTGATAAAATTTTCCATTTTTCTGTCGTTCCTATTTCTGTTTGTCCATATATCACATTGGCATTATCTTTAGGGCATCTGTAAGCAACTATTTTATATGAATTCTTCATATTTTTATTTTAGTAGAATCTCTGTCCAAGTGACTACCACAGGCTATCCTTACAGAATTTTTTTTTAGCACTCATACATAATCCTGGACAGTGAGCTTCTGGCAAAAAACAGAAATCACATGAACCTAATGGAATCAGAGAGTTGTGTTTTGCAGTTGTGTGTTGTCACAGGCACAACCAGTGTTCTTTGCTTTCCTGGAAGCCCCAAGTCAAAATAACTCAATATGCTAAGGAAAAGAACAAAAGAGAGTTGGTTGAATATAAATATGGCTCATATCTAGAAAGCCTAAGAGGCTCACTTGTTCCTAGCTAATATAACAAATATGTTTTCTGAATGTCCAGGCTAGCTGTGTATTTCCCAAACAATTGTGCACACACCCCAGGACTGGAAGCAAGAGTATTTGTATGCATGCTGCTGTCTTGTTGGCAAGTCTGGACTCTTAAAATGTGTTTCTACCCAGTACATGATGAATTATTCTGCAGACTAATTCTGTTGTTTATAGGTTGCTGTAGGCCACTCATGAAGTCATGAGCGTGGTCATTCAAATACAGAACACTTATAAATTCTGGCTTTAAAGAATACATATAAACTTCTTGCCATGCAACACTAGCTTGAATCACCCAACCTGAATAATAATGTCTGTGCCAGGTGTTGTGGAATAAGTTGGGGGTTTTTTATGAAAGCAGTGGAACGTTGTTGTACCTGACTGTTCCTGTGGCCACTGATGTTCTTGAAATATTGTTCCCATATCCAAAGAAATTATGGAAATTTCTGGATCCAGGAAAATTCTTAAAATAAAACATAATCATAGTTTAAATATTTCGCACGTGGTGAAAATTGTGATCTCTTGTGGAAGATGACAAAGTTTTGAACTGATCATATCTTCATCATTTAATGCAATTAGATCTTCAAAATTCTGGAAGATTTTTGGTTGTTATTTTAATTTTAAATGCTATAAATATATGATCTTCAGTTCTAAAATATTGAGTGCTCTGTTTAGCCCACAGTAATTACTTATGAGTAATAATGCCCTGACAAGAATGGAAGTCCTGGCAAACTCTTGATTAAAGTAGGATGAAGATCATGGCTATTAAACAGGGCTTTACTTCAAGTAGGAGTCCCTCTGCATGTGACTGTGCTGCCTCTAAGAGCAGTGAGATGCTGGGGTGTCTTGTGCCTGGGCAGGGGTGGGTGCTGTGAATTTAAAAAGGACCTGCTCCATGGAAGCGCAGCACTTCAAGAGAAAATTTGAAGCATGTTTATCAAAGCCTCTATTATTAGGCTTGGATTTAGGCTTGGCCTGTAAATGAATTGTGAATTAAATTGTATTCTAATGTGGATAAAATGTGTTTTTTGTCTGATGTGGAGCCAGCTGTAATTTCAAATCCAACTTGAACAAACCTTTTCAGCCCAATTTCTAGCCACCTTTTGAATAGTTACGTGTTTGCTACAGTGCAAAGAACACTTATACAGCGGGAATAGAGGTGGAAGCAAATAAACAGGCCATCCAGAAAGTACCTATGCTGCTCTCCCAGCAGGATCTCAATAATGGTATTTGAATGCAGTGATTGAAGTAGTGAGATCTCCTAGCAAGGAACTCACATGCACTTAGTGATTCACTTTTAAAAATCCATTTGTAATAAATTATTTCATGACATTCCTTCAATTATTTATGATACCAAATGGTCATTCAACATTCTGACTCATGGCTTGATCCACTTACATAAACACAGCCATTCACTGCATGACTTTCAAGGGTGCTAGATGTTTTTACTTTACCCGAGCCTGGCTTAAAATGCCATTCAAACTGCAAACAGAGGCCAAAATTGATTAGCTGTTCTAAAATCTAAGCCATAATTTGCAATTGTGGCATAGAAATCCTTGCCTATATCACATATTTATATGTATATAAGAGCATGCTGTGTTCAGAATAAGCTTGTTTTAAGTAAGTACATAAATATTTTAATACCCTTGTGGGGTTTTTAGTTTGTTTTCTAATTTTCCTTGAACATAGGTACTTGATTTAAATTCTGTACCATGATTAAAATATAAGACAATTGACAAACTCTGTACTGCTACCCTAACTAGTGGGGTTGCATCTCAGATATTTATCTCCTCTTGGGAATTAAGCTATGGAGAGCCACCAGGAAAATCTTCTGCAGTAGGTAATAAATCCTCCAATAAGTCATGGTCTTTTTGGAGGAAATGGTGCATTCAGAATGGAAATGAACCTGCTTGCAAAACTCAAGTGCATACTGGGATAGGCAGCTTTGAGGTGAAGAAATCCTATTTTTCTGTTATGTACAAAGCTAGCTGGCATCATTAGAGTCTTTCAAATATGACATTGACAATTGAGATGAGCATCTGGTAGCATTTGATAATGGTCTACCACTGGAAATAAGGTAATAAATTTCCCCATAATGGTTCACTGCCAACAGTGCTCATTTATGAGTGAAACAAGATGACCATTTATTTTCCCAGTTGGGCAATGTTGCAGATTTGTGTTCTGTTCCTTTTGGTGAAGATCTGAAAGGGCTATTAAAGATATATTATTTCAAACTAAGTGCATTGGTTTCAAATGCTCTGTGTGACAATTCCTTGTTGTAATTATGTTTTAATGTCAAACACTTTGCAGATATATTAATGTAGGAATATATCTGAATGTGCAGAATCCAGCTCTTTCCTCTTTCCTACAAATACATGCTTTCTGCATTCAAAAACTAAAAGCATAAATTTTCTCTTGTAGGCTGGAGGAAATCTTTGAATTGTGCTATTTTAACAATGCAAAAATCAGCTTAAAGCTGTTTCATATGCACTTAAAACAGCCTTTGTTTCTGCCACCTCTGAAATAGAAAATGCTCTAGGGCCTGGATTCACAACGAAGCTTATCCAAGGGAATTTTTCATACTTGCTGAAGTATGCACATTTAGGAAGTATTCTTAATTATGTATCCAATGTTGGATTTTTGTTTTGCTTTCATCAGCTGCGGTGTGTTTCTGGGAGTAGCAGAAATTCTGCGCTGTTTGGGCAAATATCTAATGTTAGTCTAGGCTGGGATCCTGTGCCTTTGGACTTCTGGTATAAGCTGGAGAATACAGGCACACTTCTACACTGCAGGGGTAGCTGGGTTAGCACTCAGCCTCCTTGTGTTGTCATAAGATTATGACAGCTTTGTTAAAAGCTTTCTCCTCTTGTCTCATTGATAGTGTGTTGAGAGGAGAAGCTAGGTAACTCCAGTTCTCTGTAAAAACATCTGTGCTGAAGCGCCAGCCAGGACTGAGACAGTGTGTCAAAAAAGACTAGCAAGTAGTGCCCGTTTGTCAGTGTAGTAGTCTGTATTTGATGATTTGGAAGATCACTTCTGCTGTGCTTTTCTTGTTAAGATGCTGAGCAGACGTCTGGGGACGCTTTATGCTCACTGAGAGTGCAAAGTACTTGGCTGAACAAAGTTACAGTGTATGCTGCTCCTGCTTTTTCAGTTAAAAAGATCTTTTTCTTTTTTTAAGCCTTTGTAGCCAGGGAGGGTGAAGGGTGAAGGACAGTAAGCTTGTTCATGATAAATGAGTTGCTGCAGCAAAAGGCATTGCATTGCTTACTGTGTGTACTTGTCGTTAAGGAGAAATACAGTTGTAACAGCATTTCAGTTTCTGCATTACATGCATTTAAGTGCCTGTCCACTGAGGACGCCTGCTTCCACTGATTCAAGTAGGAAAGTTGGCATATTATTCCCCAGTGCACTAAACTCTACGTTGGCTTCTATTAAATGCTGCCAGACAGGCAGAACAATATTTGAAACAAGACTGTTTGAACTGAAATGTAATTGGACTCATTTAAAGTCTTATTACAATGAAATCTGACTTCCTCCTTGTAATTTGACTTGTAGAAACCTCTCAAAAAACATTACCTTTTGCCACAGGCTGTAAATTTAAATTCTGCACTAGGTAAGCATAATGAGAAAAGAACGTTCTGACATGGCTGGAGATCATATCAGGTCTGGCTTGATTAATTATTTCCACGATCAATCAGCACCTTATTTAGATAACTGGAGGCACTCACTAGTTAATTTGTGAGAGTAGAACAATGGGGCAAGCATTTATATGGTCAGTCAATACTCCAATTAGTGTTAGAAAGTCAAATACAGGCTTGAAAATAGCTACTGGAAGAAAAGGGACTGAAATAACATAGCAGTTTCTCTGGTTTTAGATAGACTTTCTCTGATTACACTGTAATGACTCCACTCACCCTCTCCAAAAGTATTTGCCTAATCTTTCTAATCACCTGCTTCATTAAATATATATATATATAATTTTCTATATACTTTTAAAGCTAGCTAAAATAAACACCAACAGTGCATTCATATAACAACCCTCAAATTTGCAGCCATATAACTACTCATTCATCTTCTACCGTAACAGGACTTACTTTCACCTGCAAAACAGACACTAGTTCTAGGAAGTAAAAAACTGCAAAACATTGCAAGGCAGAATTCATAGAGAGGATCGATTACTGTTCTATGTACTGCGTGCTGCAGCGTTTATTTTGCCTCAAATATGTGGTGGCCAAATCTGAAGATTGACTCCTGCATTCAGAATAAACTCTCTAGCCACAATGTCATGGGATAACCTGGCAGAGGTTTATAACAAACATTCTCCAAAATTACATTGCTGTTGTTTCCCATAGCATCTAAGCACTGGCAAATGCCTATATATGAGAAGAAGAGAAATAATAATTTTAGATAACATTATATTTCTCCAGCTTATGCTTGCCAAAGGAAAGAAGCCAAATTCACAATCTGACATTTCAGTTAAACCATTTTTGTCAACATAAGACTGATTTTAACACAATCTTCTATGTGGAAAAAAATTAGAAAGTTAACAACATTTTTAGAAGAAAAAAATTTGAAATTTTAAAATATTTAAACATGCATAGTATCAGTTAACAAGCTCATTATGTCATAAAAGTATGAAGTAACTTTACTATGGGTTTTTTTTGATATTAAGGAAGAAATTCTGGAAGGAGAATTTTGGCTTAGTGCTTGATGGAAAAAAAGGCAGTCTTTTTGCACACACATTTATTTGGTGAAAATATCACTACTTTCCTTAGATTTTTTTAAAAGTTAGAGCACTAACATATTCTATTACTTTGATATCTCTTTTTATCCTTAAAATCATAATTTCTCCATAACATCAAGCAGAGGTTAACTTAGATGAGAAGCCATCAAAAATCACCAGCACAGCTGCAATTGTTAGGTTCTGCAGAAATGTAAGTACAAGGATCATATGGGAAAAAAAATTATTATGTTATCTCAAAAGCCCTCAATTATTAAACTCAAAGTGAATCTGAGGTACCTCATTATTAGACTATTGACTTGACTTCCACAGCAATTACTTTTGTTATCGTGTGCTCCTGATTTTGCCAGCCTTTCAGGGAGAAAAATTATTTACCTTAAGGTATACAAGTAAACATATAAACAAAAAAAATTTGAATACTTCTGTACCGTGTAAAAAAAAAAAGGTTTATTACTTGCTTGGTATTGCTGCCTAATAGAAGTTCTCTCAGTTTCTTGGAAGATTTTTGAATCAGTTTCTAAATAAAATCTTCAGCAAGCTGCATGTAGGTGATCTAAGATACGATCTAGTTTATAAATCCTTAGTCTTGTATGACCTTATTGGGCGTAAGTTAAGTAGGTGATAGGTGGGAATTATTTTGATATTTTTAACATGAGTGTAATTATTCTAAATTGTAAGTGCAACAAATGTGGCAAGAAATAATTACTCTGCTCACTTAGGTTAAACCAAATCAAAGTGGTTTATTGATTTTTAAATTCTGTGTAATTAATAGGCCAGTTGGATAAACTATATATTTGGCATCAATACCAGCAACACAACAGATAAAGCATGATACTGTACGTGTACAAAGTGTGAGTGTACCCCACACATCTCTGAGTGCCCCTCAATAACTCCAGGAGGCTCTAACTGCACACACACAACTGTGTGCTTAGGTGCACATGCAAACTTGTGTCTCCTTGGGTTGCAAGTGTGCTGGCTTTGTGTGTGACCTGCCCCCGTGCTTCTCCTGCAACCCATGGCGGGTGCAAGACATCCGCTGGGCTCACGCAGGTGGTCCAAGGCGAGGTCCCCAGCACGTGGCCACCTTGTCATGCCATGCCTCAGCTGGGGTGCAGCTGCCTATGCTGTCAAATGAGGCAGAGACCCCATTAGACCCAGGAGGAGGTCAGGACAGTGGTGAGATGACTTGAGGCAGTGTCACACTGGGGTTGGAGTGCTGCTCTATTACTTCTCTCCCCCAAGAAGTTTCCCCCACCACAAAGTATCACACCTCTTTATTCTTCCAGTCAAAACGATTAGTTTCTCATTAATCCTTTGCAATTATCTGATTATTGTTTAATCTAAGTGATGGCAATTTCATGCAAAGCTTGTCATTGATAATTTCCTCTTTAGGGGTCTCTGGTTTGGGGCAGCATTGTCTCAGATTAGTGTATTCCATTTGCACGCATTGTTAAAACTCACTCTCCTATCCATTGCTATAATCTGTTGTTAGCCTGAGCATGCTAAAAAAGAGGAATCTTTGCAGGTCTCCTATGGCAAATCATCTAACAGGGTTTAAGGATAAGAGCTTTCAAAGAAAGTAGAAGAATCTTAGGGAAGGGAATGTGTTACTGACTGCATTTGATCTTACACCCTAATACTGATAACCAATACTAATATATTTGGTCTTTTAGCATGGTCTCTTTCATATCCTTCTTTCACCTTGAGAAAGAAGCATATGAAAGAGAATTTAGTTAAGCTCCCTCTGACAAAGCGAACAATTTTTTGCAAGAAATAATTAAAGGGGTATGAAAAAACTAAGTTGTATCTTTTGGTTGTATCTTTTACTGTGTGTCATCTGTATCCTCTCCAGTCTGACTCTTTTCCAGCAACACTTGCAGAAACCATAGAAGTGGTAATGCATGCCCTTTACACATGGCTGTATGCCAAGCCATAGGATTTTGTTATAATTCTCCTTTCCTACACCTCTTACTATATTGAATTTGTCCTTAGAATGGACGACATCTTCGGAGTGAAGACTTAATTATAGCCACTTAGAGACAATTTAAGAACTGTTGTTTAATTTAATGCAATTTTAAAGTGGAATCTAGATGGTAGTTTGGAACTTCAGCAGTTTTAAAACACTGACACATAAGACACTTAGTCAAAGGTTTGTGCAGCACAAATTCATTCTCAAGGAGAGGTGAAAGCAGTAACGGCTCTCAGACTAATTTTTTTAAAGCACCAGTGTACATACTGAGGAGCAATCTAAACAAATATTTTCAATTTAGTAGATTTTTATAGTTGTTTTAAGGAGTCATTCTGACTGGGGTTTATCTTGCCTAGCTTTAGATATTTACAGTATGCACATCTGCATTGGTGATGGTTAACCTTTAAGAGAAAGATGTCCATTTTAGGGTATAATCCATTTGTCTATTTTGCCTCGCTTCTTTAGATAGAAATGAATCTTATGCTAGATAAACTTGTTTTTCATTCATTACGAAAGGTACCTAAGGTGATTAGCTCAGATGTGTATATTTAGTCTTGTTATAATGAATTGCATTCCAGTTGTCTTATAAACCATAAAGCATTTGCTTCTATTCAAAATGCGTGTGCATGAGGTTTTTGAGAGATTTGTTTTTTATATCTGACAGTATCTAATTTAATCTTATTACTTTACTGTCTGTAATTCTGGGCTCTCTTTTCTAGTCCCTATACATCTGAATTTGAAAATACATGTCATCTGTCATACTCCTGAAAACACGGTAAACTCATGATAACTCTTTTAGCCTATGACAATTTTATATCCAGATTGAAGAGAATTATATTAGTGTGGTTATTTTTAAAAAAATGTTGTTGTTTTTCTCTTTATAAGGAGGTTCTGCTGGGCAGTCAGATATCACCAGGGGTTTTGATTACTTGTTTAGTAACTCAAATATATTGCAAGTTCCCCATTTCCCTCTAAATATGAAAGGTAGGGTGGCATAACACAGTGTAATTGTTCCTTAAAACAGAGTAAGATTTCCAAACTGCATTTGGGTGAGGATGTGTTTGTCCATTTGAAATCAATGAATAATCCTTAGCAGTTTTAGGAACATTGTCCCTATAAATGGATGATTTCCAATTCTAAAATATTCAGCACAGTGTAATAAAATAAAATAAAATAAAATCCCTGTGGACTGGAAATGAAGAGCTGAATTTTAACTGACACACAGAGTGTCTTACTTTCTGTAGGTAAGATTTGGCTGATAAATGTGCTTCAATTTTTTGTCATATTTCACATAATTTTCTCATTCAGTCATTTATACCTACAAAGAAAAAAAAATACATTTCTATTTAGAAGAAATACATTTTTTAACAGCTGACCTTGCATTAGATTGTTGGTTTCTGTAAATGAACGTTACTGATGGTTTGGCACTGGTAGTTTGTTTCTAGTTTCCCCTGGTAGCGGACTAGCACAGAAATGGCCTTCCCTGCCTTCTTGAAAGCTCCTATGTGGCCATGCCAGATAGGAAAGTAGGTAAAATCACATCCCGAGGCCCATGAAGGAAATGTTATAATGCAGATTACAGAATTTTTCCAGTTGGTCTATTTGTTTCAGTATATTTATTATAACAGGACACTGCGCTATCTCTAGGTTACAACATTCAACCTAGAGATGAATAAGGTGGGGGAATATGGACCTCTTTTCACTCTTTACCTCAGATTAAAAGACAAAAAAGTATGTTTCATGGCTTTACGTTGTGTTTTAGCTTCTCTATAATTTTCTGCAATTGGCATACTGAGACTCTGAGCAATACTAGCTACTGGAATTGTGGAAAGTTTAACATCAGAAGGGCAGAGGAAATAGAGTTCTGTAGTATGAACATGTGCTCTCTCTCTAGCTGGGGAGATGGGTGTGGATGGGGAACACAATGTTGTTATCCTTCTTCTGTTAGGTTGCTGCCCCTACCCTGCTAAGCATAATGGTGACATATAATAAAGTTTAAATAAAGTTGCTGGCTACTTTAAGAAAGGTATTTTAAGTTTTTGTTAGATCTACTACATTTGGTGATCTACTCGATATTTGGCTGGTGAGAGTGCTGAGAGAACCTTTGCAAATGTTTCTTAATGACACCTACAAGAAAGTAATAACCATACACATAATGTTGTTATGAAAACTAAAAATAATCCTCAACCATACTATTTTCTCCTTTTTACTTGAAAACTATCTTTCAACAAAAACAACAACTACAGAAAAATGTTTTATTTTAAGAGATACTGAAGAAAATCACCATTTCCCTTACCAGTGAATGTATTTTTTTTCTCTTGTGTATAAATACACACAGCTCTCATAATCCTCAATGCTCTCAATTATTTTTAGCTTTGATTTAATATTAATTGATGAATATTATCAGTTTCAATGTATTTCAATATATCTTTTCTTTCTGAATTTCAGTTCATAACTCTTTATGCATATAATTGAAATTAATTTTAATCTCTGCCTTAGCAGAAGCCTGTATTTCATGGGCCTCTACAATATGCCCAATCTATTTACACAAGGAAAATATTTTTTCATTTGATGTAGAAACAGATGAAGAAAAGTCAACAATTTCTAAAGAAATTAAAAAATATGGGATTGTAATATATACTGTTAGATTATTTATACTATTTCTTAGCAAGATTTCTGAAGCATGCAAACACATAACCCAGTGTTAACTAAACGACATCCCTCAGATAATTTTCTTTTTTTCCACCCAAATATTTCCATTTCTGCAGAATCTATAAACTTGTGAAAGTATTTTTTTTTTCCTTCCCCTGTTCCAAAAAGAAAGTAACAGAATTGCAAATTTTATTCCTCAAAATAAGACTTGGAGTTCGTTAATTGCACATGATTGTGCCTTTACAATTATTTTTCATTTTTCTTCTGCTTTGCCCTGGGGTGTTTTTACATAAAAGTTCTGTTTATGAGCAAATTAGTTGTCATTACTTCTTCGCTGTCAGGTAACCTTTCATTGATGCTAGAAACCTAAGCACGTACATGATCATATTTCTCTAATTTAGAAGCTGTATCATAAATAGTTTTAGTACATGCTAAAATACTTGGAAGTAGTACTTTGTTGCTGACAAGGTCTTTTTGTCAACTATAAAGAACTTAAAAATTACAACTCAACAGTCAGCCTCTCTTTACAAGAGTAACTTTTAATAGGTAGAAAAATTGCAAACTTCATTTTAAGTGTAAGTTACACAGAAAACTGAGACCCTGCTTCAATTTCCCTGTGTATGCACATCTGACAAAGTGAAATTTCTTTTCTCTGAAACTAATTTGGTAGATGAGAATAAGTTCTTTGCTATTTTCACTACATAACCCTAAAGAGGACATGATAGCTCACATGTGGTCATGATTGCTGTGTTAAGAGTTGACCAGGTATGTAGAAGCAAACTTTAATTTTTTTTTTTCCATTTGTGTATAGTCACAGTGGTATCTTCTGAAGGTAACAACACTAACAGTTGCAGATAATGGTATCTTGGATCACTGTGCGAAGGATGATTATGGATTTTCAAATACTCTTAATTTTTTGACAAGGGATTATTTTCTTCACACCTAAGATGTCAAGACATGAACACATGAGAGTGCAGCTACAAGTGATGTCACACCACTCGTGCAGTTCACATGATACATGGTTTGTTACAATAAGTAAGATTATTTTACTTAAGCAAACGGTATAGGATTATCTCTGCACATTTGGCAGTGATTATGTATAGATAGGAGAAACTTTTGCACTCTGAAGATGGTCAAGCACAGGAATAGTGTCCCTGGAGGTCTCTGAAGTCTCCATCCCTAGAGGTTCTCCTGTCTGGAAAAAGCCCTGAGCAATCTTTGCTAGTCTTAAGAGTGATGCTACTTTGAGCACACAGGGGACCAGAGACCTCCTGAGATTCTCTCCCAATTTAAACTCTTTGCCTTCTCCATTATTTTGGACAGCAGCTATGCCGTGCCCAGGACCTGTTTCCTACCATGACTTAAATGTCCATGTTTTGCCTGGTTACTACAGGCAAAACAAATTTTTTCTTTTAATATTAAAATATCTGATAAAAGGGGGATATTCCAGCTCAAGCACATTGTCAATTGGGGGAACATCCAGAAGTGCCGCTCTAGCTCTGGAAGTCGTGTTCATCCTCATGACCTCATTTCACTGCTTTCCAGCTAGCAGCTGCAGATTTGAGGGGGAAGCCTCAGGTAATATAATCACTTTGATTGAACATGTGCTGTCCCATTTATTTTCTGGAAGTTAAAAGAGGTCAAAACAGAATTTCTGCATGTCCTATAGCACAGCTACAAGAGTACAACTTGTCCAAGGACTTGTTTCTATTCTTTATTCTGTAAACAGAAAGAAAATTTGCTTGCAACATTTTTTCTTTTTAATTTTTGTTTCCAATTTTTGTAAAATGCATGAAACATTTATTTTTCAGGGAAAGGAATTAAATATTTATGTGGAAGCAGATTTAGATTTTTTTTTTTGGTGGGGTTTTTTTTGTTTTGTTTTGTTTTGTTTTGTTTTGTTTTGTTTTGTTCTGGGGAAAGTGAATGAGAGGAATGGGAATTTCCAGATTTGGACCTATTTGTGTGAAGATAAGGCAAATAATGATATCCTTTTTTTTTTAAAATAAATATTCTGCTTATAATGCCATTCCACAAGTAATCAAGTTGCCTTTATTCTTTTTTAGCTTTGTGGCTTTATTATTTATATAGGGCCTTGTGATGGTATTTTACAATGTTGAGTGTGTTACTTTTATTAGATTTGTGTTCCGGATTTTTTCATCAACTTGGATGTTTCCTTGTAAATAAAAAAGGGTTTCACAGTTGGTTGAAACCTTAGTAAGGCTTTTTATTTGGTACACAAATTCTCTCATAAATAGAAGTTAATGAGGTTTTCTTTTTTTTTTTAATAATTTGATAAAATTTCTACTTAGTATATTTTACTTTGAAGATGTCTGACAAGCCTATAGACTAGCCTGTAAACACAGACATGTTAGTATATTTGCTATATTTGGTAATATTGCTGTCAAAATAGTGCCATTTTATACCTTAAAGTGATTGCCTCTGAAACACTTTGATTTTGTTGATTTTGTTGTTGTTGTTGTTTCTAAAAACAGCTTAGGATATCTTGAATTCAAAAACTGTTCATTTAAAGGCATATTTCTAAATTAAAGTTGATTATTTCAATTATATAATCAATATAAAAATATGTTAGTATACTATCTAAAATATGCTATTTTTTTCCACTGTGTAATTTAGCAAACTTTGAAAGGTCTATTTTTTGCATTTTGTATTAGAGGCTTCAAGTATCTTTTCCTGATTGAATTCTCTAAAGAGCTATTGCTCCATAAGAAATGAAATCTGCTCAATGCTTCTGTCTTTTATATTAAGGCTTTACACTGTCATTCATAAACATGTCATTGAAATACCTTGTACGTAACTTGACTATCAATAGCAAATCTCTAGTGACAACGCAGGATATATTTATCCTGAATAAAACAGCTCCAAGGAATGTTTCCAGCCACTGGAACCAGGTTGTCTACATTGTTAAATTGTTAGATTTGTCCCTTGTGTGGTTTTGGCCCAGACCAAATAAGACTCTTCCAAGCAGCTTCTGGGCAGAGTCCAGCAGTCAGAACAGACCAGAGACCATCCCCAGGAGGCAATTCAGATATGCTTCATCCTGACCTGGTTGTTTTGGAGAGCAGAAGAGTTAATAGCAGCAGCACAAGCTTTACATGCTGCTGATATCAGTGCCAGAGAACAGTCCCAGGATGTGTAAGTCACAGCCTTGGAGGCTTGTTCTCCTGTCTTTCCTATATCAAAAATGTCCCAGTGAAGACGTTTTATTCCTCTATTTTTGTTTGTAATATGCTTTGCTTATTCTTTTGGAAGTCTTTTGGCTACCATTTTCCTCACCATTGTATGTTCCATCTTGAGCTTTGTGGACCATTTTGTTCTAGAGATATTACTACCAAGGTGCTTCACAGGAAAAGGATTTGAGCAAGTGATCACTATGTAAATTTAAGTCCTTAATGGAGTGTAGGAAACCAGCACAAGTGAAATTTTGATGCTGTATATGATGGTTGTAGAACCATGTGGTAAATCATGGCAGTAAAGCATAATACACAGCATGGATTTATGTTTTAATATCACACTATAAAGTGGGTAAATACCAGGGAATGTAGTTCATTTTTAATGTGCAAGTTCTTTTCTCCTTTGCTGTCTTATTTATTTGAATATATTTAGATTAATTGCAGCAGGACATAGATACTTGGGTTGTAGCAAAGTTATTAGATGAAGGAAAGACAGAGGTTGCACACTGATCAGATCTTAAAGCTGAGTGTAATTATATTGCTTCTTGGTGCCAGAAATAAGAGAGAGAAGGAGTGCAGTATACTTACATCTGAACTCTATGAGCTACCAGATGTTATATGAATCAGAGACAAGTTATTCTTTTACTAGAGTATCTGAAAACCTTTATAAAATATTATTATGTTGCAAAAGTGTTGAATTACAACAATTGCAATATTTCTATGTTTAAATCCATTTTCATTTAAAACACATAGTTTTGCACTCTACTTTCTCCTTCAGGCTTTCCAGCAAAGGGATTTCCATAATCATTCCTATAAAGAGGAGTTAAAAATGTAGCCCAGAAACACATTTTGAATGAGTATTTCTATTTCTGTGTAATTCAGCTTTCTTGGGAAGTATATTTTTAATATCTGACCACTTTTGCTTATACAGAGGGAAAGAATGTAATATCATTTACAGTTGTGTTCCCAGGAAGGTCCATTTTCAGTCTCCCTCCAGCAGTAATTACTTACAGGACTGTTAATATTGCTTTGAAACAACTTCTGAAGCACTTGTAAGTGTCTGGAGAAAGAGGGAGTTTCATGCAATTTAATTTTTCTGAAAAACTATAAGATTCTTTTGCTACCAATTACTGTATTTTTTTGCTATAAGTTTGCCATAAATTAGTCATATGTGAAACTTGAGGAATGTAATATTAGATTAATGGAGACTATTTTCCAGATTTTTTCCCCCTAGATTTTGACAGAAATAGCCAGTTTGTTGGAAAGACTTATTAATAGATCCCTAATAATCTCCTAATTCCATGTATTGGCCTTAGGAGAACTCTCAGTACATTTTTCATACACTGGTTTTTAAATCTTGTTCTGAAATGTGATTTATTGAGGATTTTCTGTGTCATCTCATTTTGTATCATTGTCAGCCCCAAGCAGGCCCTACTTCTCAGACCTCCGAAGGATCTATCATTTTTTTAACGAATGATTGGTTTTGTTAACTGCTGTTTAAGTGTGTATGGTCCATGATAAATATTTGCATAGGGATTACACTGTACATGTTGTCATGTATAAAACAGTAACTTAAAAGTGAATATGTTCACATACATTTCCATATTTAGCTTAAATCCCTTCAGAAGCCTTGATGTGGTTACTGTTTATTTCAGATATTTGCAGCCCCAAGTACACTCAGAGAGATGTTTTGTTTTCTTTTCTTTCCATATGATATGCATGCTGTTGTTTTTTAGTTTTGATTTTTTTTTTCAGCTGAATAACATTTAAATACATACTAGACAGTGAAGAGTACATGTGCTTATGTGCGACATTTTAAAGAACTACTTCCATGCACATTCAAAAGACATAATTTGAAATAGAGATGCTCAGAAGTGGTATTAAAATGAACATTCATACACACATGATTTCTGTCCAAAAGTAATGTCTAATCTAAGACCAGATAAAACAACTGGTTTTGATGAATGAGGACATGGTGGAGGGAGGATCAGCATGCCAAAACAGAGGGTGGATGCTACTTTTATGCCTAGGACTTCACTGAAAGTGCTCATTTGTGGCAGAGTGAAGCAAAATATAAAAATATGCCCAGAATAGCCAGCAGCAGCAACAGATTTGGAAAGAAGTTACGAGAACAATTCAGGGGAGAGTTCTTGAAAATATGTGCTACTAAATCCAGTGCCATACTCTTACTGGTCTCATGTAACACTACATGTTAGAATTTATCTATTGTTGCAGGTAGTTGTGTATTGTATGAGCTTCCCAGTAATATGTTGCAGATAGTTTTTTGTTTTGTTTTGTTTATCTCTTTTTTCTTTGTGAAGTTTTGCAGAAGGTTCTGATGAGTTTCCATCAGGTTTTAATATTACTTTATAAAGTATTGAATTTTAAATTCTTTTGAATAAGCAAATTTTGAGAAGTAATTTTACAAATATCCAAGACCCTAAGCAGTGGCAATCAGTGCATTCATATTTTGTAAAAAATATCTGCTGGACTCAAAGGTATGCTTTATTTCTAGCTAAATGTTGTTATGTTGTAAATGCTTTGTGCAGCTTCAGTTACATTCTCCAGCAGGGAAAAATGGAAGTTCCTTTGTATGCTTTTTGAATTGTGTTTTGAGCATCAGCAAAAGATCTCTACCTTCAAGTGAAATTCCAATGCTAGAGCAAATGCACTACTGGGGAAGAGTTTCTTCATTAGGTCACATATTTTTAGTGTTCTATGTAAAATGCTATTCATTGCCAGAGGAGATTTTGTGAGGAGGAATGGGAAAAAGAGCAAAAGGGTGAAAATAATTAGGAGATGCAGATTAGAAAGCAGAACAGTTGGGAATAGATGTGATGATGAATGCATTATGGTATTTTAGGTGGATTAATATCAGTGCTAACTTTGGAATACAGTGAAATAAGCGAATGTTTGGTACCTCCCTAGGAATATTTAGAAGTGAAAGTATTTGGTGTTAGACAAAATGTTTTGGTTCTCTCTCTGTTACTCTTGCTGGATATTACTAATTTAAATGAGTTCCTTCTGCATCCCATGGTTCAGTTTGTCTCTAACCTTCTCACTTTAGGTTTCTACTTTATTTACTTTTGTGTTTAAGCACATGGGTGTCAGCAGGCATGATAACAGCCTACTTTCTACTAGAAAGCTTAGCAGACAGTATATTTCGGTCTTTTACTGACCAGAATTTGCCAATCATATAATTCAGAGAGAGATTACATTGTTTGATATCTAAGAAGTTGTTATTTAAACAGCTTATTAGGCTGAAAGCTAACAATTAACTGAACTCAAAACTAAACTAATTTAGACTACTTTAATCTGTGGGATGCTCTTGGTCATGTTTCTATTGTATACAGGAAGAATTTTTAAAAGCCTGAAAAACTTGCTTTTCATCATGAAAATTTTGTTTCCTATGAAAGACAACAAATGGATGTTGATGATTCTTTCACTGTGAGGAAAAGATAATGTGAATAGTACTAATCCACAATGGAGGTAATTGCGAATGCTGGTGATAATTTGCGCTAGTTCCAAATGATACCTTTGAGCAAACTGGAAATATCACAATACCTTCTTTAAACTTTGATGTTCATCTCACATACCTCTTAGTAAGGATTTTTCTATATTTGAAGTTGGGAAGACCTATTTTGCATTAAATACTCCAGATGAACTCTTCTGTTTTAGGTGGTTTTCTTACCCTGTTTCTGCTTTAACAAAATTCTTCTGTTAAAAAAAGGAAATGTCCGATCTGAAGCCTTTGCTCATAATTCATCCACAGAATCCAAGCAAATGAGTGTGAACCAGGTGATCTAGTTCACTGTTCTTCCCTAATTCAGTAAAGTTCTATTTCTGAATTTCACTTTATTTCAGGTTTAACTTGATTTTAAGATAAGGCCTGAGGTGACAAAAAATAATAGTTATAAGATTTAGACTTTGGGTGACATAGCAAGGAAAAAAAAAAGGGTTCTGAACCAATCAATTTTAAAGGGCACCATAAGTCTTTTAGAGTTCCTAATGAAAAATTGTAAGGAGCAAATTCATTACAAAACACATATATAGAAGGTAAGTTTTGAAGTAGCAATTCTTGCAAGACGGTACCAGGAAAGTACATTCTCATTTAATCAGGGAATGAGGTGCTGAAGAACTAATATTTTTAGAGAAGAAAAAATTAAGTTTGTGGCTAGCCTATTTCCAGGAAAGCTTCTTAATGGATTAGAGGTTGTCTACAGATAGGATTGTCTATATAATTAGGCTTAGATTCATCCTATTACTTGATACCTTGTCAGGTGCCTCACTGGAAGTTTATTAACTGCTAGCATGCTGTTTTGAAGGGAAGAAAATATCTCCAGGGAGTGATTCAGATATAAGGCATGCACAATTCCTAAAGATGTTCTCACCTATGACCATACTTGCTCTTGCATGTGTCTCTTGACTGAAGTGTTGGTGTTATGAGTACAATCACCAGATTCTGGATGGGGGAATGATAAAAATTTCTTCAGTAACAATAGCCATGATTGCAAGTAAATTAGATTTCCAAGATATTTTGAGATTTAAATGTATTTCTAGACAGCACAGGGTTTACTAGGATGTTTTAATCTCCTTCCTGCAAAACTGTGCAGTGTTCCTTGTTGAGCCCTAGTTCTAATTTGGCTGCCTGTCTTTGAAAATCATTTTGGAAATGAAGGAACTGCCATTTGAAGGTAACAGTTGCTCTGCAGTGATTATCCACTCCCTGGTGTCACTGTTACACACATAAGGGTAGGTGAGATGAATCCCATTTCATTGATATCTACAATTCTGAATTACTGTATTCTGCTGTTAGTCAGACCTTCTCATATTAATCTGCACAGAGCAGCTTGTAACCAGAAAGTTCAAGTATGGCAGTTTAATGCCTCATACAATATTCTTTCCAAACATTAATTTCCTGCATTTATTTTTAGTTTTGATTTGGGGTGATAAATATGTTTTCTGACACTCAGCCTAATCTTCCAAATATTTCAAAAGTGCTTTCTAGAAATGGTGCACAGAATTTTATCTTCTGAATTGTTCAGTTCACTCAGAAAAGCCATTCCTTTGTAATATCTAACTTTCAACCAAGATTTGGTTTTTTTGGGGGGTTGTTTTTTATTTTACTTTTACCATTACAATTAAGGCTTCCCATTCTTTGCATGTTTTTATTAAGGATTTTCTTTCTCTTTGTTTTTTGCTTTTAGTTTCTAGCTTTTGCATTTGTATACAGTCTTACTGATTTAATTTAATTTAATTATATTGTGAAAAAAAATTATGTCTATTTTTACTCTTAAAAGATTATGTTTATGCCTTCCTTATTTCTAGGAACCCATTTTTTTCCCTAAGAAAAATGGTTCAGTCTTTGCAGTTAGCCTGGGATTATATTAGTGTATATTCATTTTCCTTCTTCACATAGATTCCCAGTGCCACATGGGGCAAATCATTTGTGTTTTGACAATTTGTTTATTTTTGCTTGCCAGAGAATAAATCCATTAGCTCTCTGAAGATCTCATACAAAACTCCATTATTACAAAAATGCTAATCATGACTGGCTAGTCATGTCTTGCTTCCTAATTTTGCTGTTTTGAAAGCCACTGGACATTCTTCTTGTAATCTTCACGACCCTTGTGTTGTTTCCAGCTGGAAATCTGTGTGGTTGAGAAATGGGAAGCTGCAAAACTTCAGTGTGTTTTTTCAAGGACATAGACAATAGATTTGCCGGGTTTGTTCTTTCCTGAGAGCCTTTAGGAAACCACAGTGTAGGCAGGGTCTTCAACATGATGACAGAAGTGGAAGAATAATTTTATTTCTGCCTGGGCTAACTGATGAACCAAATCACATGGAACCAGGAAACAGAAAACACTTACTTAAGAACCTGTGGGACTTGCACACAAAAATAGGGAAAGCCTCTTCCTAACCATAACTATTTGTGAAATATGGTTGTTTAAGGCAAAATTTGCACGCCTGAATATGCCATAAATTCTGCCTAAGTTTTCTTTCTCTTCTGCTTTTTAAGTATTAATGTTCCAATACCATTTCAATGCTACACTCTCATTTCTAGAATTCTCTCAATTTAACCCATTGAAGGTATATGGCAAAAGTTGTCTTACATGGAAGAATCTTTATTCAATATAGAGCTTTAATTACATGATCACATTTTTAAGTTTGTGTTTAAGTTTCACAGAGGTCAATGGCTCCTAAAGCTCATGCTGGAAGATGAGCATGTGCTAAAATGCTTCTCTAAATGGAGATAATTTTAACACATGCTTAAGTGCTTTCCTGACTCTGGGACCAAATTATGTCCAGGGCTAAACTTGGATATCTCTAGTGAAACTCATCTAGCATATACAAATTTTAATTTTATTTCATTCTTTATATTTTCTTTGGTCTTTTATCTGGTGTTTCCCATTTGATACGTTGATGTTATTTGTGCTCTTTTGAAATGAAGACTGTATGAATTTGTTTTTTTTTTTATTAATCACACTTTGCTGAAGTTATGTATCTCAGCATGTTATCTCACTCTCTGAATTCTCATAACTCTGTCATGTAGAGCTGTCTTTCATTACTATCTCACACAGTGTAAGCAAGACCTGATATATGGCAACCACTCTGGAGCTTCATACCTTATTACAAAATAAATTAATCAGATAACCAGTATCTACATCCCTTAAAGTGTGTTTGGTTGTAGAAATAGGTGGAGAGAGGAATGGAGATGGTGAAAAAGTTGGAACTTGTGTTGGATGTTTTCAAGAAAAGGAAAGCAGGAAAGAAGGTTTGAGTGTCTAGACATTATTAAATTATCTTTTATTCTGGGGGAAACATGAACTAACTTCACTTGTATCTAGGGGAATACTACTTGAACACATGCACAGCTAAGACTAACAGTAAAGTCTAAGCATTTTGGAATGCCATATGCTTTGCACTCACTAAAAATAATCCATCACATTGCCTCCTTCTGTCCAAATCCTGTATGATTAACCCTGCTCCCACCAATCCAAGATATTCACAAAACAGGGACTCTGTTAACAGTATATTTTTAAAAACCTTGTTGCTGGCCAGTATTTATAAGTTTTTGCCAGGAATGATTTGTATAAGAGCTGCACTGTTGGAAAGAAAAACTTTTGGGGTTTTGTTTATTTTTGTGCTGTAAGTGAAGCTACTAATCTGTTTAGAAATCACCTTTGAAAATTCAAAGCTCAGTACTTCACATGAGACTTTTCACTCATATTCAGTGCCTCTGGCTTACAAGCAAGTGTCATATGGTTGCAATTAAAAGGATGTCACAAAAACTTCATTGTAAGTAGGGTAACATATGCTCTTAAGGAGTTTGTTTCAATTTCCAGTGCTTTGAGTCTTGCTGGGGTTGGGAGTCACATCTTTCACAGCTAGTCAGCCTTCCTGCCTTAGCAATGTCAGCTGATGGGGTGCCAGTTAAAACATCTTCCGGAAATGTTGATAAGTGTCTGAAGGGAGAAAGCCAACTTCTCCAAAATAAACAGAGATGACTGAAGAATAGGAGTGGCAGGTTTTGCTCCAGAGGTGGTACATCTGTCAGTCAAGCAGACCATGTGTGGCATTTGAGAAATATTTCTTAAGGGATGGAGAAGGGGTTTCAGTATTTCTACCGTCTGCTGTGGGAACAGCCACAGACTTGGCAAACATGAGCCAGAAATAGGGAAAACAAGTAATTAAAAAGCCCCAGCCAAACAGCACTAGAGCACAGAAATGAGGGAAATATGTTTGACATTCATGCTTATCATAGAAGGTTAAAGCTTCACAAATTCAGTCCTGTTGCAAGAACGAGCTAAATTAGTGAGAAAGACTCATCTTGCATGCCTGCACTCTTAAAATGCATAGCTGCAAAATTCGTTGGATGTGTTTAAAAAGAAATGCCTTGACGAGCTATTTTCTCATTACGAATTTCTTAGAACAGGAGCAGGCATTTGACTCAAGTTCTCAATTCACATTGGCACATGTACAATCAAATTTTCCTAGGTTTTGGTATAATCTTTACATCTACTATGCAAAGAGAGCAGGGAAATCAATCTGCAAATTGCACGTTCGAACGCTATAACAACATATTGCTATTTGGTCTTCCTTCATGCAATTTTTTTTTTTCCCTGACAGAGATTTCCCACACACACACACTTTCATTTTAATCCTTTACTTGGCAATTGCATTTCCCTTCCTATACGGCTCACATCTCAGTGTACACTAGTAATTCAGCTCTGGCTGAATCTGTCAAAAAAATTAGCAATTTAATGTGCTGGGTAGAAAGTAGCCATTCTTAATTATTTTCCCATATAGCCCAAGTATATTCTTTCAGTTATGAACATTGGGGGAAAAAATCCTGCTTCAGACAAGATCCTATTTCAGTCTTTTGTATGACTGAACTCATCATTACTTCCATAAAATCCTTAAACATATTCCCTTTGCCATCTGTGTTAAACTTCTTACAAGGAGGGAGGTGCTAAACTTCCAGTTGATGTTCATATAGGCTAATATTTTATCTTTGCTGCAAAATCTTTATTTGGTTTCTTGGCCATTTGCTAAAGCAGTCTGTGGCAATAGTATCTCCACAACTTGTAATAATTTTAAATAAAAATCAGATTAAAGTCTTTCACAATTCATAGCAATGGAAAGAAATTATTTTTTTGACACTAATGATCTCTCTCTCTCAGAATTCTCAGTGAATTCTGCTTTTATACATTCTAAACAGTTCTGTTTAGAATGGCAGAGTTTAGCAATGTATCTGCTTTACTGTATATCTTAAAGGTGACAGTAATGAAATGTTGAAAGTATTAACTGTGCAAGCAGTACCAAGGGTATTTAAAAATTCCGGGTGATGTACCAGGTTTTTTTTCCTGAATCTAGCTGACACTTTTACAAATTTATTTTGTCCTGCTAATTGCTCTCACCTAAGTTGTTTGATTGCACTCTGACTAAACCATATTAATTCTTTATTTTTAGGATATATTCACAATATCATATCCTGCTATAGTTACACTAATTTAATTTTACAAAGAAAACAGACACACAAAAAAATCCCCCAAAACAGAAAAGCCAAATACCCCACCAAAAAGCCAAATACCAAACCCAAAAATCACCTCTTCACCCCTGTTGCGATTAGTAGAAAAACATATATCTGAGAAAGATGTAGAATGGGAAAGTTCAAAACTTGACCATATAGATGTGATTTTAGAAACAGCATCGATATTCATTAACAAAAGTATTTTTCCCCCAGTGGGGTGATTTTTAAAAGGTTAAGAGCAGAGTAATTTTGAGTAATCCAAGAGTAGTGTCAACATTTGGCTTGTGATGGCCTTAGTCAGAAGAGGGGGCCCTCCTCACACTCTATTCAGTGACTTGCTGTGCTTTGTGAGGGTTTGACCACATCACACATTTAGGTCAGGAGAGGAGATTAGGGCTCACTGTGTGTAATGTATGAGATTATGGGACAAGGACATGATCTGATTCAGGACATGACATTAAGCCTGTGGTAATCTACTTTCTTTCTCAACAAAATCTAGCACTGCATTGCTACATTTGTATATCATTGAATACCATGAGAAGGAAAAAAAAAGGTATGAGAATAACCTGTCAAAAGTATATTTTGTGTTTACAATTCAGTCTTGCAGAACTATGTGTATTCCACTTGTGTTCACCTCAAAATAAGTTTTATTTCTGAAGTCTTCTTGGGATGTTTTTGTAATTTCCTGACAGCAGTATCAATGGTCACAGCTGACAGAGGCCTATATTTCTAAGCCATGTGTTATACTGACAGTACTATGAAATATGGCAAAAGAAAAAAAAAAAGGCATATTATATTGAATAGATAAAATTTTATTTTTTCTCTTGATAAGATGTCCTGATTAATCATGTCAGACTGAGTAGTTTCTCAGAAGTAGCATTCAATTTTTAATACTACCACACAGGACTATCAGCTTAGAAGTGGCTTACAATTACTGCTGTCAGTGTTGTTATTCTTTCTTTTTTTCCTCTGTGGATAAAGAAAAAGCATTACAGTGATTGTACATCTGCATTAATATTTTGGTTTGTATCCATTGTTCTGCCCTAAAAAATCTGGTTTTCTCTTTCCTCTGTTGATTTGCTCTGCAGAGCAGTTTTGGTGTACCGATTCAGTTTTAAGGTAGACTTTCAGAGAGAGCTAATTCCGGCAGGTACACACCAAATGCTTTCTTGCCTTCTTTGGCATCTGAACCAAACACTGGATTCAAGTAGGTACACACATAGTAGGGATCTTCAGTCCACAGGGCCAGATAAAATAAAATTCAAAGTCTCCAGCAGAGAGAGAGATGGAGAATGATTAGGTTTTTGGGTAAAACGATTTAGTAAACCACCACAAACTTGTTGTTATTATGCCCAGGACATATTATGCAGACAGGACCCTGGAAGCTAAGGGGCATACTCCATCCATTATGACAAAATAAGCCAAGCTATGAAAGGATGGAAAGTTACATTTTATGTCAGTGAAAATTCAGCATAAAAGGCATACAGATATCTAGACTAGATTTACAAATTTCTCTAAGAAGTATGAATTTTCTGGGGAGGTAACAGAACTATAATTATCCATTCTGAGAGGGTGGTGAGGCAATGGCACAGGTTGTCCAGAGAAGCTGTGGGTGCCCTATCCCTGAAAGTGTTCAAGGCAAGGCTGGGTAGAGCTCTGAATACCTAGCCTAGTGAAAGGTGTCCTGGTATGTGCCGAGTTGGAACTAGAGAATCTTTAAATTCCATTCCAACCTTAAGCATTCTGTGATTCCATGAATTTCAATGTTTTGAATCCTGTTGGGGCACTGAGGTACATTTAGTAACACAGACACAAAGTGTGTATAGGTACTATTTTCAAGCTCTAGGTGGATATCTTCTCAGATCTGGAATTGTGAAGTGATATTCTTAATACCTCAAATGAAAAAGCATGGGTTCTCTTATGGAAAAGTCATCTGCATAATTCTCATTCATCACTTCAATTCAAACCATTGTATTCCTGTACAGCAAATTTCAATTTACATACAAGAATGACTGGTTTAAATGATACAAATTTACTGTTAAAATGCAGAACTTGAAACAGATGTAGGACTCTAGGAGTGAATTTATGAGATTAACACATAGCTCCTCACATCAGTTGGTAAACTTTTTGTGACAGTGCAGGTAGTATGTGCTTAATACATCCTGGTGGTGCTTTTGTGTACATTGAGAGTTGTATTGATTCAGTAGAAACTGAATCACACAGTGGGGGTATGTTTTTATGTAGATTTTCTCATTGGTTAGCCAGTATAGGAATAGACAAGATCTTAACTTGAGTAGTTGAGAAAACAGAGTGGTACCCCATTTGAATGAATTACCTTCAGCTTGCCCTCAAAGACTTTCTCTGATCAGAGATTGTATCAAAGAGTTGGCTTACCTTTTGTGTGTCTTGCAAGTAAAGATTTTTCAGCTTCGAAGAAAAATAATACTTTGATAGAGCTGGGATAATTGTTTGATGTGTCTGGATTAAGCTGCCTGAGAATACAAATAAAACATATATGTTTGTATGGTAATGATTAGAGAGGATGATATCAGTTTCTAAAATTCATATTTATCACTATTATCTTGGATTTTTCCTACATGATGTCAAGTACTATTCAAGTACATGACTTCAGGCTGTTTTCAGTGTATTTTCAAATCACCCAGGGTTGCTAGTTTGAAATATGTATTTTAAATTTTTGAAAGATTGGGTTTGTCCTCATTCCTTTGTGTTACAGATTTGTGAGCTGTCTGTAGAAACTGCTGCTTTAAGAGTAGTGTCAGAAGCATGTCAAGTACAATTACAATGCATGTTTTGCAATGAGCATGTGCTCAACATAAAGAGATCTGCGAGATCAACTCTATGGCAGTCGTGAAGGTGATAACCCCTTACAAACAGCACATCTTGAGATTAATAAACACTGCCTTGGTTTCAGCATCTGGAGTGCGAGTTCCATTTTGCAGAGAGTGACCTTGGTAGAAGCACTGAAACAGAGATGTGTGTTTGTGTGCATGTGCACAGGTGTGTGTGACTGAATTTATGACTTGCTGTTAATACCAGCTACAAGGAAATAGCATCCCTCACTATTTCCTGCTTTCTTACTTTATCATTATTACTTTACAGCTTTATTTATCCAGGAGATATACAAAAGAACATCTTTACCTCTGTTGTTATCAATGTTGTTTCCTTTAAGATAATAAAAGAAAACATCTCTGAAATATGCCCTCATACATTTTTGTTCGAGGGCCAAATTCAATAGCTGCTGATGTCAGATGAAAGATTGATATTGAATTAATTTAGTGTCTAGCCTTTATTAACCTTTCTACAATGTGAGATAAATAGTCACTGCAGGTAACCTATTGCAATAGACAGCTGGCAAAAGGTGGTGTACTTGCACCTTCTCCTGACTGTAGGTGTTGGATTCTGAGTTTGTATCCTTCCACACAGGCTCTTCTGGCTGCTTCCTTTTCAATGCAATTCATCTTCATCAGCTCTCTACTGAGAGAACAGAACCTGCTCATCAGTTTTACAGCCAGCAATACCTTTCATTGTGTTCAGAAAAAAGCTTCTAATGGCAGAACTATTTTATTTTTATAAGGAAACGTTGAATATTTACACGATTATGCATTATGACTTTGCTATGTGAGTGGAAAAATTTTAACTGTCATGTTTTTTTTGTGGACTGAGCCAGTATTTTGGTTTATTTTACTAGTGACTTTTAAAATGTCCTGAAGAAGGACAGAGGTGGTATCCATTGCATGTGTACAGTGTTTCTTAGCTGCTGTTCATTCGCTTCTCCAGAACTGGCTGACCTATAGGTAGCAATATTAAGGAAATGCTGTTCACAGCAACATATTTTCTTCTACTTTTGAATTGCAGTTTTATTTTTCTGAGGCAATAAACAATGTTGGAATACCTATGAAGAAACTTTTTACTAAGATCCAAAAGTGGGGGAGCTTTAGAATTTGCAACCTGAGGTTATAAAAGTAATATTCTGAAGAGTCAAAATTGACACTGGTTTAGCTCACATGATGAAGTCACACACACATCACACAGAATATTAATAATAAAAACATTTTCAATGAAAAAATGAGCAAAAGAAGCATCATGAGATGAATAGACATGTTCAGATACATGGCCCAATTATTTCTCAGTGAAATTTTTCTTCAAAGAGTTTGTACCCAGTGAGTGCCTTCTGACTCATAACATACCTTAGAGAATTGAAGTATTCTACATGGTAAGTTTGGTAAAAGAGCTGAGTAGCACACTTTAGAACCTAGTCACATAATAAAGCCACATAGCTCTGCATTTTGATACCATCTGTGTCGTGAATATAGCAACAAGTCATTCACATCATTTGCCATACAATAATAGTCAGGGAGCTATTGTAGGAGCAATGGTCCTTACATTGCAGACATCTAGCAAGACACTACCAAATACAATTTATTTACTTCAGTGCTTCACAAAGATTAACTTTATCCTTGGGAGGCTAATAACCCTAGGCTCCCTTAATAGTCCATGGAAAGAAATAAGCTCTTTCAGTTGATTCTGAGCAGACCCCTAACTTGAAGGATGCAGACCATTTGGAAAGAGTACAGAAGAGATCACAAAGAGATTTCAAAACAGTCATCTGCTTGTAGAGATTGTGGAAATTTGACTTGTCATGGAGGGGGAGGATGACAGAGGGATACGATCATTTTAAAATACCTAACAGACTGCTGCAAAGTCTGTTTTGTGAATAGTGAATAAGATAAAACAATAATACAGTAAGGAAGATTTATATTAAATAGTAGAAAAATCTTCCAGCAGTATCGATATAGAAGCAGGCTGAAAGAATTTCTCTCAGTAGATTACAAAGACTGTCATTCGTGGGCTTTAAAAGCAGACACCTCTAAGGAATGCCATAAATATAACTGATTCCACCTGGAGAAATCAGTAGAATAGATGATCTATGGAGGCTTCTTAAAGCCCTATGATTTGTATGACTTCCTCAAGAATAGTTCTGTTTTATGGAATGGATTAAGGAGATTTCTGTCTTCAAATTAACTTTAATTTTTGCAACCATTATCCTTGTTTAGTGTGCTGGAATATCCACTGAAAGGGTATCAGATGCTGTGCTCATTCCAATATAAGCTCAATCAGCCCATGGATTCTATAATTGATTTCCTGCCTATGAGCAGCACTTGATACATCATTCACTTGGCACTATATTGTGTTCTTACAACACACATGTGTATTAGGCATTTGATGTTATTACCTTCACTCTTGTCTTAGCTCTACTGAGAGGTTTGATTCCCTAGCGATCCTATTTTTCCTATGATAATTCAGTTTACTAATAAAGTGTTCTGAACTGTGAGTCAAGATTTATATCCAGTTTTCATTCTAGTACTTGAAGCTTTTTCAATCATCTCTTCATTCACTGCTCCTACTGAAAAAGTAGGCTTCACTGATAGGTTTTCAATGCAACAGGTTTTTTTTTGTCATTGATATACATATGTAATAGAGGAACTATTTGGCTTATCTTTTTTCTTTTTTACAAATGAAGTAGAAAAAAATTGTCATGAACCAAGTTCACTTATTATAGATTTGTAATTCAATACCATTTGTCTCTGTGTTCTTCTTATAACCAATTCAGTGGGTTTGGTCCTACAGAATATGTTAATATGTGCACTTTATGTGAAAACAGTAATTCATTTAACAGAAAGTGAGAGACTAAGGTTTCAAATGGGCTGTTTTCATATTTTAAATTTATATACAGAGTGTCATCTTCTTTAATCAGTAATTTATTGAAATGAAAGTCCTTTAGTATTGTCCTCAATTTGAAATTCTCAAGAAGTATTAAGGATTGAGATCTCACATTGTCATTTCATAATATTTCAATTGAAACTATAATTTTTGCAAGCACTCTAATTACAATTCATAAGATTAAAGTTCTGGGTAAATTAGACTTTTAATGGTGGCAACACTAAGTGTGTTGCTGGTTAACACTTTTTCAGTGGGTACAAACTCAATGAATTTCTGTCCAACGCCACCTTTTGTCCTTTTCACACAACATTTTTTAAGCTCTCCCAGACATTTGATTTGAAGTATTTTACCAAAGTTTATCTGGTTAGAAAAAAAGAAAGAAATAACAACACTATAAATATTGCCAAGTGAGTTGAACTAGAGAAGTATTAAATACAGAAATATTTAAATGGCCACATACTTGTGGCTCTAACCCTACAAATCACATAGTCAAGTTACTAATATCACAATTAAAAAAAAAAAAGATCATAAATTTACTAAAAGCACACAAATATGAATGCAGCTATAGACAATTTAAATTATGTTAACTTCCTACAAGAGTAGTTCAAGATCATCCTAATCTTAATTTTACTTCATTCTACTTTAAATTGTGCTTGGCAAAATTATATAGAAGTTTTAAGCAGCATGATGTTCTATTTATTTTCATTTTATTTATTCCCTTTCTGTAAATTAATAAGGGCAGTTAATATTTTTTCCTCTCCTCCTCTTCCCCAGTAGTACAATAGGTACAAATTAAAGAGACTGCACATCCCCCAGGTGAGCTGAGGTGTTATTTTGCTGTTGGAAACACACAACATCTATACATTGTATAACAGCTAAGTCAAATTATTTTTTAAAAAGGGATAATTATGTGGTAAAACCACTTGCTAGAAAATCTGCTATATTTTCTCAATAGTAGTAGGGAGGCCAGCAAATGAGAATAGCAAATTATTTTCATGTAAAACATTGTGAAGTTGTGTGATGTCTAGCAGCACAGAGGTCATAAATCAGCAGTAGAATGGACAAGAGAATATAAAATACCATGACATTGTGAAAAGGCATTGCAAGCCATCTTCACAGTTTTTATCTTTGCTAAGAAAGCTAGAAAGCTAGATGACCTCAATTCAGGCTACAGACTGTAAATCAGCAAAATGTTGAAGAAATTTCTATTTTTAAAAATCTTTAGTCTGATGAAAATTTTCCTGCACAAATTATTTCTGGGTGTTTTCTATATGAGGAGACCAGTGCCAGTTCTTTAGGCTTACATGTTCATGCCATTGGAAACATTTTTATTTTAGAAGTTCAGAATTATGGAAATATGTGTGAGCATAGTTTTTTTATTAGAAAAGTAAATAAATGCCTGTTACTTGCGATCCAAGGAAGAAACTTGGAAATAAAATGTTATTTTACAACCCACAGGAAAGAAGAAGGCATATCTAAGCAATCAAATGTAATCTTTATTTTTCTGTAAACTGCCTTGAATTTTGATCCTTGACTCCGAATTTTAAGTGTTTGAGATTGGCAGTGCTTCATGTGCGTAGTCTTCTTGGGAGATATTTTCTTTCAGCTCGTAGATGAACCATGAAATTGCTGAAATCAAATGGAGTTTCAGGATTGCACACAGAGCACAGGCAGTTTTTCTTTGTTTACAGCAGTGGATAAAACAATGTGCCTGATGAGCTAAGCCAAGGAGAAGCATTTCTGCAGAGATACGCTGTGAGTTTTTTCTCTTGAATTGAATCAGTGAACCAAATTCTCTGCTGCTATAAATTGTTGCAGATTACAGTTTTGTTAAAGGATTGCTGCTGTCCAGTCTGTGCATCTTCCATTTACGTTCCTGTGCTTACTGTTCTATAATTCCAGCCAGGGTTCTTGCAGAATCACGTTTACCATTTATGTATTTGATTCCCTTGACAAAGTCAATTTTGCACCACTAAGGACTTCAGAATTGCCTTTGGACTACACAATGTATATAGCAAAGGAAGAAAATTTATTTTGTGTGCATTTCTCTAAAGGGGGTAATTAAAGGGGCAGGGGGGTAGTGGTTTGAATTGCTTTGGTGTAGAATGAAGTATCCGATAGAAAAGCTAATTTTTTTAACTGGCAGAAAGATATGGACAGTCTTTCTGAAAAATGAACTGATGTTGAACTATGTGTCTAGTAGGAATAATTGCATCTTGTAAATTACTGCCTTCTGAATCCCCATAAACAATAACAATCCACTGTAGGTGTTATAATGCTAATGATAATTGCATAAAATAGTTTTGAAATTGCAATTATTAGAACCTTCTCTTTCTTAACATTCTTTATCTGTTGTGGTAATGCAATTTAATTAAATTTTCGCAGGTTAGAAGGTATTTTTTTAAAGAACTTTGTTAAATGACTCCGGTACTTCAAGCAATAATAACTATCAAGGTCATCCCTTTTTTTTTCTCCATCATATCCTGCAGAATGAGTTTCTTAAAGCCTCTAACCATTTAAAGGAGAGGCAATAGGCAATGTACTTAGGGCACATGATAAGGGGATTTTTCTTGGGGAGAATTTGCAGAAGAAAATTGGTACTTTTTTTTTTTTAACAGATCAACTCACTAGAATTCACATGAAAATCAGACAATGTTTTGATAAGTGTAAAGAGATGTCCTCTTAACAAAAGTAAAATGATTTACTGTTAGATCTGGGATCCTAATGCCCCAGATTTAGAAGACCCAAAAGGAAGCAGTCTCACAAACTAGAGTGCATTCACTTACACATTCATTAAGATGATAAATAACTATGGAGGGCTTGCATGCACACTATTTCTTTTTTTACACATAGTAAGTACTCCTGCTAAGTTAAAAAAAAAAAACAAACCTCTTTAATTTCATGTGCAAGTCTACTCAGAGATGGCTTCTAACTGAAAGTGCTACAGTATAATGTTGGGTGTCCATACGAGGATGAATGTAATGTGTGAAGAAAAAGAACATGGGTTTTTTGCAGTTGGGTTTCCTTTAAAGGCAAAAAACCAAACAAACAGGTGTTTGACAGGTGCTCAGAGACTTGGAACATTCAAAGTGGTCCCAGTAGAACAGAATTTATGGACCAAGCACAGGTGAGATGATGCACAGTAAATGCAGTCCAATTTTGCACTTGCAGAGTTTATTGCATGTGTCTCATCGCATCAAATTTAGTTGTGGGACCTCCTCCTTTGACTTGCTACTTGATATCCTGTTTCCTGCAGATCGTCCTTCATTGTCATATTTAAGGCTGTCAGCATGAACTATCCCACTGCCATGGTGTTGGGCTTGAAACAAGCATGGGGAGACGGTAACGCAGAGTAGGACTTCAGCAGAATTTTTCGCATATGATGCTCCTCAGTGTCACATCCTACAGAGCCTCTAACATAAGACTACAGTTGTGGTGGCATGAAAAGTTTGTTGATCCTAATTTAATTTTCCTCATCCATATGCTTTTATTTTAAGACAAGAAGGAGAAATATGGTAAATATTAAAACTCAATCAACTTTTATAAAAAATCCAAGTTATACCTCAGAATCATGTAAAAAAGAGTTTTTTGGAAAATAAATGTGACCTTTTTTGGGCAAAAAAATCCAAACCAAATAATTTCTAGCCAAGGATTAAGTATTTTCATTCAGAAATATGGGCTTGTACACCAAAAGATCTTCAATGCAGATTCTTTATGCACCTTTCTGTAGCTTGACCTTCCTGGATTTTCATCTGCAGTAACCTTTTAGAAATGGCAGACATTTACATCATGAAAAGTGCTATTTTCCACTGGAAAAAGCCTCACATTTTTATGGGAAATTTTCAATGAAGTCTACCAAATCTACAAAATTTATGCTTTGTTTCTGCTAGCTCAGGTAATTGGTTTCTCACTTCTGTTTCTGCTTGACCTATAGAGAAGCCTGTCACCAATACAGAGGCAGGTAGGATGTGTATGCCATAGCAACAGGTGACATCAAAGGACATCACTGGATTTGAGAAACTCTGATAGCTTCTATTTCATACTGAGCTGAAAGTAAAGTTTAAAAGTATTGTGTAAAGGGATTACCTGTGTTGGTCTCTGTAGTCCCATGAAAAGTACCAGTGCCTTGTTTAATAAAAACTTTTCTTCTTTTCTGTGTGTTGGGAAAGAAACCCAACAAATGAACAAATAAACAAAGTAGAACATCATCAGACAAATAATGAAAAAATACTGAGACTGGCAAAACTAGGGAAATTGTTAAATACCATCAAAGCCTAACCGAAGACAAATATTTTGGTTCACTCTTAAATGTTAAAGTCAGATGCACTGCTGGGTTCTAATAAGTGGATTTTCTATTTAGCCAGTTGTTTCTCTTCACAATATCCAGCCACCTAGTGACTGCTTTGTGCCAGGTGGCATTTCTCCAAATATGTGATATTTCCATGTCTCTGTTCACAGCTTTCTGGAGACAGACAGATAAAAATACACTAGAATATCATTTTACCTGTGGATGAATGAAAATGCATATGACACTGTGACTAATTTAATAACAGACTAAAAAGGCAGTCAAAGGAGAAGTTTATTAATGAGTTTAGAGTAAATGAAAATGTTATTAGAAAGCTAGAGAAAAGCTAAGAGAACATGCTAAATGTGTTTGAAAAAGGAAAACATGCACACCATAAGGACGGATCTATACCAAATATAATAAATTACTGTATTGTATAAGCTTAAAATAATCAGTTATCCCCTGATTATCAGTGTTTATAGCAGCTTATGATGAATTTTAAATAGCTATTGCATAAGTCAGGTGCTTGGAATAAAAAAAGAAACTAGATGACTGTCAGATTGAGGGAGCTCTCTGGCTTATTTGGAATCACAGGACCCAGAAGTTTGCTGTAGTGTACATTTGGTCCCTACCAGTCTGGTTCTTCAAAGGTAGATCTCCCCCACAGAACTGCGGAACAACAAAGAAATCAAGGTTTCCATTTCCTTCTCTGTGCTGAAGACTCCCATTCAGGAACTTGATGTAGGGCATATCTGGCCAGTGTGAAACTTCATCAAAGGGACTTTGTTCTCAGAAAGAAAGCGTCTCAGAAGAAAAAAAGCTTGGAGGTGGTCTCCTTACCAACTGGGAAGGAATATTTTCACTCCCTTCTTTTCGTGGGTCTAAAATAGGAACCACATGTTGGTGATATGAAAACATTTCTGAAAGGGAACATGAAAGATGTTAACTGCTTTGCAGACAAGATATCCCAGAAGAGTATATGAAACAAAGCATGTATAAAAAATGGGGTTTTTTTGTGAGTTTGGTCAAGAATAAAAGGGTGAGAAAAATGGTTAACAATAAAAGGGGTTTTTATTGCAAACAGTTTTGCATCTGAGTAATTTTTTTTAATACTTTATATTTCTTCTTTCCAAACTGGGGAATCTATATATTCTCACTGATGATTTTAAAACAGCAAGAGAACAAAACAAGAGAACAAAAGAGAAATGCATTGTTTACATAACCTGTAGTTGGTATCTTGGACTTTTGCATATATTAGAAGAATAGGACTAGGCTGTAGCAGAGCATTACTGGCTTCAAGACACAGAAATGTGTTCATTAAGAACACCTTACTCTTGATCTTTATAACATTTTAGACTCCCTCTCCACCGTCCTTAGAAGAAAAATGAAATTAGGTTTTGTAAGCATTTCCCAATTACTAAAATATAGTTGTCTGATAGTTTTTAGAAAAGTTCAAGGGATTGTCAAACCCTGCTGTTTAAAAGCTGTAGAAGTTCAACCATTAGTGGATTTTGAAAAATATGTTTTCCTTTTTATTTCTCTGTCTCCAAGGTTTTTTTGGCTGTATTGATCTTCAAGTCAATGCATCATTATGTTGTTCTGTGAAACCACTCATATCCTATTGCTATGTAAGTGCAGCCACTGGGGAAAAAAAATAAAAGTGTATTTTCAAGGAAATAATACTTGGATTACAAGCAACACCAAGAAAAGGAAAAACAACAAAAGGAGTTTCACTTGAATCTACAATCAATAATATTTGACCTTATCTGGTGCTTAATTGGTTGGTTCTTCAAGTGTTTAGAATGGTGGATTACTTACGCTGGTTAGTGGAGCTGTTTTACAGCAACTATGTACCTTTGTATTGATCAGGGCTGTGTGCTTGGTCATGATTACACTGTAATGGATCGTTCAATGGAAAGAATTTACTTGAGCACTGTTAGCTCTTAATAAGTCCCACATGTTCACAGAACACTGTGATTATTCTGTTCTGTTCCAGAACTGAATGATGCTGAAGCAATGACATTAGGAGACAATTTATAAAGCAGTGTTATCAAACTGGAAAGATTAGTGTTGAAGTAGAAAGGATTTGTGAGCTATGAAGAGCTGTCAGTACTTTTGACTAGTTTTGGTTTTAACTTTAAATTTATTCCATTATTGCTATATGGAAAAATATATGTGTAGAAAGACATGCTTATCCATCCAACCTTGTGCCTACACAAGGTTGGATGTGTCCTGTAAGTAGGATTATGATTAAGCAATTATATAAACACATCCTTGTGCTCTAGGTGGTCTTCAGTAAAGAAGGATTTTTTTTTTCCTTTCTTATTCTAATTCTTATGCTAGTTTTAATTTTATCCTTGTTAAAATTTAACTTCAGTTAGAGGTGGATGATAGCCAGCTACTGAGAGCAGACCTTCATCACTTAAAGATACTTTGCTCAAAAGGACAAAGAATTTCATTACCTGTAGTTTTGTTAATTTTCTTTAATGCACTAAATTTAAGCATATTTCTTCCATTTCTATGAAATGTAATAATTTTAATTAAAATCTCTTTAGACTTCTTTTAGGTCAGAGTTACATTCAGGCATGAGGTTTTAATTATTGTCATTAACAGGAATTCCTCTACTTACTAAACCACCAGTTTCATGTAGATTTCAGTAACGTGACGGCTAAGCATAGAAATCCTAAAAAGAACTCATTATCTAAATTGTGTGTCCCTGTGTAATTATGCAAGTTATTCAGCAAAACATTTCTGTTATCATTAAACAGCCAGTTGGCTCCTGTATGTTGATCTGCAACCACAATGACTTCAGCTGAGGAGATAGTTAGTGTTGCAGTGCATAAAATAAACACAAAACTGTTGACATGACATATTTAGGACAAAAGAAGCATACATACAGTAGTTAGGGAAAAAAAACCAGCATGCTGAATATTTTTGGTTTGGAGACACTGTACAATTTGTTCATATAAATCCTTTGCAGACTTTATTTTTCGGTTATGAATTCAGAGCATACCCTACAGCATTTTCTCATGCAGCAGCAACTAATTGAGGGAATTCTCTCTATTATTTATGGACTTTACATTAGCTTAAAATTCCTCATATTTCACAAACAGTTTATTTAGGATGGAGGAGCATTACCTTGATCTAGATTCTCCAGTTAGATTCCATTAAATTCATGTAACCTTATTGCTTCTCAGCCTATGTCCCAACACTGGTTTTATCTGAAGAAAATGTTTTTCTTGAGCTGAAAGAGAACGATGCATCTTTTAATATAATTATTTTCACTGGAAACATGTCAGGGCAGCAACTGTGAGCAAAGAATTTATATAATGCAGTCTGGAATGCAAGACATCTGAGACAAGGGCAGAGAAAGCTTTAAAGATAGCTGGTTATTCAAGACCGTTTTGTAGATTGTAGATGCATACCCTAATCAGTGTTCACAGTCTGATTGAGTAGCTTTATCTAGAAAACTTCTGTTTCCTTAAGTAAAAAAAGTTATTTACAACAAGGTCTGCTTATATGTGTATGTGCATGTAAAGCAAATAAGACATTTACATGTGGATTTTTCTCCCATCAGAAAGGCAGTGTGTTTGACAGTGAAATCTGTGTATTTCACGAGTAAAGCACCTTTTTTTTTTCTTAATGTAAATAATAAGAACAGCTTTTGTTTGGTTGGTTGGTTGGTTTGGGTTTTTTTTGTTTTGTTTTGTTTTGTTTTGTTTTGTTTTTTTGGTCCTACGAGTGTAATTTTCTTTACCAGACATACGTTTTTAGTTTTTAGGACATTTTTCATCTGGATGACCTTTCAAACAATCATCTGTACACAGACAAGTGTAATGAATCTTCTCCTGTTTTCTCTTTTCAGTTCTACTAGGTATTTGTGACAGGGTAGTTCATTATGTTTTTTTCTTCTGAAGTTGCCTCAAACTTTTTTTTCAAATGAAAGGCATTTTTTCTTCTCTTTTTAAAAAAAAGATAAAAATAAAATCAAGCGTTTCTGAAAAAGTCTTGACAGAACACTGAAAGGCAAGCAGTAATTCCAAAGACTGGATAAAATGTGACACAGACCAAGATAATTTTTGTGGCAGTAACAATTAATGTAGGAAATATATTTACATGGGTTTTCAAAAGCAGACTGGAATCTCTGGAGGGAAAAGAAAAAGCCACAGTAGTTCTTCCCCTTGCTCCAAGTTTTTTTTTTAATAACCTGAATATGTTTATTGGTTTATTCACAGGCATAACTTCAGACAACCAAAATTCCATTTCTATTTTTATTAGAAGAAAATCACACAAGTTACAAAATGTCTTTTATGTCCTTTTTTTGGATTTGCTACCGAGTCTGCCTATACCATAAATATGCCTGGGACTGCGTCAAGGCAATGAGGCCAGCTGGGTACCCTGTATCTCTGTGCAGCCTCAGGAGTAGCGTGGCTGGGTGCTGGGAACAGCCCCTGCCCCATGCTCTCCTCCCCACCCCTGACTGGGAGAGGTTGTTCCAGGAGACAACCATTCGAGGCCCTATCTCACTTAGGCACTGGTGTTTTTTTCATTTAATGACTCTGAGACACTGAAGTAATTGAGAGGTTACCCTTAGTGGTTTAGCCTTGTAGGTACTTTGACTGGTTTGCCTAAAATAAAAGTAAAAAAAATAATCCCAACTCTAAAATAATCACTGTTAGAAACTTGTATACGTCCAGGCATGAAATTATGCCTCTTTCCAATCACACCCATTTCTCTCATATTAAAAAAAAATGTCATCAAGTCATTCATAAAGGCTAATTAATTGAAGTTTCTTCATAACAAAGTGCATATGTTAGTGATGTAGAAGGCAAGCTACTGCTAGAAACTATTCCTCCACTAATCAACATTGTGAATAAAACAACAAAAAAGCAAAGGTATACTTCCTTTACAACTAGAATAAAAATTCAAAGGTTAAATATAGCAGTGGAAATTATATGGGAAAAATTCAGCAAGAAAATGTTTGAAAACCAGAATGTATCCCAGTGATTAGTTTTAAAATTTGGTCTGAAATATCCTCACTAGCAAACATTTAATTTGCTATATTTATTACTGGAGTTTGCAGTCAAAAATATCATGGCGTTAAGCAGGAAGAATGTTGGTGAAATATGTTAATTGGCAATTAAAAGCAAGGATTCTGATCTTATTTACTCCACTAAACTTGAAATAATGTTAGCTCTTACCAATTTGAGTTTAATATCAGCTTTTGACTGGGAATAGGCAGTAACTTAGATAAGAATCTCAGAATATATTTTCTAAATCAGTTTTTCATGAAAGCTTCAAGGGGGACAAGCAAAGAAGGGGGCCAGACACAGATTTCTTCAAATAGCAGAGAGTAGGGAAAGGGCCATTCTGATTCTTTGTTCATTATTTAACCCCTGTGATTTCTTCCTTGCTTCTTAAAAAGATCTGTATAATCTGTTACTTTGAAAAGTACAAGTATTTCAAACCTTTTGATTATAGATTGCCAGGAGTGTAGCCTTCCCTTTGTCTATTTTAAATATCTAAACTGACCTCAGGGAATCTAAAGAAGCACCTCACTGATCTTTTTGATTAACATTCATAGTATTTGAAAGTGTTGAATTTTTTCTCTTCTTTGAACACCAAAAGCTCATCTGGATAAAAGAGGAGTTCTGTACATTTAGGGACAGTGGAAATTCTCCAAGGAAATCCTGTGGTTCAATGAAAAATTTCATCCGTATGAGAGCTGTATAAACCTGACCCTCATGACTGCAGTACCAGTAATTCAAATAAAATCATATATAAACTGGCATTGGGTCATAGCACAAGATACAGTGGTTATTGCTGTGCAGTGATGGATGGGCATATAATAATGTCAAAAACTGATACTGATTCATGAAGGGTCTTCTACTTTCAAAATAAGCAACCTTCACCTTGCCTTCAAAATCTTGCTGGGGGAGGGAACAGTTTCCCTTTCTTGGCCTAGACAGATATTTCAAAAGCTTATTCCCTGGTACTTGTTATATTCACAAACTATTTGTGCTAGCTGTTTGCCTGATTTACAGCAGAAGGGATTCACTCCACATGAGAAATCAGTGTCTGGAATAAGTAGTACAGAGATGGTATGCACAGCGTAGAAGACAACCTGGGGTGAATGGCAGCCAAGAGGGTGTGATGGGAGTTATGTATGTTTTACTTATACCTGTTTTACCCTTTGTGATGTATAGGTGGCATGATGCACACTGTGAGTCTTAAACATTTCTATTTCTGTTTCAGCTTTGAGGGGGGAGAAATACTGTGCTCTGTATTAATTGGATAACTTTGGCTCAAGCTTTTAAGTGTGACAAATGGAGACGTGCCAAACTGCCTGAAAGTAATTCTGGTTGTCAGTGAACCACAGTGACTGCCAGTTTGCAGACAATTTCTAGTCTTCTTGAGTCTGTCACATCTCTTTCACACTACCTATTTACCATCTGAATAGAAAGCCAGCACTGTGAGACATAAATAAATATATTTGTCTTTAATATGACAGTGTTTCTTTGAGGGACTTGTGCTACACTGAGCTACACATCATGAACCAACCTGAACTTCTGCAATGACACAAATGCAGACAGGTCTCCTCAAGCAAGCAACAATTAAAGTGCTGCGGGAAGCCAGAGAACGTAATTAATAATGAGGCGACTTTGTGGTTACCATGTAATTTTCTTATGTTGGAATGATGTTTGTGTTAGGTTAGCTCATTCTCCCCAGGACACCTGAAAGGATATTTGTGATAGAACAAACAACCTGCCCCTGCGGATGTGACAGCAGAAGGCTTTGTTGCTTTATGAGTCTGATCCAAAGATGCCTTCTGTTCCTTAGTTTACAGGAAATCCAGGGTAAACCTTTTATTTACAGATAGGGAACACTTGCCAGAACAGAATAAAAAAGCAGCTGATTAATCAGCATGCAGCCTTCATCTTGTAGGGCCTAGCTGCCTGGACCTTTTTAACATTTGGAAGATTAGCCTTGGTGAGAGAAATGTTGTGTGGAAATGCCTTTGATAGCTCTGTGTTTTAGTCTATCGTGCTTTGGAAAAGGGATGGCTCAGCGTTTGAAAAAGTCTGCATGTTAGAACAGAGGATGTTCATGGCTGGGGAAAGAAATTACCTCGTTCTAGTTTTGTACTGCTGCCCTTTGAAGCAAAATGAGAGGAAATCTTGCTCTGCAACTTCAGTTAATAAAATCTGTTTTTTGGAACATTACCAAGTCTAAACATATATCATCTACGAGAAATAAGGCAGACAAAGGATTGTATTCCTAAGTGGGCTTGGAATACCTGGGCAACTGCTAAGAAAACAAAAATAAGGAACAGTGCCCTGGTAGTTTGACCCTTAAATTATGCAGCTGTTCATTACCAGAATTATATATCTCATGCTGCCCTTTGGAAGGAAGGCATGGTGCACAGAGCTGGAACAATTACTGAATTATAGTACAATAAGAAAGGCCTCCTAAAGTGTCACATGCATGTAGAGGAAGATAAGAAAGGCCAGCTTAAGTTCTTGGCATTTTAAAGAAGGCAATCAAGAAACCCTTTGAATTCTTTGGTGTTCTTTCCCTGCAGTTCATCTACATTTTTATGCAAGTCTGACAAAGCATCCCATTCATGTGTCAGCACTCTCGTCTCTGGATGCGTTAGTGTTTATTACAGGCTGAATTTGCAGATGCTACCATTTGAAAACAGTAATAGAGCCAGTTGTGTGGCCTTAATATTTATATAATTAATAATGATTTCATGCTTCCCTCCCCAGTGCTTCTGAAATAAAAACAGCTACATTAGCATGGTCAAGCATAACAGGGCTCAATACAATCCTGTAAGCCTAAATTGTTTTGCTATAACAGGCTTTGAATTTTACTCTGAAATAAAATGTGTTGTGTTAATCAGCTTATGGTTAATGAATGATTTGGGTGACACATTTGGCACATTTTTGCACATTTAGCTATGAGATTTTTTTTTATATATTGATCATACATAAAATGTATACTCTGAAGGCTGGGCTAGAGTGTCTTGAATCTTTTATATTTGAAAATAATTATCTGCATTTTTCATGTCTCAAAAGTTTATCTGTGACTATGATCTGGAAATTAGCCCCAATATTTTTTTTTTGTATTCCTTGCAGTTATATTTCCAGATAGTGTTTTTCTTCATGCATTTGGATTGTACTGAGAATACCATAATCACACCCAGACTTTTGATGAAGCAGAAGTCATACATTTTTTCTAGTTGATATATTACTTATCCAGAAATAGAGCCTGTTGGTAAAAATAAGAATTACAGTCTTCTAGTATATTTAATGCAAAAGTGTTTTGTGTGACTACATGTTAAATGCTTCTGCATGTTGACAAAGGTAAAATCATAAGGAAAAGTAGTTTAATAATACATCAGGTTCTCTATTCTATTTCTTTCAGTGGAAGTAGAAGATTTCAGTTATTCCTACATGTTAAAATGAAAAAAAAATGTTGGCAGACTGGGAGAGCATTTAAAAATCTTTGGGGTTTTTGTTCATCTGTTTGGATTTTTTTTTTATTCTATTTATTTATCCAGAGTTTTGAAGGTGATTGATTCAGTAAATTATCTGTCAATCAGAATCATATTCTAAGGAAATATTCTGTAAAACCAACAAAGGAATTATTAAGGACAGTAAAAATTTTAGAGTCTGTCCTGTTGTGTAAATATTATAAAACTTTAGAAGAAGTAAAAGCAAAGCAAACCCTTTTGATTGCAAAGATGAAAAAAGGAATTACTTGCTTCTTAGACGATCCAGCTAACAGAGTTTATATGTCTGGGGTTTGGGACTGATGAGTGAATACAGAGAGAGCTCTGATAGACTTACTGTGTGGCTTTGCCTAAGGAACAGGATCCCCATTATCAGGGCTGAAAGACACTTTTATTGCTTTTGTCTCAGATGCTCTTTAACTACGTTCACAGAGTAGCTTTACCAGAACTTGTAAGGATTGCGTGTGATGGTTCTTGTGTCTTTTGTCTTATATTCCGTTTACTTTGCTCTGCTGCAAGCTAGTCACTAAAAGCTTGTATCACTCTTAATTTCAATAATATCTCTACTGTGTAGATGAGGTAGAAGTCGCTTCTCCCCTTGCTCCTTTCTCAGTGACCCAAGAATAGGATGCTTGAGAAGGAAAATAATTAACAAAGTCATCAATGCTTTTTGCTCTCTCCTTGCACAAGTACTTCAAGCAGTAAAGTACTTACACTACAAGGGAAGTTGTGGCTGTCTTATGCAGTAACAGTTCAGAAGCCCTTCAGAGATAAAAACTTTTAAGTCTTCAAGACATCTGTTAATCTTTTACACTTAAGTTTCCAAAACTTAAGCAGACCTTAATTGGAAGCAATATGTCATGTCATCCATAAAACCATATGGAAATCTACCATCGAGAGGGTAAGCCCCCTCTTTGCCCAAACCAGTGTGTGATAGACTCTGAAGGGATATTCTGTGAGGGGTTCTGTATCAGGTCCACATGCTTTCGGTGCAAATTGTCATGTGGGCACCACTGTGTATAGCTCCTTTTCTGACAGGCGTTGGGCTGTGAGTGGACTTCATGTTTATCATTTGCTCATATTATTTGTTGTGGTTGATAGATGAGGTCAGAAGGGGAACTTCAGGACGAGAAAGTGGGTTTTACAATTGTTCTGTGTAATAGAGTTTCCAAGAGGAAGCACAATATAAAAGCTTATGGGGTTAATAGAGTAGAACAGAGGATCCTTAGCCCCATGTAAAGCTACAAATAGCATAGGCATTATTTTAAAACTAGAAATTGTATGTTAATAGGATCTTGACAATTCAGATTTGAATGATCTTTGCCATTGTAAATGAAAGCCATTACAAGGACACTCTCTTAGATTGCTCACTGAAAATTAAACTGTGAAAGCTTGCCATTGCACTGTTTTAGCAATATGTTTGCTCTCATAGAAGTTTTGGTTTTGGATAAGAGAATTGCCCCGCTGAAGTAAAGTGATATTTTTCAACTGGTAATGTTACAAGATTTTAAAATTAGGAGCTCTGGTTTTGATATTTCAGGATATGGTTTGAATAATATGCTTTGAATTATTTAGAGTTACAATTTATTATAACAAGTAAAACACTGCAAATCCTTTGAGAAAAAGAACATTTTTCAACTAAAATACAATAGGGCAGTAAGATATAATTTTTTCTTTCTTGTCCTGACATTAGTCTGGTTAGCAATAATGTTTGTTGTAAATTTATATTTATAAGTAAACAGACCTTACTTCCTTTGTTTTCACATGGCTGATATTGAACAGTATTGGCATGTTCTTATGTCTCTCTTACAAGGATAAATTCTGGGGGTGACACCCTCTGACTTCAGTGCTGCTGTAACAGCTGATACAGCTGGGGATTAGGTTTATGATGTCTGTGAGCAGTTCTGCCTTGTGAGGAAATAAAAAGAGAAAAGGATTTACATTTGTTTTGTGATTCTTTGTTCCTATGGAAATTGAAGACACCTTTTTTTTCTATGAGATTAATTTCAACTTTTCATATCTCTTGAGAATGAATTTCAGGCACCAGGGAGAACAAAAGAGAGCATTTCTAAGTAGGAAGAGTGCTTTCAGCCCAGATATAAAAAACATGACACCCCCGCACTGGTCTGGCTTGCTAGAGGGGTTACTAGTTTGTCATCTCTAGCACAGTTATCTCAGTACTTGAGTATTTTGAGTGATATAAGAAGACTCAAATTTGGGCCTGTGAGCTGCAGATAGCTTTTCCTGAGATCAAACAGAGAAAAGAATGTCTATTTTGGCTTTAAACATTGGATTGTAAATATAGGGCTGTTGTTCTTATTATTGACAAGCACTTCTTTGTACCTCTTTTTCTGCACTCTCCAAATTCCATCATCAGCCATTAGCTCTGAACAATGTAACAAGAGGCATTTTTTCTTTTTTTTTTTATTTGCAGCAGCTTTGAATGCTTGCCTTCTCTTTATGTCTTCTGCTGCTGCTGTTAAATTATTCACGTACTTGATTTTAAATAAATAAGACCTCTATGTTTCTCTAAATCAATGTGGTTAAAAAACCTTCTCCCAGGGAATTCTGGGTGAATGCCAATTTATCCTTACAATAAAAAGACACTTTCCTGCTGCAGATTTGTAAGCTCTGGCTGAAATATAAGGGTGATTCTGACAGCAATCCTAGGGTAAAATAGGAGTAATTTAGCTAAAGTCAACTGGTATTGGTGAAATCAAGATTAAAATCAGCCTTTTCATACATGAGATGCACAGGTATCTTAGCATAACTTTAGAAATTACTTTATATATTTATATATATATACTTTAAATAATTACTTTAGAAATATGTTGGGATGAATGCTTCAGTAAATATTTGAATGCTGGCAAACATATACCTGTCTTAAAATAAGACACAGACATTTTAAAAGGATGTATTGTGTCAGTGGGCAATAAATAGCAAGGATTATTTTCTTGATGGAGCAATTGTTTACCTAAGTCATGAGACAAATGGAACAGCTTGTGACAAAAGAGAAAAACATATCCCATGTGAATTCTCTTATTCAGGAGGGAGGGAGGGAGGGATACCACCTCTTTCAGAAACATCACTCTTACTGTTATGATTAACAGGATGTTTTACAGGTATCCCATCTTTCAATTGAAAGATGGTGCATTGCTTCAGGGAGGTATCAAATGGGTTTCTCGGAAAATAAATTAGTTTGCAAGTTTTACTCTTTGTTCTTCTTGGCTTCCTCATTTAACAGTCCAGAATAGGCCTAAGTACTTATAGGGCATCCATTGCCATGGTATTAGAGAGCTATGTGATCCACAACCCGCTGTTACCCTGTAAGGTATGGAAATTCTATTATCTTCATTTATAGATGAGCAAAAAGACACAGAGGAACCAAGTGACACTGCTAAGGTCACACACATTGTCTTTGATTTAGGAGATATCTTGAAAGATCTGTCTTCTGTTGCTTTAGCTGTAGAAGCTGAGGATGCCATGTATACACCTGATCTTGGCACTTTGGGTAATTTAGTAGTCAGCAGGGAGAAGTAGACACTTTCAGGGCACAATTCATCTCATCATAAAGTAAAGCCTAGAGGAGTTCAGATGAATCATGTTGTGAAAGAGCCTGTTTAAAGAATTTAGTTGATTAGCTGAAAAGTATTCTTCAATTAGAAATGCCAGTATTTCATCAGATCATTCCTTCTTCTAGTACCTTCCTTTACTAGATCAAATTTTTCTGAAGCATTCATACTGAAAAATCTCACCTTCTTGCTAAGAATTCTTATCCTTAATGCTGCAAATTCTCTTTGTAAGGAATTATAAATACTTTTATAACAGGGTAGCTTTTATCTCTCTTGTATTAGAAACAATACATTGTGACTATAGTTTCTTAACACTTTACTGCTGCACAAGCTTCTGTTGTACATCAGCTGCCTTGATTGTAGTCAGACATTAAACAATTAAATACAAGACTATAAACTTTCACTATTTTGCAAAATGAAGTCTGATGATTTTATTGTGGAATTTTTGCTAATACAAGAATCTAAATGTTGGGATGGAGTCCAGTAGTGTTTTATCACAGACACCATGTGGTCAGATTTATTCTCATGACAACACTTTCTCTTAATTTACAAAGTAATTTGATGTCTCTGTTTGTTTATCAATGGTTTTCACCTTTTGTCTGTCTGGGTTTATTCCTCTAAATGAGAAAAGCTAAAATCTCCTAGTCTTCTCTAACAAGAAAGGCTCCTGCCTCTTTTTTTCTTTCTTTAATTCTTCTGATAACTTTGTCTTCACTGAAAGTACTTTCCAGTTTTATGTCAGAAACATATTGCATCAGCCCTTACCCTATAGGTCTATATTAAGGTCATTACTGAAAATATTATTCAGGATTAGTTCTGATATTGAATTATGTGGGACCTCTCTCCAGCTCCATCTCTTCCCTCATTGAATCAACCTACAGGTTCCATTAGCCTATATTCTTGCTGAACTAAAAGAATTTACTATATGGAACTTCATCACATACTCTGCTGAAGTCCAGAGATATGATATTGACTTAATTTCCTTTGCTTCTAAAAATGAAGCAATTTACCATGGTAATCTCACATTCTCTACCATTCTTAAAATATTTGTGTCAGACCTTCCCATTTATCAGTTGTCACGGTGTTATACTTTCCCTTTCAGTGCTGTTTTATTCCTTCAGATCAATTCTTATAGATTTGTGGCAACTTGTTCCTGTTTTTTTCTCCTCCTAGTTTTGGTATCCATTTATGACACCCCAGTCAGGTAGCACTCATCTTGTACTTCATTTATTTATAAAATGGGTTGGTGTTGAATGTGGATTTTCCCTCTGATTAATTTTGCCCATTTGTCTGTAGTAAATATCTCCCCAGTATACAGCAGGTACCAGACAAAAGTACACAAAGCATGGACAAGGAACCTTAGGTGATATGCAACAGAGTTAGCATGAGTTTAACTAATGCAACTCTAAAGCAGCTGCTTCTAGTTGGTGCTGTGACTGCTGCAGCCCATGCTGAGGTGGGCATTTGTGCAAACAAGTGTTGCAGTCTTGCAAACAAGTCTTGCAGACAAGTGTAATCAGCCTTGTCAACAAGGAGATATTCCTAACTCCATCTTTTACCTGTGAAACAGTAGAACTCTGAAGGTTTACTAAGAAAACTAAGTAAAGAGACACAAAGAATACTCTCAATGCATAACATTTAGAACAAAGAACACTTTTAATGTTCCTGCCTTCTAGGAAAGAGAAGTGCAAGAGAGCTCTGGACAATTTACCGAGAGGTTTATGTCATTCCCATGCTCTTTGACAACACAGGTATAGAAACTGACAGAGCATAAAGTTCCTTTGAAAGTCAGACTACTGAGAAGTTGCAAAGTGATTACCTGAGACTGTGAAATAGATTAATTAACAAAGAAAAAAAAATGCAGTGCTTAATAAAAAGTTCCGTGTTCAAGGTGTCTGCCAGGTGTTTTTTGCTTTCAGAGCTATTTTTCTCCCCACAGCAGGGAACAAAATTTTCCATTATAATCAGGAATACTGCTAGCACTTAATGCCTGAATGGGGGACCAAAGATAAATTACAATGTAATCAATCTTTTCAAACTTTTGTGGAGGGTTTCTCCTCTCACCTTGCACTCAAAAATGCTATTAGCATGAGTAGAAGTTTCAGTTGTTCCTTTTTCAGTTTTGCTGGCCTGTCCTACACTGTCCTACAGCTACAGCATTGGCCCCTTAATACTTAAAAAATCCATACTGCTATGGTAAGAGATATCTGCCGTACTCTGCAAGTGAAATATAGAAAAAAAAAATCCATTCTATTTTTTGTGTCACAATGCAGGGGAAAAAAAAAAAAAGAAAGAAAAGACAAGAAAATTTTCTCTAGCAAAATTGTCCTGAAATGCCTCATCATGTGCTTTGAGAATGATCTGACAACCTTGGTAGAATAGGGGCTCTGTCCGGATGGAATCCACTCACAAGTGACAGAGCTCAAAGGTATTAATTTTGCAAGTAAAAAAGTCAGGTTTTGATACAGCAATTAGTTTTAAGGAAATAATTAACTATGTAAGGGAACATTTCCTAACCTTTGCACACATATTAAAAGATAAAAGTGATGAAGTGTTATGGCAAAGCCAAGGGTAAGACATAGCTCCAGATTCAAATGCTAAATCTGGCTATCTCTAATGAAGCTGTGTACATAATAGGTGCTATAACTTCTCATTGCTTTTAAGGGAGGTTTAGCCAAAGCAGTATAATTGCAAGAGCTGTTCAGATTCATGGTGATTTACTATATTTTATTGACTAGACCAACTGACGAGATTGACAGGATTTCTGTTAATCAAAGGAGGAATTAAAAAATACGTATATCTGTGGTTCCCATGTAGGTATATACATTGCAAACATCTAGAATTTTATTTCAGTCCTATACTTGTCTTCTGTGTTGCACTACACCACCTTCATCTTTTAAGCAGCAAATATGCAAGACATTTTCTCATAATCGGTTCAGATCGCAGGACCATCAAGGTTGGAAGAAACATTCAAGATCATTTAGTGCAGCTGTCACCTTGGCACCACCATAATCCCCCCTAAACCATATCCCCAAGTGTAATATCCAGGTGCTTCTTGAACACTTCCAGATGACTGTCTCCAGAGCTGAACCCCAGGCTGGAATGAATCCTACCTTACTTAGCATTCTGTCTTTAATAACCTTAATTCTATACCTAAATGAATTATAAGAAGATGCCCCATCACTCATTTTAAGTGAAATCTGTTAATTAAATTCAGTGATATAAATTTATAGGAGAAGGATTTGTCATCCAGGCAGCTGAGAAGATGGTGAGAGGAATGTGGTTTTTTTTGGACAAAAATACAGGAATACTGATGAGAAATGAGTTAAAAACATGTCAAAAGACAGTAAGCACAACTATATAGGGGCAATTCCAACTTTACTTGGAAAAAGTAGAGTCCTGAGCTGGAGAACTTGCAAAGGAAGAATTGGTATAGTAGGAAAGCTAAATGCTAAAGGAATGACTTGCAGATCACAAGGGAATTGGTCTGTTTCCTTTAGTGCATGCCTTCCTAAATCAAGCTTACCTGTAAAATTCATTTTATGTTCTGTAGTGACAAAAGACCAAGTTTTACACCCAATGAAGACAGTAGCAAAACTCCAACCTATTTCAAATGGGCGGAGATATGTGAGCAATGAATGCGTGGCGAAACGGCTGCCTGTCTCTGCTGTCCCACCAAATAAATTGGCCTGAAATACATGTTTTTGTCTATCAGTAAAGTATTCTGGTGTCTCAGGTCATCATGATTTTAAGCATTTGGTATTGCTTTTAAATAACTTGCTGCCTCTGAAATTGCCATTAAATAACTCACTTGATACAAGGGTAATCATCTTAAAATTAACTGTTAATTCCCTCGTGACTACAGTTTTATAATAGTTTCTCTTCTAAAGCTAAATTGTTGGCACAAAGCCATGCATTACTTGCAGGTGTTTACAGGGAAAGACAGGGTGTCCTAACTAAGTGTCAGTGATCCTTTTCAGCATTCTTGGTCTGAAATCAGTCATTGAACCCAAGCAAAGGACAAAGTCATTAACAGAACAATAATTCTTAGGTGTTTTGACGAGACATTCTATGAACAGTAATTAACATCTGCACTGCCACTTCTGTCAGAGAAGGTGAACGGAAATGTTAAATGAGTTAAATCTAGTGACCGCTTGTCCTATTTTGGTAAATCACCTTTTTTGTTTGTTTATTTTTTTATAATAAAAAACGAAAAATATATTATTTCACTCAGGTTGTTAATCTGCTTCATAAGTTTTTATTTCTACAAGTTCAGTAAACACAAACATGTTCATACTGCCCATTATTTTCAGAAGCTTGAAATTGATAAGCCTATATTATACATCATTAAATATGAGTCCAAGATTATATCATGCATATTTCTTTTTTCTTAATTTACTGTTACCCTGTGGAAAATAAAACCAGTTTACCTTTACATCTAAAATTGGAACCAAGAAAACAGATGAAGTGTATTGCCAAGTATTCACAACTCTCATGCTATAGAAATTGTTGGATTCTTATATGACTGGACAAGAAATATCTGTTTCTATCCACATTTTATAACAATAAAATGAATTCTATGGAGGTAAGCAAGCCTTCCATTTTGTCTTTGGGTATTATAAAAACCCAGTGGTTTGAGGAAATCAAACCAACTGTTTTTCTTGGCATGTTCCTTCCAAAAATTTGCTTTACATATGAACCAATTTTCCCATGACTTTTTTACTACTGGAGAAACCAGACTGTGTACAGACATAAAGAAGAATATCGAAAGCTTCTTGCATGTGTAAATGTTCATGATCAGTGCTCATAGTAACAATTCTTCTTCAAGCATCTTGCTTAATCTATTTTAACCTATTTAAAAATCAAAAATAACTGATAATATTCTCTTGCTTAAAAAAAGTCCAGGCACCTGGAGATGACATCCAGGATATTCCTTTAAATGTGTTAGTTTACACCTACTCTATGTGCATTTTGTACAATCCTTTTACTTTGTACTTAGATTTGAATACAACTTCAAGTGGCCTACTTTAAAGCTATTCTTGCATGAATAAATAAAATATAATAAAAAAAAAGGTGTTACATGTTTGGAAGGCTTCATTTGCTGAGATATTTCATTAAATAGGAAGAAGACAAAATAAGGTTACCAAAAAATAAAGTTTCCTCCATTAAATGTGGATTCATTATTCATGTGAAATATTATTTGATTTCCTCTTTAGAACCACAAAGACAATTTTTTCTGCAGTCTTCCAGGTGAGATTTGAAAACCTGGAAGTATAGATCCTTCTAAGTATCCATATAGGATTTTGTGACTAACCAAAAGTATTTGGTGCATACAGATGTTGCTTTCATACTAATTTTCAGTACACTGAATGTAATGACTACATGCAGCACAGGTTAATTTTCAAGCATGGTTTAATAAAATGTAAGTGTTTTGACTCAGGAACATTTGTTGAATGGGAGTTTTACTGTAAACTGTATAAGCTCATTAAGAGACTTATGGATATCTCTTCTGAAAAATTATGTAAATGAACATAGTTTTTAAGGAAAAAGGAATTGTAGCATGGGTGTAGCTGAGACATAATGAAAGAAAGCACTTTCTAGTATTGTCTGTGTAATATGCCTGCAGTTCTGACAACTCAACTGGCACTGATCTGAATTTTACAAAATTAGCTAAATGAGATGCTGTTACACAAGCAGAATTAGGAAATAGTTCTTTGGTCTCTGGATTAGTTTAATGACATCTCTGAAATCTGTGTCCTGTGATTTGCATCAAGGATATATTTTTGTGTAGAACAGAAGACAAAATCAACAATATAATCAAGCTTACTAGACACATAATTTAAGCACTTTTTCCTGTCACATTCTTCAATTATTCAGAGTCAAGAAGTTTATGTTAGGAGAACAAGTACACAGATTTAGGTCCAAATTCTGCTACGAGAAATGTACTTTAAAAGTATTTTCAAATCAGTTAAACTACTTATTTGCATAATAATATATACGCATATGGCATCTGCCAAAAATTTGCAACAAATTCGGTTTAACCTAAATCTGATTTTGGTCTGATTTGTACTGAAGGAAAGTAGAAAAACACACAAGTAGCAAGAAGTATACCTTAGAAATAGGGATTCATTAAAAAGATGTATTTCAGCTTAAATTTAATGTTTGTTGAGATAGTTGTAATTAACCTAATTACAGAATGAATTTATACTTTTATGCAAGAATAGTCTTAATTATCTTTCTTAATTAGCAGTGTGTTTTTAACTCCATAGCATATATGTGCATTTTCATATTGTCCTTAGATGAGCTGCTTTCTGGAGTATAACAGTTGTAGCTTTTTGATATTGTTTGTTTCCCCCCCCTTAAATTCCTTGAAGGAAAGAATTACTTCCTTTCCTTTCCTTTCCTTTCCTTTCCTTTCCTTTCCTTTCCTTTCCTTTCCTTTCCTTTCCTTTCCTTTCCTTTCCTTTCCTTTCCTTTCCTTTCCTGAACTTCCCTGAACTTCCCTTCCCTGAACTTCCCTTCCCTGAACTTCCCTTCCCTTCCCTGAACTTCCCTTTCCTTTCCACTGTAAATGAGTTTATGGTCAGGCATATAACAACAGCACAAAAGTTTTACAGCACTGTGCAGAGTACACATAAATATTGCTCAGCACAGTTTCACAACATTCTTCCAGTTCTTCTCATTTTGGCTACCTTTTTTCACATTGAATGCTACCTTTTCTCAAAAAGAATTTGTAGAAATTACTAACCAAAATTTGGTTTTATGTTAAACAGTTGACTGAATCTTCCAAATAGAGACCTAAGTTGTTTTAGACTCACAGCAGGTTCGTGGTTGGGGCATATTAACAGATCAGAAAATGTGACCATGTCAAAAGTGGTGCTGTCTCAGCATGTTGCTGGTAAATCAATTCAACAAAATATTTTGATCAAGTATCATAAATATTTAGGTGTGAGAGAAAAGAGATAGTAAATTATTGTGACTGTGGGATGCTTTATGAATATTTTATTATCACCATCCATTATCACCTTTTGGCAACAAAGACTTTTTTTAGGCAGTAAAATAAGGAGCTACATAATGAAAAAGATTAATGCTGAAAATAATATTATTCCAAATATTTGAACACTGGTCTCATTAAGTGATACAATCAAATTTAAAAGGTTCATTTGAATCCTCTGAGGAGCTTTTATACATTAGATTGTCCTGCTAAAATTAAATGTATGGCAGGAAAAAACTGCCAATTTGAGGAAATAATATTAGGTGAGATAGCATTCGTCAGAGGAGTAGCTTGAGCGGACAAAAAGATGGATGAGTTCCATGCAATACTGAAGATGGTTGCAAATTTATAAAGATATGCTGTCTGCTCTTTGTGTGCCATAAAGTCTGTCTAAATAACAATATCCTCTCAGGGAGAGAATCTGCTCTTCTGGCTGCCCATGTATTGTTGAATTTGGACTATCTCCATTTGCAAATGTTGACTTTTCATCTGAGCCCAAAGAATGAAATCTGTATGAGATATGTGTAAAGCTTTTTAATCTTTATTTATTTGTTAACAAATGGGTTTTTTTGCCAAATCCTGTTTGCATTTCTTTTCTGCTCTTCCTGCAAGGTGACTGTCTGCATCCACAATGTGACACTTCAGCAAAGAATACAAATTGCAGTCATTTGTGTGTCTTTGTTTGTTTGTTTATTTACTTGTTTGTTTGTTTTTAATGACAGAGTGTATTAAGCCAGAATAAAAATCCCAGATATTATTTTGTATCTTCTGTATTTCTAAAGAGTATGCTTGAATTGGCTACATTTGTCAGTGAAAGTTTATACAAAATGCAACTTTATGTTAATGGTTGCTGATACATAGATTTTTAAGACCAGAAAGAACCACTGGATTATCTAGTGAACCTACTTTTTTATTTCTTTTTTTTTTAACTATAAATTGTAAAGTCTTACCCAGTTAGTTTAAAAAATAAAAACAACTAGTGGCATAAAGATCCACACATAGGCAATATGCAATCCATGGTAAGTAATGGAGCTGGATATGTATGACCAGTGAAGAACCATTCAGGTTTGAGCTGCTCAGTTGTAGCTCAGCACCACTCCAGACCACGGTGCTTTGTACCACCTCCCGTGGCATCTTCCCGCACCCTTGTTGCAAGGACCGTGCCCTTGTGATTTCAGATTGTTGCAACTTGCCTGCAGAATGGTCACAAGCTTCATGTTGGTTAATATGTCTGTTTGTTCTTAAAGACTAGGCAGCACTAAGTGAACTTGACCTCTAGTATCTTACAAGCTTAGCAGACACAGGAATTGTATGTCTACTTCCTGACCACGCACACATGGAAATGCGGAGGGATTTATATACCTGTATGTCAATGCGGAAAAAGTAGTTGGAAATAGGAACAGAAAGTTAGGTCAGGCAAAAATAGCATCCTTACAGTAGAGTCATTACTGATGGAGGTGTACCTTGTAAGTCGTAAGGGTATTGGGTTTCTAGGAAATATACCAGAAAAAAAAAAAAAAAAGAAAATAAACTAAGACACATTCCTTTTCATTATAGCTTTTATAGTAGAGAAGGTGTAGGGGAAAGGAACTTGAGATGAGAAATGCAGAATACTTTCTTAACTTCTACTTTGTTCGCTTTCTTAGCTCTGCAAATATTTAGATATGAAGAAACTTCAGTCATCAGACAACTTGATAGAAACAAAATTTCAAGTACTTGAATATTGTTGCCTTCAAAATTTAGCTGCCTATGGAATCAAGGTCATGCAGAGTTTTTGTACAGAGTCATGTACATTATTTGGAACCCATCTGGATCACTTAAATACTTCACAGAATAGTGTAGAAAATCTTACTGTGCAAGGTTTTCCCGCCTTTTCAGAAAACACTTTAGCTCCTGCTTTTCTGTATCCTGGGCAGTCCCTCCCACATCCCCTTACTTCCCCTGCTTCCTGACCCTCCTGTCATTGTGCAGGAGGAATTGAGGATTCTGGCAGCTTATCTCTGCTAAGTAATGCAGATATAAGCTAACATTACAGTGTTATTTATTTCAGCCTTGATGAAAAAGAAGTTTGGGCCAAGACAGGGAACAGGACATTAGCAGGGGTTTCTTGATCTGTACCTGAGTACAGAGGATGGAACACCAGGAAAGTGAGAGAGAAGCAGTGGAGTAGAAGATGGTAGTGTTAAGTCCACCAAAACTGGCAGCAGTGGTAGCAATCCAGGGACCTTTGAACAATGTAATTTGAGGATGGAATGTGAATTGACTGTGCCAGGTAGAATGACTGTGGAATAAGTCACTAAAAATATATATTTTTAATAGACACTGAATGTTCCTATTAATAATAATAGCAAGGAAGCACATCCAACACAGCATGTATGTGGCTTTGTAGTCTTGGATTATTTTTTTAGCAGACTAGAAATAAAGAACAGTCTTCCCCATTTATTGGTTTGATATTTAAGAGCAAAAAAAAAGTCAAAAGAATCTTCATAATTATAAGTTTTTTCCAGTTTTTATATTTAATATATGACTAGTTGTAAAACCTCTATGAAATGGAAAAATGACATTCCAGTTCCATGAATCATCCATATGTGGGGAAGGCTGTAAAATCATGGGGTCTCAGAGAAGGTCATTTAGTAAAGTCGCTCATGAAAGCTCAAAAAAAAATAAAAAGAAAAGCTTTCTGTATTTAAGGATAAGTAGAGCTGAAAATGTTGCTGTTGTTTTCTTTTCCATTTTAAGATGCAATATGAAAAGTTAAATAAATATGATTGTGAAANTTCAAATCCACTGTACTTAATGTTAGCACCCTCAGGCAAAGAGTACTCTTTGTGTTGCTTGAGACCAAAAAGTCTTACTGAGTGGAAATTATCTTGTGGCCTCAACTCTTTCAGAAATGAAGAATGAATTTTCAGGCTGTAAGCAAGAGAGTTTTAAAGAAGCAAGTTGAAAAGCAGCTGGTCATCACACCAGAAGCTAGTTGCTAATTGCAGCAGTAAGTTGATCAATGAAATAGCTGTTTAGCTTCTGGGTATAATAAAAAGAGATAAAAGACCACACAGAAATTCCAGCATTAGGGTATGACCAGCTCTTGAGTGGCATACATTATTCTCCTTCTTACACCTGTCTGCTTTTGAGTAGGCAAGTCATGCATCTGCTTGACAGCTATTAACAGAATAAAATAACAACAAAAAAGCATTTTTGGGTAAGATCTGATATAAATATTTACAAAGACAATTTAAGGGAGTGTTTGTTATGCACTTTTGTGTTTGCTTTCAAAACATTTAACTCCAGAGACAGATGGCTTGTACAGTTTTATCAGCACTTGTGTCATTATATATTCAAGCAGCCAAGACTGATAACCAGCCGCACGGATTATGGATTGTTCAGAGAACAAATACTTTGAAAAAAAAATCCCCCACATATCAATAAAGTACTTCAGTATGGAAAAGCTTGATACAGAAATTGCAGTGACGTTTTTGTGAAGAGAAAGGAAACAAATTAATGCACTTATAAAATTAAAGCAGCAGGAACAGGTTTTTAAGTGGTGTTATTGTATGTGGTAATGAAACAACTTTAGAAAATTGGGTGAAAACTATTGTTCAGCTGTGGTGGAGGAGAAAGATAATTACCATTAAGGCAACCTTATGGCTTTCTCAGTACATAGCAGCCAACTCTTCAGGCACGCTATCCCCAGAAGATCTCTCTCTTTTCATATTGCTCATGATCATTACACTTTGTGCTGCTAAATAGTAACCTGAATAAAGAATAAATAATAAAGAATCTTAGAAAATAACAGATTTTATGATTGAGAACACAACAAAACAGAAACTCAAAAAACCTAATTGTCAAAACACTGTCCTTTTTTTTTTTTTCATAGGTGAGAACTTTTTTCCTTTTCGTCTTTTTCTTGTATCTCACAGTAGGAAATTTGTAGAATCCCCTAAATCATGATCATCACCTCTATTAGCAACAATATTTACCAAACAATTGTGGTTGTATCTAAGGGCCTTAACTGGAGATACCTGTGGCAGGCACCACATTATGAATGAAGCTGCCTCTTTCCTCAATAAGTAAGCATGACCATTCCCTATAGTAGCTCAAGAGTAAAATATATTTCTAACAATCTGTATTTCTAAAAAAAACACTTTGTGGATTTCTTTTTCTCTTGTGATCGCTCAAACCAAAAGTGATTAAAACTATAATTCTTAGTTATATATTAGATGAAGTCTTGCAAGGCATTTTGTAAACTTAAACCTCACAATATTTTAGTAAGGCAAGTAAATATTCCCTGTATTTTACAGATTGGAAAGCATGAGACAGAGTACTGGAAAATATGCGTACACATTTGAGTAGGAGTCTGAACCTCTTCTCAGTTCTGGACATTCTTACATACAGGCATATGTAGAGGTGTGTGCAGAAGGTAACATACCTCACAGCTATTTGAGCAGTTATACAGCTAAAAGAAGTGTCTTTCAGGTGTTCCGTGAGATTCCCAATCCTCTCCTAAAAGGGCAGTGTCTCATTCTGTCTACAGCTGTCACTTGTTGTGACCAACATCCATATCAAAATTGTAATTGGCTGCTATAAGGACTGCATGGTCTTCCCTTTGATTGACATCTCTGCATAGGGAAGGTTGACTGGGGGTAGACTTGCACACAACAATTAATTTTCCAGGTCTAAGTTGGACAGTGGTATTTCTTTAATCTGAAAAAAACCCAAGGAGCAATTCTTGCACAGGCAATAATCTCAGCATTGTTACCCCATCCCTGTCTGCTGCTCACAGTAGTAGCAGATATCTGAATATTCCAGTGGTCTCCAGAAAGTCTATCAGCTTAGAGATGGCTAAAGCAAAGGATGCTTAAAATTCATTCCAAGTTGAACAGCATTAACTGCCTAGCACTGTTACTAAAGAAAGCAAAACACATGAAGTAAATCTTCCAAAGAGTTTGTCATGTAGCATATAGGGCCACAAACATATTTATTCTTAAGTAAAACTGGCTTATTGCTCATTTAAATTTTAAATGGAAATGATAGTCTTATCTCTTGAAATTTATTTAACTAAACAGAAAAAATAACTTATCCCCTTCAGAAGTATCATACTGAAGGCTCTCCTGTTATTCTTTTGTTCCACTGCAGATTGGAAGCACAGAGTGCATGCAACGTCCTTCTTGAAAAGTGTCATTCGATGGCAAAAAGTTTTCTTTCTATTTTGAGATTTTGAATGTCTGCAAAACCTTTCTTTCTTTCTTTCTTTTTTGATCAGTAAAATAGTAGTTTACTGGGAGAGTAGGCAGGTTGAAAATAGTTCTGCAACTTCTCACTCTTTTCCTCTGAAAAGGGAAAAAAAACTAATTAAAACTAAACTTTAGTTGACAGCCAAAAAAAAAAATTAAAAGTCAGCTTTTAACCTATAGATATAACTTTTGGAAAAGTTAACAATGCACTGTGAGTCCTTTCTTTATTTATAATTGTTTCAGTTTGGGTTTATTTCTCTCTAAGTACCTGCCTCAGTTTGGTTAGAACTTCATAATAGAGGACTCAAAGAAGAGTTTTATAGGAAAAAAAAAAAAAGCCTCTCTTTCAAGTCTCATTTTAGAATTATAGTTCATGGTTTTCATTGAAATCTCTGCTAAGTTTCTACTTTACAGTGCTTTTTTCTTTTTTTCTAATGGTTTTGGTTTAATTATTTCAGCTTGTATTCATCTAAGTGGAAAGTAGCATTGATTCTATACATTTTTCATGTTCTAGTTTTCCACAATAGGACTCTTTCTTATCTGGGGAATTCAGTAGCAACTTTTATTACAGCCTATTTTATTTTATTATAGTTTATTACATTCTGTCACATCAACAGAGTGTTGATGTGACAGAATGTAATATTCAACCGTATATTCTCTAGGTATTCAAAAGAGTTGTTGCTCAGAGATAAGAAGATTAGCTAATTACTAATATAACATGCAGAAATATGCCTGATGGTATTTTTTATATCTGTGTATAAAAGCAATGGGAAATGAATAGGAGTTTCCATAAAATTAATTGAGTTAATTTCAGTGTTCAGAAAAATATGTTAGTAAGGGTAATTTATTGTATATGCATGCAGTACAAGAGAACAAAATATTCTTTGGCATTTTAACACAGAAATCTTTGTTAGAGTGTCTTCACTTATCATTTTGAGTCTCAATTAGATTATTATTAAGATACACTTTTTTTTCTGATACACTGCTGACATTTTTCTTCTGATTAGTAACTTTGCTATTCATGCCTACTTGCTAATGTTCTTCCTCAAAAATCAATCTATAATTTCCTTCCTGTCACTGGGCTGGTTAATCAAGGAAATATGTCTCCTTAACTCTTCAAATGTTTTCAGCACTAGCCTGTTGTTTTACTCTGAAGTCAAGAAAAGACATCTCAAAATTCTTGCTCAAAATTACAACACAGCAATGACTCCTGGCAAAGCATATCCCAGATATTGAGAAATATCTAACAAAAATACACAAAATTATTTTTCTGCCTTTTTCCTGGCTTGCCCTTCCGCATTCATCCAGCCTGAGCAGATGAGCAAATTAAGTAATTTAAAAATGCAGTAAAACTGAGAGGAATTTAGTGTTGCTGAAGGCATGGGTGACCTGTCTGCTTGGTTGCAAGAGGCCTGCAGCTGGCCCACTGTGTCCTTAACAGTGTGTGAAAAATTATGTAGATATTTAATATGCATAGTACTTCAGCAATCTTCATTTCTGTCTCCTGTGGTCTTATATTTCTAGCTTACAAAGAATTATGAGAACAGTTCTTTTTAAAGTTCTAGATTTACATAAGCCTTTTTTTCCTTGACTTTTATGCTTGTATCTGTGTAGCATCTGAGATGTGTTTAATGGTCAAAAGAGTTACAGATTTTATTCTATTTCCTGATGCAATGTTTTGAACTGCTTCCTGGTTTCATATTAAATCAAGCAAAATATAACTTGTCTCTTAATTGTTGAGACTATGCATAAAAGTGTGCATCCACTTGGTAGATACCTAGAACTATGCATCAAGCTGTGTTTGTAAAACAGTAGATATTAGAATAATCTTGTGTACAGAGCATTCCTTTGGGCAATCCTGTTTTTGGATAGTTCAGATATTTCTCAGTTTGCAGTAGGCTGTTAATTCACCAAAGTTCTTCAGCAGTAAAGTGAGTTGAAATCAGAACAGAATACATCCAAATAATAGGCCCTTAAAAGCACTAATTCTCACTCAGAATCTGCAAGGGTAGGTTTACTTCCTCACACATTTTCACTTACCTAGCTCTATTTTCTTGGTATGAGTTAAAAAAAAAGGAGTTAAGTTTATTCATATTAATCCGAGACCAAGAGCATAGGGATAATTGACCCATTTTTCCACTTCTGGAAACTAGGCAGGTAGCAAATACAGGGAGTATATGCCCTACAAAGCAACTATTCTCTAACAGAATGAAAATGTATGTAGAATTTACCAGCACAATATTTGGTTGCAGGATCATTGTTAATTTTCTCCTGAGGTCTATGTATAAGTTTAATGACAATTATCACAATCTAATATTAATGACTTTTTTCCCCCCCTTTCTCCCCCTTTTTTCTTTCTCTGTTTTTCTTCTACAGATGGGCCTCTTGGTCCACGAGGATTAGCTGAAGCTACAGAGATGTGTACTCAAGAATGCCTGGTTTTGGGTCACTCAGACAACTGTTGGATGCCTCCTAGCTTGGGCCCATACCAACAGCCAAAGTCTCCTCTCTCCACTTTTGCACCTCAGAAAGAATGGGTTAAGAAGGACAAACTAGTTAATGGACACACATTGACCAGGACCTGGAAAGAAGATAGCAACAGAAACCAGTTCAGTGATCGAAAGCAGTATGGTTCCAGTGAGGGCCATTTCAACACTGGTAACCACATGACTGACATTCCTCTGGCCAACTTGAAGTCTTATAAACAGGCCCCGGGATCTGTGGAGAGTCCAAAGGAGCACCAGCTATAAGAAATGGCTACTTTGGACCAATAACTTTAGCTTACTTAGACTTGCTAATACTATGTGTGTGTCAGAGCTTTATGTACTGGGTAGACCTCTAGAACTATGCTTCACCTAGCAGAGATATGCATATCTTTATGTTAGCACCGTGGAAGGTATGATGTCCTGCAACATGAAAGAGTGTTTCTACTAGTTGTGTGGTTTTGTTAAATAGATATGATTGAAGTCTGCAGAGATCTCTCCAGTTTGAAAATATCCTTTTTCATTTCTTTGTTTTTTGACCCTGGACTGCTGCTATGAACAACAGAAGACGCATTTGGAGAGTGAGAGAGTGGGAAAGCTCAGTGGATTGCAAAAACTGAAAAGCATATCCAGTTAGAAAATTGTGCTTTTGTTGTCACTGATCTATGCTGGGACCGTTATACTTGAGATCATATTGCAAACAATTGAAGCTGTAAACATTAAACCTATTGTGCTATTAACAATGGTAGTGGACACTTGTAAGTCAATCAGCGTTCAAATACTTGTAAATAGCAACAATTATTACTTACAATTTTTGTGTACTTATAACGTTCACTTGAAAAGATACTGTAGCATATTTCTGTGTTTCACAGTTGCTTTTTAATTTCTTTCATTTGCTTTCTTGTTGTTTTGCTTTTATTTTCAGTGATGGTGTTTCTGTGTTAGTAGTCTGTCTGACACACAATGTTCCAAGAAATTCAAGCCACTTGTATTAAAAGTGAAAAGAATGATGGGATGGGAAGAAAGATTGCTTGTAGAAAGGGAAAAAACCCCTTTTTTCTACGTAGTAGCAAATGATACCAGCATTCAGTTAGAATGTCTTCTTTTTTCTTTTTTTTTAATTTAATATTAAGAAATTAAAGGACTTGTGTAAGGGCTTAAAAACTTAGCAAAAACTTTTTTGTTTAATTTCCATTATATTTCATAAAACAGGGAAATTGCAAAACAAGAATATTTAAATGTGTGGTGGTGGGCAAGGGAGAAAGCTATTTATTTGGGATCCTTGATCAAATTAGCTGTAGTCTGTCATTTAATGAGTGGTAGCTGATGTTGATCCCAGCTGAAATATGTGAAGAAAATTCTACAGGAGCAAAATACAATAATAATGTTTTTCCAGTTGGGCAGGTGTGTGTCTATACCTAAGACAGTCCGTATTGCTGAAACAGCAGCATTTGTGTTGATCTTCATCTGCGTTAACGTTGTAGTAACACGAGTGTTTTTAGACCATAGCCACAGAATATTTAATGTGTTGTGCCTTCATGATGTAATGGAGCATTCTCCTGGTAGGCTAGTTGGGGGAACTAAAGGGTTAAATCTCTAATTATTGCTGTTTAACTGTTTGTTATCTTAGTTGGTCAATGCCTGGCAGGTACCAGTATCATGTCACTTCAGTCAAATCAGCAGAGTGACTCCTAATGTTAATAAGATCTAAGTTGCACGCAAAGCAAATCCAAATCCAAAACATTTTTAGATGGTTTTTGTTAAGGCATGAAAGATGATTTACACAAATAAATAGCATGCAAAAAAAAAGTCCTTACAGAAAAAAGCAAGTTACTTATGCCACAGTGAAACATCAGTCTTAAAGTAACAAATTTAGCTAATCTGAAGGTGATTTAATTTTTATCAAAAAAACAGAACCTTTTTGTTTCTTTCTTTATTCTTTTGTATATAGCAGTTCACTTTTATTTTTTCCTCCACAGTATAAAAGGCTTAAAAATGGGTTAGGGGTGCATTGCTTATTGCAGTACTTATGTCAGTTTGTGAGGGGTGTTTGATGACTTTGACAGAATAAATATCTAACCAGTTATCCTTGTTACTGCTTTGCCAGTTCAACATTATTTAGTTATTCAGCTTTTGCAATAAATGTTCTGAATTCCTGATTGTGTTGTGTTAGTTCTTGGGCAGATTCCTAAGGGATTTTATTCCTGTTAATTTCTCTTTCCTTCTGTTACTGTTGGTTGTTTTGTTTCTTTGCTTCATTCTGAATTTCCAGTTATTTTTCTAAGCATACCATGGTCCATTAAGTTCATATCTATACGTCTAAGACTACAGGAAATGATGAATCCTGAGGGCTGTATTCTGCCATTCCTATGTAAGTAGGAACTTATTCAAAATTAGTTATTTGAGTTGGGTAAATTCAAATTTTACTTACTCAGCACAAGGATGAGAGAATCTATCCCATATTTGTTAGGCCTACATAGGCACATGGAATAAGCATCCTTGCATGAATCTCTGTAAAAGTACAGGGGTAGCATACAGGAAATACAACACTTACCACACTTGGGGCTTTCTTTTGAGAGTAGAATTAAGTCATATTAAAATACAGTAAATTTTTTCCTATAAGGAAAATTTGAATAATTACATAATAATTTTTTGTTGCAGCACAACAAAAAAAAAACCAAACCCCCCCCAAAAAGCTGAACAACCTTGAAAAATACATATCAATGAGTACCTATTTTTGAATTTGCTGAGTTTTAAAGCGAAGATGCACTGAGTTATATATTAAATCCAGAAATAGAATTATTTGAAAACCCAAATAGCACCAATTAGTTTGAATTACAAATGCCTTTTTAAACAGAATATATTTGAAAATGTTTCTATCATGGACAGAAAATAAAAGATGTGACCGTTGCTGCAGAAAGAGAACTATAGTCAGTTCCAATCTTCAATACTTTGTCCTATTATCAACCTGTGCAGGAGAAGCTAAAACAACTTTGGTTTAAATTTCTAGCAGGTGAAAATTTTTGTATCTAATTTTCTCAAATTCTGTGTAATTTTAGAATCTTAAGACCTTACCCAGCTTTGAAATCATTATTAAAAGAAAAAGGAGAAAAGGAAAGCCAAGAAAGAAAGAAAAAGAAGGAAAGAANCTGCAGCACTGAGAACTGCATCTTAATTCCATGTAAGCTAAATTAATGTTTCCCAGATGTTTTCACAGAATTTAAATTTGGCCCTAAACATGTATTTAGTAAGTGTCCATTCATTCACAACCATTTGGTTGGCTCAATCAGTAGTAGTACTACTGTTGTCTAAAACTTGGAAAAAAAGAGGGGAAAAAAAAAAGAAAGAAAAAACCCTTCAGGAATTCTATGTTATCTCAGATGAGAAGCTTTAAAAAATTAAAATCCCACTGCACCCAATGAGATAACAGCTGACTATTAGTGACTGTTCAATTTGAGTGACTGTCTTTGCTGACTGTCTGTATTGGTGACTATCTTTGAGGCTAAATGTTATTTTAAATTATTCATAACCCGTCACAATATAGATGCCTCTCTGATGTCCATTCTGGCTTTTTTGCTTTCCTTCAGACTGAGTGTCCTTTATTTATTTATTTCATAATGCACACACTTAAAAGACTGCTAAAAAGGTTTGCCAAATATTTCTTTCGTAGTCCTCTATTTTTGCTGTCACTGACCAGATCCCTTAGTCCAAATAGAAAATGGAAAGTATGCATAGACATAGTTACTTAGTCCTACTTATTCCTATGCTATGCCAACTCTTACTAAAGATATAGCAGTCAGGACCACTTAAAAAAATACAGAAAGTTCAGACTTGAACTGTGAAACATTTTTTAGTGGTTTAAGTAGTGATGCACTACTTAATGTAGTAGAACAGACTGCCTAGAGATGGGCTTGGTATTTTGAAGAATAGGAGAGAAAAATAGTGAACAACAATACATGTTTTTTTTGTCAGAGGGAGCAGATTGATTAGATTACTTCTTGAGATCCTTTACAGACTATGTGACTTGAAGAGGAAGTATGATGGTGGAATTACTGAGCCCCACAGCATGATGAGGTCATATGAAAGAAAAATTTTGTACTGTATTTTCTTAGAGAGATAGGTAAATAAATTTCCTACTCAATGCCCCTTGTTGGAGTTCACCTGGAGCTCTGTGGAACACTGTGTGAAGGCTGACAAAGAAATAAATGGAGCAGAATTAGGAGTATGCAGCATACATCAATTTTAACAAATAGATAAAAATAAAATTTTATTTACATTCCTTGCTTAATGTGATTATTACCTTAGCGAGTTATTATCAAGATTCAAGACAGAAGGAATCTTAAGGACTTTATCATGGAGTACATTAAAATAATGGAGAAACTTAGAAAACTTTGGATACATAACTGGCATAAATGCAGGAGATATATATCTGTGTTAAAGAGCAGGAGTGATAAAGACTAACGTAGCTGACATGAGAAAGCAAAGAAATAGGGAAAGGAAGATTGGTATATTGATCACAACTTGAATCTTGGGATGTTTTAAGCAAAGGGAGGCATTCATTGCTTTAATGAAAGAGAAGATATAGTGAATGGAATGTGGCAGTAAGGGATGTCAGGGGATCCACAGGCCACAGACTCATAATGTGCCAAAAGACACAGGGGTAGGGTCTAGCAGCCTTAGGCAGTACCTCAAAGTATATTCAAAAGTATTCTACTGGCATGAGAGCACAGCAGTGGAGTCATATCCAATTCAGACAGAAGGACAAGTTTTGATTTCCCATGACCACAAACTATTTACCTGATTCAGATTGTAAAACTTTTTATGGCATGTATTCTTGCCATAAGAATGAGCAAATAAGCAGTGAGAGTTCTCTACAGCACATGTCCTCTTGTGAGCCAGCTCAGACTGTAAAAGCAACTGGTACTCGCAGCTCCGTTTTTCCCATTTAATACACTTCTTTTGTGGAACTGTGTTCCAAAGTCTTGACTTTAATTAATTAATATGCTTGTAATAATTTCTGCTGTGATAGAAAACTTCAAAAAGGGGACCAGCTCTAGAGCACAGAAAGGCATTGTAATGTACAGAAAACATGATACAGTATAACCCAGAGGTGTGAATCAGCTCAGTATATCATGGATAGCTGAGCTGTAATTCAATTAACATTAGTTTTATTAACTTGCACTGCTCACCACCTTAGTGGGCACATCCATCAAATATAATTACCTCCTAATCTAAAACCACCTCTGACTTTTCCTCTTGTTCCAAAAAGAGACTCTCATTGGTAGATGCTTGCTTGTAAAATTACGAGATACCCTTTTTTCACACATTATTTGAGTTCAGTTTGAGTTCTCTGAAATATGATACTTTATTTAACACAGCTGCTTATGTTATAAAATGCTTTAATGATATATGTATATATATATAAGTGGTGAGGGTCCATTCTATACTTTGTATTCAACCAGTTGAGTTGAAAGTAAGATCATGACATAGAGGGCCAGGTTCTGATCCTTCAAGCTTTATTGAACCTCTAACAAACTAAAATGTCAGGACCTGTACAAAAAATGTCAGGACCGTACAAAAAACGGCAAGTCCTTTAGTATACAGTGGTCAATAGAGCAGTATATAATGCTTGGGAAGAGGTAAATGGGCCATTTCCAGGTTTTTAAAGCACAATATAGTTTACTTATAAACTGAAATAAATGTCATAAATTAAGAATTACAAATTTGGGGGAGTTGGGTTTGGTTTTTTTTTGTGGTTGTTGTTTTGTTTTCCTTTGTTTATTTTTTTTTTACGTTGATGCAGACACATCACTTTGCTGGACAGTAATAGAACTTATGTGCTGACATGCACCCACATCCTGCTAAATAATCTGCAGCTCTTTTGAGACATTGAATGCACTTAATTTCTTTGGAACACAGCAGTGAGCCTCTTCTTGTAGGGATAGCTCAGAATTTCGCAGAACTGGGTCCGCAATGAGAAGAATATCACAGACATGCACCTCATATGTGCTATATTTTGAAGCAAGAATGCTTTCTCTAACTGCAGCATCTCATGGTTCTTATTACAGGTCTAAGTTTACACTGCTACCTAACTGTACAATAGCAAAAATGAGGATGTCTTTAGCTATCAGAAGGTATCGAAATTCTCACTGTATAAAGAAAGGACTTAAAGTAATGTCCCTCATTTTCAAAAATAAGTTTTTGTTCTTTTTTTTTTTTTTTTTCTGCCACAGCCATTCTTAAATCCACCTGTTGTGCCTAGGTATTGAAACATATTCTAATATTGCATGGCATGTAAATAGATACCTTAATTACTCATAATGATATGATTATATACACACATATATATAGATTATATATATATACATAAATATTATCAGTCACATAATTACTCAGTATTATTTAATGGAATTTTGGGACTATGGATTTTGTTGTTTGATGTACTTTAAACTGTATGAAACAGCATATTATTAAGACTATCCTCACCAATGCTTTTGATTATTTATTCATTAAATAAAGTGCTTTCTTTTGCTTGTTATAATCCTGTTTGTACAACCATGTGATAATGTTAAAATGGGTAAGTACTGTACGGGAATTATAACTGTTTCTTTTCTTGTCTAAATATATACCTATAACAATATTTATTAGTGAACTGAGTTTTAAGAATGTGTCTTTTTATGTGTTTACTATCTCTTTATACATAATCCAAATTTAAAGGGAAGCTGAGATAAGATTTCTTCATACAATTGAGAATGCCCCAATAGGTTTGAAATTACTTTTTGCCTTTATCCACAAGTGATATTAGGATGAGATCTGTACTTTATATCAGACATAAAATTAATGCATAATACAGTAATTAAGTTTTGTTGACTGTAGCTATCAGAAGTAAACATACATTCTTAATTTCTCAGGTAAAGACATATTAAGTCTTGGATCAGATAGGGAGAAACTCTTCACTCTAAGGATAATGTTTATAACAGCTGATTTAACAGAAGATTAGTCAGAAATCTGGTACACTAAACAGCATTTTTTCATGTTTCATAGTCAGCTTTCACTTTGTATTTTTAAAGGACCAACAAAACTGGGAACTTGTTTTGGTAAAACGTTAGATATACCAAATTCAATGGGAATTTTCTAGATTATTTTAAAAAGCCAGTAGCCAGTATTTTACTGGCATTTAAGCGTGTTATTGTTCAAAGGAAACTCATCTTCTGCTGTCATTTCACTCACTGCAATATTCTATAGGACCCTTCCCTTCCCTTCCCTTCCNTTCCCTTCCCTTCCCTGAACTTCCCTGAACTTCCCTTCCCTTCCCTTCCCTTCTGAACTTCCCTGAACTTCCCTGAACTTCCCTGAACTTCCCTTCCCTGAACTTCCCTGAACTTCCCTGAACTTCCCTTCCCCTTTTTCTGTTCCTTTACTGGAAGAGAATTGAAGGTGAGGTCTGTGTGTGTTCTGCAGCTATGTATGACATTTTTGACACCTTGTCATATGGGTGCCAATGGAGATGAGAGCTGTTGACCTCATTGCTCTCACAGTGGAGAACAGGAGAGTGAGTGTAGCAGAAAGACAGGGAATAAATGGGATGGAAGAAGGCTGTATGCATTAGGGAAGTAGTACATTGTTGCAGCAGTGAAGAGAGTAATTTTGAGCCTTCATATCTCTCTAGCACCATTGAAAAATGACCCTCCTATCTACATAGGTTTGTGTACACACAACTATAATAGTATTGTCTTGTGGAAAAGGGGTATCCAGAACTGTGGCAAAGCTGTACTTTTTTTTTATTTTATTTTTATTTTTCCTGCTATATGAATATAGAGACCACAAACAATGCCATGTGATTTAAGTAACAGAGTACTGAGTTTGACTATTAAATTCTCAATACCAAATGCTTATAAAATCTTCATCCACGGATAATTTGCAAATAATCTGTAGGTCTAAATGATCAAGAAACTATGTGTTACCAACCAGCAAAAAAAAAAAAACAAACAAGCCACAATACACAAAGAACTACATTCCTCATAAACAATTCAGACTCTCCTAGCCCTCACAAAAGGGCATAGATGGTAAAGATACAGGTGTAATGCCATAAAGCAATTGGTGAATTTCTTTTCATGTGCAACATTCTACCTAAAGGTCTGGTTATTAATATGTCTGAAGTTTAAATTAATTCAATGTGAGATTAAAGAAATCCAGTCATATAAAATCAAAATCCAATATCACATTAATAGAATTCTCTTTTTTCTGCAAGTCACTATTTAATTATTATGTAACAAGCACTGGATATTTCTTAGTACTGTGTAACGAAAAGTGTTTAAGAGAGTTTTCTTTAAGTTTATATATTACTTTGTGGTTTTTAATTCAAGTTTAGAGTTTGTTTTCTTTTGAGAAGAGAAAGTTTGAATTCTTTTTACAGTGTTTGTACTTTTAATTTAGGGGGGGTTAGATTTTTTTCTTCAGGAGTATTATTTACCACAAGGAATGACTTAGTCCTGTGGTTTTACTGCATGATCTTGTACTCTTAGGACATGTAAGCTATCTTCAATAGGAAGTTCTTCTACATTATTGATAAAGATCATGCATAATTACTGTCTACCATGTGGTGTCCAGCCCCCCAGAGGAAAAAAAAAATTAAAAGGAGACAGTCACATAAAGACAATCATTTTATTCACTAAAAAAAAAAAAAAAAAACAAAACCAACCAACCAACAAAAGAAAAAAACAAAAACAAAAACCCTGTACTGTTATGAAAGCAAAATTTGTGAGAGTCCATTCAGCCAGAACTACCTACTTGCTGAGTCAACAACACACTGTTTGCTTCCTCCTTTAGGAACAACACTGAATGAAACTGTGAACAGTTGTGCCCCATGATGAGTCTAAACCTCATTCTTAAAACAATTTTCAAAATGGCTCTGGAGCCTCTAGATATATGGTTTTGAGGGAAATGAAGTATTGGGTAGATCTCTGGCTCCCTAGATTTAGGTGCATAGTTGAGCAACCCTTTAAAACCCTTTAAATCTCAAGTTCCCCAACAGGTAAACAGCTATTTTTGAAAAGCTCCAGGAAGAATCCTTTTATTCCCAAGTTTAGCCACATTAGATCTCTTCTTTATGACAATCAGAGCACAGAACCTGTTCCAAACTTTGCAGCTGACAGCTGCAAAGTCTCTGGATACTGTACCATGTCAAATTACGCATCACTAATATTGAAAACCTGAAAACTTATAAGCAGAACAACAGTGAAAAAGAGAGATTGAAGCTCAGCTGATTCAAGCACCCTATGGCTCAAACAGAAAGCAAACAAATGTTGTGGAAGAATGAGGGAAAGATGTATTTAAGATTTTTAGATTTTTATTTTCTTTACGAAACATGTAGCTGCAGGGAACTATATTGCTAATATTGCATTTTCTTTGGATGCCCTACTGTGTTTGGTTCAATTACCATGCTAAAGGCTAAACTCAATAATTTTAAAAGCAATAATTCTACACAAATATGCATTCAATCAATATATGGTTCTTGTATGAAAAGTAGTAAGAAATTGAGTTTTTCTGCACTTCTAGAATATCAAATGCATAATTACTATTTATAATAAGCTTGCAGTCACAGACTCTGTAATTCCTTAGTCCTGAACAATTGCATAATTACTAATTCAACTACATTAGCATTGGGAGTAGACATGGATGATTTCAAAAGGGATACTACTGATTTAATGAGGTCTCAGTCTGTACATTTCCAAAATTATACAAATTCTGTTTAACAGCCAGCCACTGATGCTTTTGGGTATTTGAACCAATAAATCAACCAACTGCCAACCAAAAGAATCATTAAAAATGAAAACAAACAGAAATGAGAATGAAATTGAATTTTTCACGATGTGAAGCTACCAAAACCCTATTTCCTGACTAGTTTCCAACAGTCTGTCTAGCTTTACTAGACAGTAGTTTCTGCTGAATCTACTGAATACCTAAAGCTGCCATTTGTGACAATGCTTTTGTGTTTTGAATGTTTGTGGCATTGTGATTATACTAGGATAAATACGACAATAGACCATGGGCACAGAAGGGCTATTCTGAATTCATTGCCCTTCTCTTGCATTCACCACCTCCTTTTTTCTGTGTGTGATAGACAGTGAATGATCCTTAGATTGTGGGGCTGGAATTTGCCAAAAGTAAATAGTTGCCACTTCTGTCTAGAAAGGAATTTGTAAAATTTTGTGATACTTGCATTTTTTTTCTTGAAGGTATCTTTATTCTATAAAGGTCCCTGCATTAAAAACTGCCTTTGATTTCAGTGGGAGACAGATTAGCTCAAGCAGTAGTTTTCATGTTGGCGGTCATTACACCAAATAAGGATGAAAGGATATGTCAGTAAGAGACATCACAAAATCCTTAAACTCGTATGCCCCCGAGTAATCCTGCTGTGCAACTGACAGTTACTACACATGGAGGAGGAAAGGGGAAGAAAGATTTTAACGCAAAAAGATTTAGACTGCCTAAGTTATAGCATGGTAGTTGCAGATCTATCACACGGTACCCAACTATACATCAGCACTTCCTCTTCCCATGGTGGATATCCCTCAGTTTTAATGGGGTTTTTTAGTGCTTATAGTGTAGGATCTGCACATTCATAAATTTCTCACACATCTCCGTCCAACAAGCTGCTCATGAAATTAGGCAGATGTTGGCTTCATCAAGATGTTCACTGGATAAAATAAATCAGATTCTTATCCTCAAAACAGGACACCTGAGCCTGAGCTACAGGTGAATGTGGTCATCTTCATCTCTTCCTAAGAAGTGGAGAATGGTGAGAGCTAAATCATGACATTTGCCTTCCAGCCAACAGACCTTCTAAAGATCAGGCTGAGCGCTATGAACTGAGTTAGTGCCCTCAGATTGCTGAGCCCTGTCTAGAACAAGCAGAGGTAATGTGTGTGGCAAGAACTTCCTACAACTTTCTTTAGCATTCCAAAGAGGAGTTATGCTGTATTAATCCCCAAATGGGAAGCCTACAAGAGACTATTATGCTACATGAGTTCTTACTGCAGAGGGCTGTAGTGCAGGTGACAATGCCAAATTGGTGAAGACCTCTCCTGACTTTTCCTAGCCCATCCTCAAACATCAACACAGCTGTTGATGTTACTTCTGTTACAGTTACTTCTGGGGACAACTGACCCCTACAGATATCCACAGAGAGCCCTATAATGAAAAAGCTAAGAGGAACATCAGACTGCAGACCGATGTGGCTTCTTCAAGTCAGGGCATTCTGCTTCCATGAGGTGTGCAGATAATGCCACTAGAGAATGAAAAAAAAAAAAAATTAGTGAAAAGTTCACCTGAGAGACTTTCTCAGATAAGAAATGTATTTCTTTACCAGCTTTAATTTCTGCTACTGTGTGAAATAAGCATGTTTTCCTTCTTATATGATTTGCCTGCTTTTTCCCACTTTTATTCTAGTAGCATTTCAGCCTTCTGGCTGCAAGGAACAGATGTCAATGTTCTTGTCTTTCCCTGTTCCTACCTGTCTTTGGTCTACTGCAAAATCTCCCAGGATGCCCAGGGTAAGTGACATATTTTAGAAAGTTATAAGCCTTTTAATCCTACAGGACCTCTTTTTCTTCAGATTCAGACCTCTGAATCTTTTTAACTTTAGTGGAAAGACCACTCTTCCTCCTTTAGACCCTCAGGCAAATCAGATTGTCCGTGAATTCAGTTTTGCACAACAAAGTATGTCCCAAGGATGATATTGAATTGCTTCAAGACTTGCTGTCAATTACCTTTGTGGACAGTATCCCCACATTTTGAGGGAAAATCCTACTTTACAAGGGTGTTAAAGGGTGTGCATTTGTAGGCAATTATGTACGGGAGCTACTTTCACAAAATGTGAGGGTTTTAGTAAGGAGATAGAAAATGATAGGATAGGATAGGATAGGATAGGATAGGATAGGATAGGATAGGATAGGATAGGATAGGATAGGATAGGATAGGATAGGATAGGATAGGATGAACTTGACTGTCTTAGAGAAAGGAAGAAAAGGGGAAGGGAAAATAAAGATATAATACTTGATGTTTGTGCTTCCTGTAGCCAAAATCAGGATGGATAACCTCTCTATGATGCAACAGTTGGGATGTTGTTCTGGATCATGGAAACTTTGATGCAAAAAAGTGAGAAAGAGTAGGGAAGTAACTCCAAAGAAAAAGGAACATGCAGTCCAGGTTTTAGGCTGCCAGACCCATGCACAGGTGGCTTGGTCTGTATATTCTGTAAGTGAAGCTTTTCCCCAGACCTCATTAATTCCACCGGTGTTTGAGGAGGCCTGGGTGTCTTGAATACATCAATGCACCAACATAACAACAATCAAGCAGGATGAAAGACAACCTGATACACTTAGATCATCACTTTTTTGAACTCTGAGAACTGTAACTTGCCTCTCCGCCCTTGTCCAGAAGCAGCAACTCCTCATCTCCTCGTTAGAACTTTGCCCTGTCTGGCTGTAGATTCCCACACAAATTCCTGTCTAACGGATTATATGAGTGTCATGTTGCTAGACTGAACCCTGAATTTTCATTAAAATCTGTATGCAGTCTTCTTCTAATCTGTGCCTCTTTTCTGTCAGTCAGCTCCACTTCCCCCCAAGTCTGTGTTGTCTTTGTTAAGGTTTTTAAAGTATTGCTATGATTCAGATATCAAGATAGGCATGGATGGTTGTAGACTGAGAAGAGAATGTGGGTGTCTCTCAAAGACTTTATTTTGGACAGTCTTAATTGATACCCACAGTCCTGGCAAAATTGAAGTAATGAATATGTAGCCAGTGAGAGCATATGATCAATAAATCTAGAAGTGGGATGTTATTTGTAATATATATGTGAGGGCTATATTGCAGATGTTGATGTTTTCTAAATCTTAGTGTGTAGCTGCAGATGCCTTCTGACTACAGACATTTATCTTGGTGCATGTGTGCATGGGAATGTGGGGAAGAAGCAGTTATTAAAACTCTGATGAGTACTAAGAGTTCTGTAATCCTTTTAGTCAGATGAGCTACACCTATCATGACAGCTATTTTGAAAGAAAAATAAGATAGGATTGTTTTTGTTTGGGTTTTTTATTATTCATAGGGCTAATAATTTCCCTATATATTTACCAATCTCTGATAATTTATTTCACAATGAGAATTTCCAAGTCATAAAATAAAAATAAGTAATTAAACCAGCAAATAAATAACATATAGTGAAAATAACATATATTCATTCCTCTACTGAATAACTTCAGTTGAATAATTTTAAATGGCCATTTTTTTGTTTGTTAGATTGAAGAGTTTTATTCTCAATTCAGAATGCAATTGAGGGTGTACACAAACATATAATTTAATTCCATGAATTCAGAGGTACTGAAAGCCTGATCTGAAATCAGAATAAACCTTTTCTATCATCACTTAGAAATTAAAGCAATTTTGTAAACTAAGTCATTAGTTTGAGTATTTAAAAACAAAATTTGAAGCTACTGTTATTAATTAAAGTGAGGCTTTGAAATCAGTACAAAACATTTAACTCCAACTGCAATTAATGCAGAAACTTAAAACAGAGTTTCTCATAAACTTAAGTGTGAGACAATGCTTATGAGCTGGTTTTCATAAAAGAATCCTTTCTCTGTCATTTACCAATTAATTTTGCTATATTATTCTTCAGAAGTGAAGAAAATATCTCTCATGGTATTGTCTTCAAATATCGTAAGAGGTAGAAAAGAAAAAAAATCAAACAGAAAGAAACGAACAACAGAAGGAAGAAAAAACCCAAACCATCAGGTCATCCCAAGTGTATTACTGGGATGTGTTTTTCTAATTCCTTCATGAGCAGTCCTATGGGTTGCTGTAGTCGTAATGGTTGCTGTTGATATTTAATTTTTTTTATTATTTTGTTTGCTATGGATGCTATACTTTGCTCAGGTGCACAGAATCATGGACATCAGAATTCCCTCTGAATTGTCAAGATCAGATTTGTGTTCTGCTGTCGTAGGGGAACCAGATCCAGCAATATTAGCATCCCCTAACTGCACTGTTGGAATCCAGGGCACAGGCAATGTTTTCTGTGTGTTTTAGAAAGCCCTGATTCTCAGCAGGAAACTGCTTTTAACCTCTGTTCCAGGGAAAAAAATTACTAAGGCTTTGGGATGAGTTGGAGAACACAGGTGTGAACTAGGTAGTAGCAGTAGTAGGATTTTATCACAGGGTGAAGTATTTAGGGTTTTAGGATTTTAGTATGAGAGTGAATGGAAGACAAGATGGAGGATTTAGGGTGTTGTCTCCTCTCCTTCTTGTTCTTCTTCCACTCCATTTTCTGTAGCACTGGTGGCAAGAAGTCATTGGTTAGAGAAAGCAGCAACATAGGTGCTACATGAGTAGATTAGTAGAAGTTATTGGTAGTAAAGTAAAAACAAGATACATGTTAGAAAGTAATTGGGCTGATTAGCTTTAAAAAGACCTTGGTTTTGTGTATCAAGGCCATTTTGTCCATTTTATGCCTTGTTTCTCACACGCTCAGTCTGGCATGCAGACAGCATACTGAACTTAAGATAAGAGAAAAATAAACAACAACCTGAAGACCAAGAATCGGTGAGTCCTGCTCGTTTTTCATCCCTGGCAAAGAACTCACGAGAGGGAACCTCCTCCAAAGGGCCCAGGGGGTAGGTTTCCAGCTGTGTGGGGTCCAAACAACAACCAAGAAAGAAAGAGCCCCGCACTGCACTCCATAGGAAAGTGCAGCTGGAAGGGGCATTCTTTGCTGGCTTAAGAACTGGCTGGATGGCCAGGCCCAGAGAGTAGTGGTGAATGGTCTTGCACTCATTTGGTGCCTGGTCACTAATGGTGTTCCCCAGGGCTCAGTGTTGGAATCAGTCTTGTTTATTGTCTTTATAGATGATTTGGGTGATGAAGGGATCAAATACACTCTCAGTAAGTTCACAGGCAACATTAATTTGTGTGTGGCTGTCAATCTGCTGGAAGGTGGGAAGGCTCTGCAGAAGAATCTGGAAAGGCTGAATCAAGGGGCTGAGACCAAAAATATGAGGTTCAACAAGACCAAATACTGGGTCCTAGACTTTGGACACAGCAACCCCATGCAGCACTACAGGCTGGGGCAGAGTAGCTGGAAAGCTTCCCAGCAAAAAATGACCTCAGGGTGCTGAACATGAGCCATCAGTGCACTCAGGTAGCCAAGAAGGCCAATGGCATCCTGGCCTGTATCAGAAATAGTGTGACCAGCCGGACCAGGGCAGTGATTATCTCCCTGAATGTACCCTCGGTGGGCTATACCTTGAATTCTGTGTCCAGTTTTGCCCCCCTTAATTCAGGAAGGGCATTGAGGTGCTGGGCTGTGTCCAGAGCAGGGCAAAGGAGATGGTGAAGGGTCTGGAGCACAAGTCATATGAGGAGGGGCTGAAGGAGCTGGGCTTGTTTACTGGGGAGAAAAGGAGGTCTTCAGGGAAGACCTTATTGCTCTCTGCAAGTTCCTGAAAGGTTATAGCCAGGTGGGGGTCAGTCTCTTCTGCCAGGCAACGGCAACAGGACCAGAGGACATATCCTCAAGGTATTCTGGGGAGGTTTAGGTTGGACATTAGGAGGACTTTCTTCACAGAAAGGGTAATTAAGCATTGAAATAGGCTGCCCAGGGAGGTGGTGGAGTCACCAACCCTGGAGGTATTGAAGGAAACACTTATTGCCATGATGTAGCTGACATGATGTTCAGTCAAAAGTTGGACTCTATATCGGGTCTTTTCCAGAATAATTGATTCTGTGATCCCGTAAAAACCAATCACAGAGATCAGCAGAGATGAAAATGACCTTTTAACTGGAGAGTTCTGTCCTTGACAACAGATTAGCAAGACCATTCATGCTTCTGCTAGTAAGCTTAGATTCAACTAACTCCCTTTAACCTGGACTGTGATGTAAGTGGTCCTAGCTGGTTGAGCAATTTTTATTACTTGAAGTTGGATTTAAGTGTGTCCTTGTAGTGTTTAATTTGTCTGTCCTGATTACATGTTACTTTTTAAGTCCAACGCACACCAGCTGCTGCAGGATTCCAGTGTCTTCTATCCTAGATGTGTGACCAGCCCAGTNCATCCCTGGCAAAGAACTCACGAGAGGGAACCTCCTCCAAAGGGCCCAGGGGGTAGGTTTCCAGCTGTGTGGGGTCCAAACAACAACCAAGAAAGAAAGAGCCCCGCACTGCACTCCATAGGAAAGTGCAGCTGGAAGGGGCATTCTTTGCTGGCTTAAGAACTGGCTGGATGGCCAGGCCCAGAGAGTAGTGGTGAATGGTCTTGCACTCATTTGGTGCCTGGTCACTAATGGTGTTCCCCAGGGCTCAGTGTTGGAATCAGTCTTGTTTATTGTCTTTATAGATGATTTGGGTGATGAAGGGATCAAATACACTCTCAGTAAGTTCACAGGCAACATTAATTTGTGTGTGGCTGTCAATCTGCTGGAAGGTGGGAAGGCTCTGCAGAAGAATCTGGAAAGGCTGAATCAAGGGGCTGAGACCAAAAATATGAGGTTCAACAAGACCAAATACTGGGTCCTAGACTTTGGACACAGCAACCCCATGCAGCACTACAGGCTGGGGCAGAGTAGCTGGAAAGCTTCCCAGCAAAAAATGACCTCAGGGTGCTGAACATGAGCCATCAGTGCACTCAGGTAGCCAAGAAGGCCAATGGCATCCTGGCCTGTATCAGAAATAGTGTGACCAGCCGGACCAGGGCAGTGATTATCTCCCTGAATGTACCCTCGGTGGGCTATACCTTGAATTCTGTGTCCAGTTTTGCCCCCCTTAATTCAGGAAGGGCATTGAGGTGCTGGGCTGTGTCCAGAGCAGGGCAAAGGAGATGGTGAAGGGTCTGGAGCACAAGTCATATGAGGAGGGGCTGAAGGAGCTGGGCTTGTTTACTGGGGAGAAAAGGAGGTCTTCAGGGAAGACCTTATTGCTCTCTGCAAGTTCCTGAAAGGTTATAGCCAGGTGGGGGTCAGTCTCTTCTGCCAGGCAACGGCAACAGGACCAGAGGACATATCCTCAAGGTATTCTGGGGAGGTTTAGGTTGGACATTAGGAGGACTTTCTTCACAGAAAGGGTAATTAAGCATTGAAATAGGCTGCCCAGGGAGGTGGTGGAGTCACCAACCCTGGAGGTATTGAAGGAAACACTTATTGCCATGATGTAGCTGACATGATGTTCAGTCAAAAGTTGGACTCTATATCGGGTCTTTTCCAGAATAATTGATTCTGTGATCCCGTAAAAACCAATCACAGAGATCAGCAGAGATGAAAATGACCTTTTAACTGGAGAGTTCTGTCCTTGACAACAGATTAGCAAGACCATTCATGCTTCTGCTAGTAAGCTTAGATTCAACTAACTCCCTTTAACCTGGACTGTGATGTAAGTGGTCCTAGCTGGTTGAGCAATTTTTATTACTTGAAGTTGGATTTAAGTGTGTCCTTGTAGTGTTTAATTTGTCTGTCCTGATTACATGTTACTTTTTAAGTCCAACGCACACCAGCTGCTGCAGGATTCCAGTGTCTTCTATCCTAGATGTGTGACCAGCCCAGTGCAGCCTTTTTATAATGATCATGGCTACAGTCCCTGGAACATAACTGTGCTCTGAAACTTTTTTATTGAAAATTTTATCCTGCCATCTGATGCACAATATGGTCCACAGATGGTGCAGATGACATTTGTCTAGGAGTCATGTATGTCGTCACTAGCCCATGTCTTCAAACCATTCAGCAAATTGGATAACAGAGCTGCTTTATAGACTTTTAATGTGATCTACCAATTAATGTTGAGCTGCTGTTTGACCTTGGAGTAGCCTGCATCCACAGCCTCATGGTGCAGTACAAAAAGCAGCATTTTTTCTTGAAATTTTTAGAATAAAAAAACAGAATTGTAGAAGAGTGAGGGGAAGGAAATACTACCGTTTTCTTCTAAATATATTTTTTTTAAAGTCTGGTTTCCATTGTTTTAAACTGGAAGCATTCCAGTTGCTGACTTCACATGTCTGTTAAGAGTCAATACTTAGCAGTTTATAGTTCACTTGTGTTTCTTATTTATTACTATAAATGGCTAAGTGCCTCATGGAAGGGCCAGACTTTGATCACAGCAGGCACCAGGGAGTCAAATCTCTTATGAATCTGAGGGTACAGATAAACAAGTAGTCTGATGCTCACAGGACATCTGCTGATATATAACAAATACTATATGTGACTAAGGTTATAGAGTTTGTCTCTCAAGTTCCCTATTGTTCAGGACAATTAAAAATAAAAAGGGAAATTTTAAAAGAAAACAAAAAGACCCCACAGCACACCTGCTAACTGATCAGATTTTCCCTCTTTTCTTTGTCTATGGAGAAAACTTAGAACAAAAGGGGAATGTTTCATCTCAACAGCAGTCTTTCTTTTTTGTTCCACAGAATCACAGAATGGTAATATTACCCCCCTAAGGGAGTTATTCCTTTTATTTTTTTAATTTAAAAACATGTAAAAGAGTAAAAGAGAATTCAAATTATGTTGTACTAATGCATTACTACTATAGAGGGTACCTTTTCCCTCCATATCTACTGTAAATTATACAGTATCAGGCTTTTAACTTTCTCATATGGAAAATTTCTTTTGAGTAGCTGTGTTGTCTTCTTCTGAACTTTATATCTCCCTCATTTTTTTTTTCTCTGTTTATAATCTATTTGTGGATAATCAGACCTGACTGCTGTTTTAGGTGGTAACACTATTAAATCACATGCTTCTTACACGGTACTTTTCTTTTTTGCAATATTTTCTATTTTAATATTCCTTTCTTTAAAAAAAATAAAATTCTAAATTACAAACTGAACATATGTTTCCAGTGAGCTTCCCAGGTGTTTAGCCTCAGTGACTACAGTTAATTTGAACCCAGAAACATAGATGAATAATTCAACTGAAATTATTTCTTTTGATGTGTTTTGCCTATAAAATACCTTATCTTTTATTCAATGGATTTCCTCCTCATTTGTCTGCATTTATTACCTCACAGTGAAGCTCTTGTTTTTTGTTTTCTTCTCAGAGAATGAAGGTATACAATTCAATGCATTTTATTAAATTGACTTAACAAGTATATGGGGTCAATTAAGTTTCTAATGTTTTTCATACTTGGTTAGTTTCGTTGAAAGGTAATATGTTGCTTTCAGTTCTTTCCTCAGATATGACTGTGCAACAGTCTCAACAGTCTGTATGTATCCCTCAGGTGTAGACATCAGGTTGTTTACTGTCTTGTCCAGACTGGTAAATAATGCTAGTGCTAATAATGGCCAGTGTAAGCTTATTTCCAGCCTAACAATGGATCTTTTTCCTCACTTTTTTTCCTCACTTTATCTCCTAAAGGACACATTATCCACAACATTCCTCATCCTAATCGTGTCTCCTTAAAGGCTACATAGAAAGTTCATAGTATGGTGTCTTAAAACCCCAGAGGAAATATAAGTACTGGTGGGGAGGGGGGAGCTTGGATAGAAACATTTGAGTCACTTTGTATTCTCTGGAAAACCTAAAGTGAGTTTTCAGAAAAAAAGAAGAAACAAGACACTTCCTAAAAAGGAAGTTAAATTGTTAACTGCTTACTACAGCAGAAACCACATCAGGCTCTTTCTCCTTCTGTGGCTACACAAACAACATTACAAACTATCCTCTGCATTCTTCTCTCCATTAAATATTGCTATTATACACTGGTGAGTCTGTTTCTTATAAGTAATGAATTAAAGTGTTTGTAAATAACATTTCCCTTTTTCTTTCTTTCCTATACATTCTCCAAGGACCAAAATCAGCAGTGAGTGAAATGACTTCCAAATACAAATACTTCAAATTAATTTAAACTCTTTCTTTAAGTATGCAACAAGTCTGTTTTACTCCCTAGTGATTTATTAATTTTAAATATCTCTGTATATAGTTGTTTCCTTCTAATTTTAAAATATCTGCAGAAGCTGTGCCAGAAATTTACAGCACAAATAGAATGTGTTAGAGGGGAGCTGTACTGTTAACTGTAAAAGATCACAGGTCATCTACATACATTTTACAAATAAATCTCAGATGCTCAGTATGTGTCAAGAAAAAAGCCAGAGCTTAATCACTTAATGGTATGTCTATGTAGACATAAGCAAAGGTCTAGCTGATCCTGCTTTAGGGTATTATGACTGACTTTCTCAGCCAAAATTATTTAAATGCTATTTTCTAAGCTTTCCTTTCAGAGCAAGGATTAAGTTTTTAAAGCTAAAATACAGCATAGCTGTTCAAAAGTCACAGTCACTGTAGTACTACTAACTCAGCTATGTCACAAATTACTGTTACTTTGTTTCTATTTATCTTGTCAATATTACATTAAACAATATAGATGGATTGTGCCTATTTTTCAAATAATACAACTTCAGATCTCAAGTTTAATAATTTATTTTTGCTCCATAAACCAAGAAAAATTGCACCCTTGGAAAATGAAACTCTTGTTTCATAAGACAGGGAGATACTGAAAACTAATCCTTCACAGATTTGCATCTGTTTTTCTCTAAGCCATCTTCTTATATCCCATGTGACAGACCTACAGAACAAAAGATAGCACATCTGGAACTAAACTTATGATGGTTGACTATGGAACAGACTTGATGTATCAGCCAGTTTTACATTAAGAGAGGTTCCTTGCTTTGGAAAGGGTAGGAACACCTTCAATTTAAATTAGTTGAAATTATGTTTACTTATAATTAAATATTTAGCATATTTTCTAGGTCTCAACAGAAGTTTTTAAGTGGATTGGAGATGGACATTTTTTTTTCCCAATCATCAAGATTTTCAGAGAAGGCTGATACTTTATACATTTAAACAACCTTCAAGGCTTAGGCAATTCAAATGAGGAAAATATAAAATGTCTCATCGAGTCACTTTGCCAATTCTTTCATAGCAAGAAGATGATAAAAATCCTGACTCATTTGAGTTTCATTTTTAAGGCAGTTTATAAAAGTATGATGATAGTTTACTGTCATTGCATAATATTTCTAGAGGTTTAGTGATTTGATTTGTGTCTTATTGGGTAAGAGTGCAGCATTTTTATATTTATCGACCATTTGGTTTATCTTATTATTTTGGGGGTGGTGGTATTGGGTTTTTTTCCCCTCTGTTTGCAGATTCAGCATCTGAAAGGTTTCTGTAGGGCTTCTGCAGAAGTAGCTTTGTGGGGCGGGGGGGTTGCCATGGTAGGCTTTTCCATGTGGTTGGGTTTTGGTTTATTAGGGTATTTGTTTGTTTTCTATAAATACTGGAAAACATTTTTAACACTTTCATCCATAAAAAGCCTTTTTCTCTGATTTTAATCTGCTCTTTTGGAGAGAAGCAGATTCACATGAACAAAAATTATATAAATAAAAAGTTAAGCACCAGTTTGTCTTTGCTATGATGTAAGTCCATTATTTTTTATGATTTTTTGAGAGAAAGATCCCAGAAAGCTGCATTACTAGTAGAAATAAGAGGGACACTTTTATTAGGGTAACTCTTATTTGCACTGACTGCCAAAAAATGCATAATGCCCTTAGATTTTTATGTAAAAAGGTTGAAGTTTAGGAAATGCTGCTGCTGAAATTAACTGTTCCCAGATCCAAGAATGTCATGAAAATTTTATTTCATGTAAGTTGTGCTACAGTGGTCAGTAAATGTTGATACCCTTACCTCTAATAACTATTTCAGCAAGAATTAAAGGGGTTTTGTTGGACAAGTTCTGACAGCTGGTAGATCCCTGAAAATATCCCCTTAAATCAGTCCAGAAAACCCAATCGCCCCTGAATGATGAAGGTGCACAATGAAGGGCTCTCTTTCACTAGTGTGTTTCATCCTGTGTTCTGTTTTTTCCTCTTCATCAGGAATAGGGTTAAAACTGAAGCATGTGTTCAGTCTTACATTGCTGAAAGACATGGGGCCACAGAAGAGTGCCTGGTTTAACAATTTTGATGTTTTTCTCTCTTTTCTGTTCATCTTGTGTACACACACAAACCAACGTGAGACATCCAAGCATGAAATGATCTACAGCTCTGAACTGTAACATTTAATGCACAGGCTTGGGTGGGAGCGAGACCTTGCTTCCAGATGAACAAACAGCGTGTTCATTTTACATTCTGTGGTATGTCATAAAATGTTGCAACAGTTCTAGAAGCCAAGATCTGAGCTGCACAATTTGCTGTTCACATGCAGCATACAGGTACTAAGTTTAATTCTTTTGTGAGTGGATTAGAACAAGGATTAACACTTGATCAATTCAAACATATATTCCTGATTTCAAACATATATTCCTGATTTCCAGCACAGCGAAAAACCTAAACAAAAACACCAGGGAAAAAAATACTAGGAAAGCTAATTTCTGTTCTGTCCTGTTAGGAGCCATACAAATGCTGAGGCACCAGGAGGGTTAGCAGACTACTCCAATTCTCTGTGCCATCTTCAGTCACAACTCCTATATAAAAATTCCTCTTTTGGAAAAGAAAAATAAAGTAGAGCTGTTTGATAGTAAAGTCAAGGTGCTCAGATATTTAGGGAGGCCTTCTCAGGCCTCAGTCAGGTCAACTCCCTGTTTGTCTGCTGCAACCATCTTCTAAAGAGGGCATTGTGAGAGCAGAAGAGAAAAGTGTGAGCTGCAGTGGAGAGACATTTTTGTCTCCTTCGCAGGGATATAAATCCAGCTCCATGCTCTTGTTCCATGTTGCAGAGAAAGAAGCATTCTCATTCTGATGAGTGACAACAGAACTGCTTATGCATATTTTCATATGGTTTCTACATCTGATAGAGATTGCCCATTAGCATGTCTTGTCATTACATTTTCTTCAGTATCTCTAATTTATCCTTAAAATATGGTATATCTCAGTTACCTTATATTTGGGAATATATTTTTCCTGGTGAGCTAGGGTGGGTTAGAAAGTATTGTTGGTAAACCCTGCTTGTGACCCTGACACTCACAGCAGGAAATATTTGGGATAGAATAACTGTCTCAGTGGGACACATGGTCTGGGGTGCAACCAGCAGTGCTGAATCACACTGAAGTAACTCAATGAAACTGCAGGGAGAAGCAGGAAATCAGAACATTTTTTTCCCCCTTCTGAGATTCCTTGTAAAAATTCTCTAACAGAAACTTATGACCTAGCAGGGTAGAACAGGGAGTTTACAACAGCTCTTTTTTAAACAGGAAGTACTTTAATTTCATAAGTGGCAGCACTATGGTTTTCATTGTTGAGGATGAAAGCAGTGTCAGCATTTCTACATTGCAGTAACCCTGACCATAACTTTGTTAGGAAAAGAAGCTGTAAGACTGCTTGCAATGGCAATCATGCAGAGAGACTCTGCAGGAAAACTTCTGGACTTACTCCAGTCATTACACATTTGGAAAGAGCTTCACACAAAGGTATTTTGTGCATGAATAGTCCAGAGGAATAGGTTTCTGGACCAACTGGTGTGTAGCTAATTTTAAAAAGTCAGTTTACCATAACAATTATTTTATGGGCTGTAGAGCAGATCTCATTAAAGTAGGAAGAGAATAATAAATTAAAGGAGAACCAAACATTAATACGTCTAATGCTGCCTCTACTTAATAGGAACATTACAAATGGTAATGAGAACACTGTTCATCTTTGTGGGGGATGGTGGTAAATATGGTAAAAATAGACAAGTGTTCTATTCTCAAGCACAATTTTCTGATGTAATTTCTTCTGTCCTTTTTTTAAACATACTATGTAGCAGCTTTTTTTGTACTCAGACACCCTTGCGTTACTATTCTGATTATTTTTTCAGGCTGTTTTCTAATCATATTACTTTCTCCTTTGAAAAAAAGCCTATGTGTAAGTTAACAGCCTATGTGTAACATAAGCCTATGTGTAAGTAAGCAGTTTTGCCTCTGCTGGAGGTCAGAACATTTCATTCTTATGTTATCCTTTTTCTCATCTACCTTGTATTGTTGGTTTTGTTTTGTTTTGGTTTGGTTTTGGTTTTTTTTTTTTTTCTTTTTCTGTAAGTCTCAAAACACCTGGGCTCATCTACTTGTGTATAACACATATACATGCATGTGTGTTGGTATACTGCCACACTGCTTAAGCCAATTGGATGAAAAGGCAATAAACTCCAAAAATTACATATAGGAGATTTTCTGTGAACCTGAATACACAGTTCTCTCCAGTGAGGCTCATAAAGTGGATGCAGTGTCCCTACATACTGTAATTATAGGTAAAAAATTTAGTGTTCACACAATGTAATGTTCTAACACAATGTAAATTGCTGTATGGAAGACTGAAGAGCATGTGTATCTGTTTCCTTGTGGCAACTGAATAACTGAATAATTAGGCATTATTGTTACCTCCTTATTTCCCTATGTAATGTATTTCTATAGATATTTCTATATTCACAACACTTATTGTTTAAAATACTAAAAGTTTACTGGTTTTGCCCTTTGATTTTATTTACTAAATTCA
>VXAX01006773.1:0-32130 GCA_013399835.1 Leptocoma aspasia
AATAATAATAATAATAATAAGCAAAATCCATTGAAACTCTTCTAATATAAAGTACATGTCAGGATAATCTGACATATTTGGCTGCTTTAAGTACTGAACCAGTTCTCAGAGGACTGAATTTTATAACAAAGGTTTCCAATGCCTCATTCTAGCCCAGTAAAAAAACTAAAATTTTCCAACTCAGCAATGCATCCTTCATTGTCAGAGCAAGGATGAGATGTGTGCTATCACTGGGGAGCTCAATGCTGCTTTCTAATGGGCCTTTGTTGTGCTAGGACAAAGACTGATTGATAAATTGCCTATAAAAAGTGGCTTTGGGATATTATTTAATTGTCAGTGAAGTCTCTATGTACTCACAGTTATGTCTTTCCTCACAACACCTGCAGTACAATCAATTCTCAGTTCCTGGCTGCACTTGGCTCCCTGGAGCTCTGCACAGGGAGAGATAGAAGCACCGAACTGGGAGATGACTCCAATTAATTCGCTATGCCTTGGAGAAGAAAGGAAAAAGAAGAATAAAGAGCACAGAACAGCATTGACACTGGAAAGCTGCCATCAGAAGGTGTGGCTGCTCAGAGGAGGATGTTCAGCTGCCAAGGGCAGCTGCAGCATTGGCAGTGTCAAAGATAACTGAAATATTGCTCTAGACATGTTTTGAGCAGCTAGAGGACATGGCAAATAAAAACTTCACAAATGTGGCAATTTCAGTTGTGCTGAGTGTGTGTAAAGATGTTCTAAAGGGGTTTTTGTTTGGGTTTGGTTTGGTTTTTAAGCTCTCCAGCTTTATCTCTGAAGTAAAATGTCCCAGTTACATTAATTGCCTTCTTGTTTGACTGTTAATTTGTGAGATGAGTAGATGGCACAGCCCTGCCCAAATGAATGCTGTGTTCTGTCCTGCAGGCTGGCAGTGATGGTGAGAGCATAGGAAACTGTCCCTTCTCCCAGAGGCTCTTCATGATCCTGTGGCTGAAGGGAGTCGTGTTCAGTGTCACAACAGTGGACCTGAAAAGGTAAGAAATACTTGATTTATTGGACCAGCAAGAGTTCAGCACCCTTGGTGGAACAAAGCTTTGGCCAGGGCTTTAATGCCTTACAGGCTGGTTTTGTGAAATTAAAATCTGTCCTAATAATTGACTGAGAAACCTGGATGTAAATGGTGCATTCATTGATGGTTTAACCAAAGATAATGGTAAGTTCTCTTGAATTTGTTCAGTGATGCTCTTCTGTAAAACTCACACAAAGTCTTCTGTAACTGAATATTGACTCTTCCTTTCCTGACTTCACATCAAGGTCCCCTGAGTGGGGACAGATGGATATTTTTAGTCAACCACCCTCTGGTCAGATCTCCAGTGATGGATAATTGTCACAAACAATGTGCAGCCTCCTCCTTTTCTTAATGTTTTTGAGATCATTTTGGTTATTGTGCAATAATAATAATAATAATGCAAATACCTGCCCATGGGTAAATCCAAGTGAAATGGGTAGGAATAAAATGTAGAATATTCTGCCTTTGTTCAGTGTCAGCCAGATAAGTCATGATGCTGTCACCTAAATTGCAACTGCTCCTCTATGAAATGAGTACCTTGGTGGCTAAAACCAGTGAGAAATGAATCCAGGAGCCTTAATTTCCTCAGGCTGGGCATTCTTTTTTATGAAAGTGCTAAATTCAGCAGGGGCCTTGTGTTTGCTTTGGGTGTGAAGTCATGTTTTCCCAGCAGTGATGGAAGACTCTGGTGGTCACAGCTCTGCAGAGAGGGGAGGCTGCCAGTGCCTCCAAACCTGAATTTCAGGAATAAAGCCAACAGAAACACAGTGTTCTGCACTGAATCCAACATAGAAGGGAGAAATCACCCTGCTGGGCTTAACCTCTTGTGATTTTTTTGAGGAGAGTGGCTTGTTTGGGCTTTAAAAATCACTGAAGTTGCTGCTTCGGTGCTGGCAAGGAGTGTTAAAGACTTCCACGTGTGGTGAGGGGCAGAAAGCAGCTTTTGTCAGCTCTCAGTGCATTTGGAGCTGCTCAAAGAGCTTTTCTGGCCAGTGTGGGATTTCCCTGCAAATATTGGTGCTGCCAGCCCCATAAACGAAATGTGTCACATCTTCCACTGAGCTCTGCCTGTGGTTTGTGCAAACTCGGGAGCAGGACTTGTGCTTGTGGGCTGTTGGTAGTTTGGGGTTTCCTTTTCCTTTAATGATGGGGTTGTTTAACCTACTGCAGTTTCTGGGGTGGGCAGGAGGAGGAGGTGGACAGAGATATTTTAGGTTTGGAAGGCTTTTTACTGCTGAACCAGTTTAGATATCATTAAAATGCCAAATATTCCTGATGAATTGGCTTTATTTTGTGTCCCCTTGGCAAGTTGGAGTTAATTGGATGGGGGAATGGGATGTAAGACTAAGTTTTAGCCTATAAATTGGTAGCAGATGTTTAAAGTTGACCTTTGTTACACAAGGAAAGCTTTCTTTCAGGTTTTTTTTTTTCTGTTGAGGAGGGGAAAACACAAAATAAGTGCAAAATTAAAGGTCTGCAGGGGAATAGGTCAAATAAACCACCTTTGTGTTGTGCACTGAAGGGGCTCTCTGGGAAAGGAAACAAAGGACCACTGAAGCTAATTCAGGTTGGAATAGATATTGATACAAACTTAATTCCTTTTAGACTTTATTGAGATGTCCTTAAATACAAGTTTAACACTGTGGATTGATCAATACCCAGTGGCAGAGCAGTGCAGCTTGGAGAACATCACATCCAGCCAAGTGCTTAATAGGAAATGTTTGAGATCAGATGGGGCTCTTTCCCCTCATTATCACTACCAGAATGATAATAGATGTGCCTTAATATTGACAGAAGAAACTGCTTTTATGAGCACGTTATTCAAGCCAATTATCTGCTCTGCTCTTTGCTCCTGTTAGACACAAACTCAAAGAGCAGAGCAGGAATTGTTTTAAACAACTGAATTTATTTTGTTGGCCAAAGACAGAAAAAAGGCTTTGCTTGCCTCTGCCTGCTAACATCAGTGCTGCACAACAGCAAGGCTAGTTCTGTCTGTTTGTGAGGCTGAAAAGGTCATGGGTGGGTACAAAAGTTCACAAGGGAGGGACTTGGGACACAGGAAAATGTGAGCTCTGCCTGACTCTGCCGTGTGCTTTCCCCTCCAGAGCTGCCCTGTGCTAACAAAGGCACATTCTGCAGCCCTCAGCCCTGCTCTCAACACACTGAATATGCACATAGGCTAAGGAGGAGGGCAGTCCCACCCTCTGCAAGGAATCAGGCATTTCTTCCCTCTCTTTGGGCACACAGAGGTTTCATTCTTCCCTTCTGGGCAGCAGCATTGCAGTGCTCAGAGCTCTGGCTTGTTCTGGAGGCCAGAGCAGAGCTGCAGTGCACAAACCATTTGTTGGGCTTGGAACAACACTCAGGGCCAGCTTGCCTTCAGCTGAGTGCTGAAATCCTGTTTGAAGCATCTTCATTTGGAGTTTTTGCAGTTCCTTTGACAGGCAAAGCTTAAATAATGATATGAAATATTTAAATTAAACATTAAAGACCACCCAGGGCTGAATCCAACTTCAGCAGTGTGAAATACTGCTAAGGGACTGGGGTTTTAGTGCTGGCTTTTCCCCATGTTACTCTTCAGATCCTCATTGCAGTATTTGTGTAATTCATAAATGTGTTACATTTGGGGGCTGGATTTTGTCTGCTCGACAAGAAACAATTTGCATGCTAATTACTATTCTGGTTTGTGGCAAAGCCATGAGGTGTTTACACCTTAACTCTGGGGGCAGTGATGGCCAGATAATTAATGTGGCCCTGCCTCCAAAACCCCTGGTAAACTTTGGGGTAGGCACAAACCATCTTGGAATGATTTGGAGTGGTTACAGAAGGACTTTTTTGTTTGGGTTTGGTTTGTTTTTTAAGCTCTCCAGCTTTATCTCTGAAGTAAAACATCACAGTTACATTAATTGCCTTCTCGTTTGGCTGTAAAGGGAATTTGTACTCTGAGCCTTTTAAGGCTGTTCCTGCTTGTGCTCCAAGGGCTGGGCTTGGTTAGGATTTCCTGGCAGGAGCAGCAAACTGCAAGTCAAACCCTGAGTTATGTTTGGGCCTGGGCTGTGGGATCCTTAATCTCTGCTTTCTTTCTCTGGAAAGATCCAGGTGGTCTGACTGCATGGATAAAGTGCTCTGAGATGCACTCTGGTTCTTTGGAAAACTTTTTTGGTTAGCTCTTTGGAATAATCTGTTTCTGAGCTACAGCTTGCCTTTGATAGTATTCCTGCAGATCCGGTGGTCTTGCCCCTGTTTGTTTTTAAAATAACATTCCTTTTGAGGAATTTTATCTGGCCAACATGAGGAACTGGAAGGGAGCCACGATGACTTCCTGTAATTGTTGGGAGTTACAAAGCTGTATTTAAATGAGTGTTAAGCTACTTAAAGCATTACCCAATGACAGACTTTAAATTCTAAAAGTGAGAGAGTGGTGGCAACTCTTAGTGAGAAATAACTTCTCAGAAGCTTAAAAACTGAAAAGAGTTAAATTCTTGTATTCCAAGGTTTCCATCCCCTGGCCTAAAGCAGGGTAAAGTATGAAAACCACTTTTCTTATTCAGTCTTACAAGTAATCACACCTTGGCTCTATAAAAGGGGCAGCAGTGGGCAGGACATGAAATTCTGGCAGGGGTTCTTAATTTTGCAAGAAATGGAAAACAGGCTAGGTTGTAAGCTGGGCTCAGTTTAGAGTCCAGCTGCTCTCTCAGGCTGCCCTGCAGGACTGGGTTTGTGGATGTTAGCAGCTTAGCTCCCCTGTCTGGTGTTGTCAGGAGGATCCCTTGAACTGCAGTTTCCAGTAAATCCAGTTCCTGCATGCCTGGAGCTGGCTCAGGAGCGTGGCCACGCTGGACAAGGCTCAGTCCCAGTTCAGGGTTATGGTCCAGCCTGGATTTGTTCAAACAGGCACCAAGGGGCAGCTTTACCTTGGCAGGGGTTTCAGCTGGGCCAGTGTTTGTTGTTGCTGGGCCAGCAGGAGGTGGTGGCCAGGCTGCTCTGCTCTGCCTGAGGGAAATGTTAGTTAGAAATAGAGTTAGAAATGGCTGGGTATTTCAGCTTTTTGCTGCTTCTCTCATGTCTGATCTTAATGTGGGGATTCCTCTCCCAAGTGTGCTGCTCTTGTTTGTAAATACCTTTTTTCACTGAGGGAAACTGAAGCATAATTCTAAAATGATGTTCAAACATTTGTCAGCCTGCCTAGAACCAAACTCCCTGGGCACGTAATAAATGGTTTATACGCTGGGCTGTAGCAGAGTTGCTTCTTTCCAGAGCAGCTCTGTGTGAGGGGGGAGGATTAGCACAGATTATGCTATATATAAACTCTTCTGTAGGGCTGGGGAAAGAGAGTGTTGTATAGGTATCCCTCTTCTAGTCAACATTGTATTGATTTCAGAATAAACACAGCCAGAGGTAGGAGAAAATTGTTTTGAACTGTTTTAAATGAATTGTCAGCAGGTGTATTCAAAATGTTTAGTTGTAAACTCACTTTTTAGAAAGAAAACTGGTGGTGTCTATTTAAAACTGAGGATGTGAAAACCTCAGCAGTGTTTTTGTGGTTGTAGCAATGAAATTTTGTCCCCTGCTTACTCTTGATGGGTTTGCATCTCACCCCAGGAAACCAGCAGACCTTCAGAACCTGGCTCCAGGCACTCACCCACCCTTCATCACATACAATGGGGAGGTGAGAACAGATGTGAACAAGATTGAAGAGTTCCTGGAAGATGTTCTGGCCCCACCCAAGTGAGTGTTAAACTGATGATTTGTCACCTCGGACAGGCACAGTTCTCACAGGGGATTTCTGCCCTAATTAAGATGTTCTTCAGCATCAATAAACTGAAGACATGCAAGATAGTTCTTGCTTGTCATACCTTCCTCCCCTCAGCTCCTTCATCTTTAGATCAAAAACAGTTTTCTCTTTAAGATTGTGTTTAAATTATCCTTTGTATACCCCAATGATCCTTTCTGCACTTTCAAACTCTTCCTTTTGGTGACAGGCACATTTGTGTCCAAATAAAGCAAATGAAGATGAGTCTGCTGTACAAAACTTAGTCCTAGACTATAGTGAGAATGTGTTTTAATGTGTTCAAACTCTCTCCAGACTCTTGGCTTTCTACTCTTCAGCTGGCAGGCAGATCCAGACACTGCCTTTACCAGACTGAAATGTTTTGTGTTTTTAGCATGGCAAAACTTCAGCCTTTTGTTAAAAGATGTGGAGTCCATAATTCTCTGATGTAAATTGAAATACAGGAAAAGCCTGTATTTTGCTTACAGATGTGTGATGTGCCCCCTTGGCAGCCCTGGGTTAAGGGAGCTCTGGTGCCCCTGGGCTGCCTCAGACACTCTGCTTGTACCAAATGTCTGATTCAGAAAGCAGGAATGTGCTTTGGTGCCCCTCTGGAAAGTGCTGGGTTTAGAAACCTTGGTGTGTGATACTACACTTCAGGAGCAAGTCTGGAAAACGATAAATTAATAACAAAGTGCCATTTTGTGCTAGTTAATAGATAATGAGCACCATTCTGCTAAATGTGCTGTAGATCTGCTCCTTGCTGCTTTTCAGGTACCTGAAACTGTCACCAAAGCATCCAGAATCCAACACTGCTGGAATGGATATCTTTGCCAAATTTTCTGCATTTATCAAGAACTCTAGACCAGAAGCTAATGAAGGTGGGTCACTGGGGGGACAGAGCACTCCTGCCTTCACTCTCTTGTGTTTTTCAGAGCAGCTTTGTGGGAAGTGTCTCCCTGACAGATTTAACTGCATGCTCATGGACACTTGAGAGTCTCATGAATTAAAATCTTACTTAAATTTAATGTCAAAGATTTCAGCATTTGAAAGAGAACTTCAGTTCAATCAGAATTTCAGTGGGGTGTGCATGGTTCATAAATATCCCTGGCATTGGATCTTCTCTGTGCAACAGCCACTCAAAACTCTTGAATGAAGGATAAATATTTCAGCATCCAGAAGCAAATTTCAGGCAGAGTTTGTGTCATGCCCCAGTGGTTGAATTTCTGTGTATCTGCTGCTCTTATTTCACCTCTCTAGGACTGAGGGCTCCCATTCAGAGTTCTGAGCTAAGCCTAGTTTGTGTCACTTCCATTAAAGGATTAAAACCTTTTTGTGTGGAGGGAAAACAGGGATCAATAAGTGGTAAAGAACTCACAGCTGGGCCTTTAAGTAATTCAGTACAAATCAATTTTGTCCTCAAAGTACTTAGAGAGAAAACCAAGGGAATCAGGGTTCCTTTCTGCTGCATTTCAAAGGGAGAGATGCAAAATATTTGTAAACAGTTGGGAAATAAACGGGGATTTGATGGGGTGTGCTGCCCTCTGCTGCTGCGTTCCATAAATCTGGTGTTGCATTCCATGTCCTGCTGTATTCCAGCACCAGCCTGGGTGCTCTGGGTTTGGTCAGGGCTGTTTGCTGAGCATGTGACATTAAACAGATTATGTTTAAATGTATATAAACCCCAGCATAGCTTAATTCTAATCAGTTTAAGCCAGTTAGGCACAGTCTTAAGAAACTGACATAAGCCACTTTTTAAACCAAAAATAAACCCTTGTGGGCAGCCTTACAGTATTTTAACTTAGTGCAAACTCCTGTATTAGCCAGCTTTTAAATAACCTGAATATGTGTGATATTTAAAGAGATTCTGGTGCAGTTTCAGTGTTCTGGTGAGCACAGAGGCACAAAAACTGAGCAAGGGTTACAAATCCTTCAGTGCTTCTGGGTTAGCACAGGGATGTGGGGTTTGTATTTCAGATCTGATACCAGTCTCAGTTGAATATTTGTTTTGGAACCATCCTTTCCTGTGCAGCCTTAGAACGTGGGCTCTTGAAAACCCTGCAGAAGCTGGATGAGTACCTGAACTCCCCTCTGCCCGACGAGATCGATGAGAACAGCCTGGAGGATGTCACCCTCTCCACCCGCAAGTTCCTGGATGGCAACGAGATGACCTTGGCTGACTGCAACCTGCTGCCCAAACTGCACATTGTCAAGGTAAAACCTGGGGGTTTCAAGGGAAAATGCAGGAGAAAATACGTATGGTTTGTGACATTGCTCATTTCAGCTGTGTGTAAGCTGAACTGCAGTGTTAACAGGTGAATTTGTGCAAGGTTTGAGTCATTCACAAGGGCTCTGAGCAGTGGGGCTGGGGGCAGGCTGGGCAGCAGAGGATTTGAATGGCAGGAGCCAAAGCCCATTTCCCTGCACTGACCCCGTGGTGTCAGGGAGCTGCAGAGCTCACAGGAAGAAGGAGGGTGAAGATCAGGGGAGCAGGTAATGGCTGAAGAGGGTGTCTGCTCACTTGTGCAGAGGAAGCTGCTCCAGAACAAAGTAAATGACACAGTGGGAAATAAAGGGATTGGATAAAAAAACCAAGCTGGAATTTTAGAAGAGGTGGCCTGGGATAACCACAGGAGTGCAGGTGTGCCCACATGAGTGTGGTTTGATCCCTCTCCCTGCCTGCAGTGGTCTGTGGCAGCTCTGTACTGCAGATGGAGCCACAGGCTCAGTTTCTGCCTGCCTGCAGAGGAGGTTCCCTGGGTGAGGACAACCCCAAGGGGAGCGAGGCAGGAGCAGCCCTGAGGAGAAGCCAGGGCCAGGGGCATCCCTCAGGAACAGCCTCTGGAAACTTCAGGGGTCATTCCAAGTGTCCAAGCTGGGAGGATAACTTCATAAGAGAGTGACCAGGGCTGGAAAAGTGTTTTAAGTTAAGGATGTAAATTCATAACGTCGTTCTTTCCTTCCAGGTGGTGGCCAAAAAATACCGCAACTTTGAGATTCCCAAGGAGATGACAGGGATCTGGAGATACCTGACAAATGCTTACAGCAGGGATGAGTTCACCAACACCTGTCCTGGAGACAAGGAGATTGAAATAGCTTACAGTGATGTAGCCAAGAGACTCACCAAGTAATCAGCACTTGCAAAGGATGAGGTCCTGCATATCCCATAACAATGCTTCTAACAGACTGCTCTGCTCATATCAAATAGCAATTGTTTTTTGCATGAACTCGCAGTTACTCCAAGTCACAGTGGATAGACCAGGTACAGTAATTACCTAAAGTTTGCAGACTTAATTACAGGTTTGTTTTTCCTGACCTCCTCTCACAGCCTTTGAATATGATCGATGCAGTCGTGTTCCTGTTGCACTGGGGTGACTCTGGATTCTTCAGTGTGAAGGGTTGTCTTGCCCCTGCTGCTTTTCTCTGTAAACATTTGGTCCATGATTTGTCCAGGAATTGGTTTAGGATCCTGTCTCACTGTATGGTACAAGGAATATTTATGTATTTTGGAATTTATTGCTTTTCCAGAAGATCTGTCCACACCTGTCACACCTGTGACACGTTGAACTGTACCTGCTTGTCTATCCTATTTACATAGAAAAGGGAACTTAGTATCCAAAAGAGCCATTTGCAAAATATTTGGCAATGTTTTGTTGGTTTGTTTTGTTGTATTTTTTTTAAATCTCTTGGATTTGAAGTCACAGTAATGGTTGAGAATGGACTCAATGTGAACCTTGGATTTGAATGACCTCAGCATCAGGGAAGTTTGAATCCAGGCTTGAGAGCTGGGGCAGGAAGCTCAAAGCTCAGAGTTGATGTTCATTGTGTCTTCAAGAGCTTGAGGAGATTTAAACACCTGCATTGTCTGAATTTTGAGTTGCAGCAAACAAAAAATTGTCAGGATTTCCCATCAGGAAACAGCAGAGTTGGAAGCTGCCCTCTGTTCACCTTAAGAATTGCAAGTGGCTTTCTTTTTGGTAGTTAAGAGCCTTTTTGTTTTTGTATAGGTCTTTTTGGTGATTTTTACTTAAAAATCTGTTCTGTCATAGCCCAAATCCATGGAAACTGTAGTGTCCTAACTCTGGGTGGGGAATAGCAGTGCAATGATTAGTGATGCAAAATGGGCTGAGAGCCATGAAATGGGAGCTTTTTAATGCCCTTTCTTCCCTGAAGAAAGCTAAAGTGACCTTTAAAGAGAACATTTGCCTTAAATGACAGAAGGTTTTGGTTTTTTTCCTGAAAGGAAACCTGGGAATTTTGTAAAGAAATGGTGGTGGTATCCAGTCCTTTCCATTGAATTTATCCCAGTTGTTTCTGTGCACCTGGACTGCAGTTTTGCATACTCATGATCATTGCACTACTATACTTAAATCTTTTTACAGCAACACTGAGGAATAGCACTACAATTTTTTTAAAAGCAATTTTCAAATGTTTCTAAACCAGGGAATAGTTTTCTTGTTTAAAATTAATGGTTTTGATGCACGAAATAAACTGCTAGGTTATTTTTAAAAGACCATCATAAACAACTCCAAAGAATGCTAGACTTATATGCCTATTTTTTTGTAAAGATACTTTTATATTTAACTGATTTTAGGAGCTGGAAAGTGCTATTCCTGCTAGGTTGTTCTTGGAATATTTAACATTCTGCAATAACGTGGAAATGCTCACACAAACACTTTTATACACTAATTTTTTTTTTTTTTTTNTTTTTGGTAAGCACTGGCTTTCTGAAAACCAGCCTGACTTTTCTAAGCATCCAGCTTTTGCTACTTTATCTACCCATGGAGTTAGTTTGACATAGAAGAGGTAGAGAACCAGATCCATATTTGTATACCTGGCTTGTGGTGCCTTGCCTTGCCTTCCTAGAGCTAGAATTCCAATATAAAGGCACTTAGCAATCCTGTCACATCTCTTACAAAGGCAACTCCCTTAGCTACACTTAATCCCTGTTCTGATTTGTTACAGGAATGTTTAGGCACAGAGGGAAAACCCTGGGGAGTGACCTGGTTAGGAGAACTTTAACTGTAGCCCTTTAATAATTACTGTATTCTAATGTCACCTTCCCCTCCTGGATGAAGTCCCTCAGCCATAAGAATCCTCTGTAGGGCTTCAGTCTCTGCTACAATGTGACATCTAGAAAAAGGAATGACTTTTTAATTTAGACAACAGCATTTTTAATGACACGCAGGGTGAAAAACCCCAGACCCAACTCTCCTTGGTTTGGTGCTCTTGGCCATCGTAGAGTTCACAAAGCTGTAGGAATCACATGATCGTGGGCATATCTTTGTTAAGTTTTTAGCTCTCCTTTCAAAAAGAGATCAGGATGGCCCTTGGAAGTTGTGTGGATGGGGTTGTAGGAGTCAGGCTGTGCTCCCTTTCCCAGGGGATTATCCCTGGAGTGCAGAGGGCAGGGCACCCACAGCCAGCAGTTCCCCACCTCCTTAAACACCAGCTCAGGCTTCTTCTGAGATAATCCATTCCCTCTGCTGTTCATTCAAACCATTCTCCTTCTCCCTCAGTGTTTTAATTGTGTCTGAGAGCTGGTAAACAGAGTTCAGGCTCTGGCTGTGACCAGTGGATTCCTTATCTGGGCCCAGAGGAGCCTTTCCCTCGGAGCTGGAATTCCAAGGAGCACCAGCTTGGCACTGGCAGCTGTCCTGGGTGTCTTTCAGGCTTCCTGCTGCAGTTTTGTTGTGGCAGGAGCTGCCCAGCCCCTCCTGGCTCGGGGAGGGAGCAGGAATCTGGTGGAGAGGAGCAGCTCCCAGCTCTGTAGGTGATCCCTGCAGAGCAGCGGGGAAAGGCAGCGTCTGGTGTGGGCAGAGCACTTTCATCTGGCCCCAATCACCAGCTCCACACTAATTAAAAAAGCCCTTTCATAACTATGGAAATTCTTGACTTCTGTCAACTTGTTTACAATCTGATCTTTAAATGCAGTTTTAATTTCATCAAACAGCAATTAATCTACCCTCTGTTTAAATTTAAAATGCTGCTTCTAGCCCCTTCTCCAATTTAAAAACAGCAGTTACCCTTTCAAGTAGGCATTCCAGTTTGCAAGTTGGTTGCATGTATTAGCATGCTGAATAACTTACTTTATTCTCAAGCTGAAATATGCTTAAATTCGCATTAAAACAGGTGACTTGTGTATTTCCTGAGCACAAAGGGAAAATCCATCACCTGCACCCTGTTTTTGTGTGAGGGAACAGATTATCCTGGGTGCATTATTATTATTTTATTTTTTCCCCTTAACAAAGCTTTCCTTCTTGAAGAGGTCCCTGCTGTGGAAAGGCTGCCTGTTGGACAAGAGGCATGTGGGACTTGTGGAACAATTCCATCCCCTCCACAGCTTCCCTGGATGTCCCACACGGGCAGTCCCAGCTTTCAGCTTTGCATTTTCCCAGAAAATCCATGTTTTCTCCACACTGGGCATGTCCAAACTGATCGAGAGCTGCGTGCAGCCCCGTGATAAGGAGAGAGATGTAATCAAATTTTTATGCTAAAGCAGCAAATTAGCATTTGGTATCAAAGGAGCACAGACAGGAATAAATGGGAGCTGCTGGAGGCAAACCCACCGATGCCTATCTGGGTGCAGAACAAAGAGCGGTGAAGTGCAGCCAGCTCTGCTGCGCTCCCTTTGCCACTCACAACACCTGAACACATCCAGTGAGTATTTTTCAGGAGAAGGCTGTAACCCAAGTGAGAAATGCTCCATCTTCTCAGAACCTCTGCCACCAACTCTTGTGTTTTGTTTCTGGAGGGGGTGGGAGCAGGATGAGGGGATGGAGACTCCCGAGACAGGACATCAAGGATTGGAGCAGAAAATGTGGTTTGCAGAAATACTTGAAGAGTTGATACAATTTGTTGTAGTTTGCTTATGTCTTTCACTTTCTGGAACATCTTTTACAGATATACCAGTATACTGCTGGCAGCTATTGTTAAATAAAATTATATTTTCACTACCAAGCAGATCTTTCTCTTATTTCTGAAGATTTCGTGTGTAATCCAGGACTGCAGGGTGATGGGCTGAACTACACAACACAACTTATTAGTAATTATATTTTCCATTTTTGGCCTTCAGGTTTAGGGCTTTTTTCAGTGGTGATGTGATTTAAGGCAGAATTAGTGTTATTTCTAACATTATAACCAGCTGTGGTGCCCATGAAAATATAGAACTTCCTGAAAATTAAGAACAAGTTGAGAAATAATGACTTTCCCCAATTTCTTTAGGAGAAGTTAGATTTTTTTTTTTTTCAGGTTTTCAGTGGAAAGTTAAGAACACCTCTTGGTAGCTTGTATGAAGTACAGGTTTTCAGAGATGTGTGAGATTTGATTAAAAATCAAAAAACATTAAAAAAAATCTCAAGTTTGGTTCAGCTTTATCCCCTGAGTGGCCATTTCAGGAGTTGAGATTGAATTGATCCCATTTACAGAACCCCTGGATTTCAGAGCTCTTGTTCTGAGTTTCAGATGGGTTTCTTTGCTGTCTTTTGCTTTCAAATAAAATGCAGCAGCTCTGGCAGTACCAAAGTGCTTTTATCTGGGTTAGTGTTTTTCCAGGCCTGCCAAAAGCTGTGACTGAGCAAGCTGGGGTCGTGATGGCAACGCTGAAAAGTAATCACAGTCGTGGAGGTGAATTAGTCACGAGGTAATTAATGAAAAGCCTTAATTTCAGGGGACATCCAGAGCCTGGCCTGTACCTGGTGAGCAGTGGAGGGGAGCAGCCCTTCTCCCCACAGAGCCTCCTGCACTGGGGCTGGCTAAATTTGGGATCAGCTCTCTGAGATGATGCTGGATGCTTTCCAGAGCTGGAAAAAGAGAACTCAGGATTCTTTGACTCAAGAGAAGAACTGCTGTGTTTTACCACTGGACAGGGAGATGAAAACAGTTGCTAAACAAAGATCAAACATGTGAACTTTATAAATAAACAAACAAAATTGATGCTAAGGGACGTCTCAGCTCCTCTGCCTATGGCAAAGGGCTTGGCAGGACCTAGGGAATGACTTTGTCAGTTTGCACACAGAATTCTTATTTTAAAGAGGCTGATTAAAGTGATACTGCTCTTAATGAGTCTGAAGGCAGCACTGGTGAAAACATCCCTGTCCACCCGTGGGGGGAATGTGGGGGAGAGGAGAAATCATTTCTGGGGCTGAGCTCTGGTGCAGAGCACAGCAGTGTTCTAAATCTAAATGATCCTCAGTGATTAAAAATGCTGATTGGGGCAGTCAGGCACTGAAGGCAGCAGGTTTGAGAGGCTGCCAGGGAGGGCAAGGCTGGGCAGCAGGGGCTGCTTTGATCTGCTGTGCATTCCCAGCCCCTGGGCCAGGGGAGATGGGACCTGGACCATGCAGGGGATTGCTCAGTGCTTGGGCTGGGAGCAGACCCAGAAGCACACAGATGGTATTTGTAGTTTTCTTCCTTCTGCCCAGTGTGCAGAGGGACATGAACTGGTGTAGGTCAGTCCTCGCTCTCCATTCCAGCATCAAGGACCCTCCATCCTCAACAGCTTCTCCTGCTTCTCTCCCTTGCTTCCATGACTTTGCTGCTGCCTCTGTCCAGATGTTTCCAATGCAGAGCAGCCCCAGGCTCCTGCCCAGCTCCAAACAGCTTCTCCCAGCTGCTCTGTGCACGTCCTGCTGTGAGCACACAGCTCTCCCAGGGGAACTCCAGCTCCTGGATACTCCTGCCACTGTGGAATGCCAGGAAAAAGATGAGGACCCCCCACTTGTCTTCCTGAACCATTTCCTGCCTGAGGCTTTGAGCTGCATTGGAGGCTTTGCTGCCTTTAAACACAGAGCAGAGGAGCTGGACCCTGTGAAGAGCCACGTGGAGCTCCTGCACAGCTGTTGGAGGTTGTTTTTGGGGTGAAGTTCTTGTTGAGAAGTGCCTAATGAGGAGTGGGATGATCAGGATCCCTGGAGTTGACTTTAGAGGCCATGAGTTAATTTCTGTGTCAGGCAGGTTGTTCCCATTTGTTGTGAAAATGTAGGGTGAATTATTCCCTTTCCTTGATTTGGTGTTTTTCCCATTTTGATTAATTTAACTTCTAAAATTCAAAGTAATCATTTCCTTTGGGAGATTTTGGTGGTATTTCCCATCTGTAGCTACAATCATCTCCCCCTGAGAGCTGAGTGGGGACCCTCTGGAGGGCAGAGCTTGGCTGCTGAACCTGCCCTGGCCCAAAATGCCATGTGTGGCTCCAGACGAGTCCCAGTGCTCCTGTACCTCCTGTCAGGAGGCTCCTGGGGTGAAGAGGGGAGCTGAGGTCGCTGCCCTGGAGGCTGCTTGAGGACAAGGACACGTGCTCTTGAGGAAATTGGCTTTTCTCAGCACTGCTGGTCACAATGACTCCAGTTTATCAGCTCCTCTGGCTGCTGGGAGTGAAGCTCCAGCAGGGTCACAGAGCTCAGTGAGTGCCCAGCCCTGCTCTGTGCCTTGGAGCTGAGCTTTTCCATCCAGCCTGGCTGGCTTGGTCTGGATCCCTGGGCTCCTGCTCCTGTGGTTGTGTTTGGAGCTGGAGAATGGAGCCTGTGCTGCTCTTTCTGTCACTCAGGGCACCTGGGCAACTTCAGCTGCTGTTGGCAGGTGGCATTACCTGTGGCACAGGAGCCAGGGTGCCCAGGCAAGGATAGAGGGCAGGAAAGTGCTGGGAGCTCTTACAGCTCCTGCTTTTGGGGATTTAAAGTGTGGGCAGGCATGTGCTGCTTCAGCTACTTCTGAGTTTTAATTTCCCCAGGCAATAGCTCTTAGAGGGACTGGGAGTTCCTGCAGTCTGTGTTTGGTTGGTTTTGAAGGCAGTGGTTGTCTCTTCATCTTGCTGCACCCACTCACTCACCCAGGAATCAGATCCACAGCAGCACAGGAACATTCACTGCAGGCTCTGTGCATGGGCTTGGTGGGTTTCAAGTGTTCAGGGTGAGATTTCTTCATGGGGCTTTAATTTCCCAGCTTTTTGTGGCCTTGGAGCCAGAGTCAGCAGCCAAGGAGGAGTGTGAAATAATGCTGCTCTGACCTTTGGGTGAATTCTTCTCTCTGAGGTTCCTCGAGGAAGGAAATTTTGCACACTTGCAGGCAGCTCACAGGATGGAGATTGTCCCTGGGTCCCTCCAGGCACCAGAGTGTGACAGCCCAGCTCAGGCAGTCTGAGATCCTTTTGTCCCAGCGGGCAGTGAAAGATGCACGTGAGCAAAGCTTCTCCCAGTGTGACTTGCCCGAGGGGGCCGTGATCCAGAGGCATCAGTGGCCAAAATCCCTTCTCAGGCTCCTTCTGGCCTTCCCCTCCAGCCCAGACTTCCCTTAGGAGAAAAACTTGCTCATCTTTCCCATGAAATCTCTGAGTTTGTCGTGGCTGCTGCCCTGCCTGAGCCAGTTGGCATTTCACTGTCTGGGGGTGCAGGGCTCGGGGCAGGCCAGGGTCAGGAGGAAGGTTGGGGGTGATGAGAATCCTGCTGGGGGCTCCTGAGGGCAGCTCCTGCTCCAGGGCTGAGCTGCAGGTGCTTGACTCCGGCTCCAGATGGTTTTAAGGCAGTGCTTGAGGAGGGAGAGGCTGCTGGAAGTTGTGCATGGCTGGGAGAGAAGGATCCCGAGTATCCTAACGCGACTCGGGAGCCTTTGAAGTGCTCTCCTGCCATCCCTCCTGCAGCAGCACCTTTCATCCCTCGCCAGCGCTTCCCCAGCTGGAGCCATGAAAGGGAAACTACAGAAGCCATAAATCCTGGCTGGTAACATCTCCAGTGGGGAGATTTCACAACGAGCCCGAGCTGCTGCGGAAGATAAGAGAGGGCCTTGAATCCCGGGCAAGTCAGGGCTGGTTCCTGGGAAGAGCTGAGCTCCACGGCATCGTTGGGGGTCCCTCTGGCTTCCCTGGGCACAGGAGCTGACTCTGGGTGCCCTGGGGTGAGTCCCCAGCCTGGGGCAGAGCTCCCCAGCCCTGACCCTGGGGCAAAGCTGTGTTTTGGGTGGAACAGCCCCTCTGCATGGTCCTGCCGTGGTTTGGCTGCTCCCAAGGGTTGATCTGCAGGAGCTGGGCTGACAAACCCCTGCTTCAGCAGAACCCCCTGTGCAGAAAGGCCAAGAGGGAATCCAGCAGCCCTGATCCCCCAGGATCCCTGCTCTGGCCAGGCTGTCTGGCTGGAACAGGGGATGAAAGGTGAGGGATCTTTGTATCTTCATACTCGGAGAGCAGCTGGAGGGCTGCTGGCTTGATCAGGAGTGTTGGTTCAACAGAGGGGAAAACCTGCCTGAACTGCCAGACAGCAAATGGGAATGTTTCCTGGAATGAATGGGAACCTTGTTAGTGGGCAAGCTGGAATCAGTGCTGGACTCTAATTTTATTTACAGCCTTGCTGTGCTGCTGATCTGTGCCCAGCCCGGGGTGCATTTCTGTGCAGAGTTCACCTTGGAGTGAACACTTGGCTCTGCAGGATGTGCCTGCACATCAAACTGTGCCAGGGGCTTCCTCAGCTTTCCATGGGAGCCTTTTCCTCGTGCCCTCACAGCACCAGCCCAGCAAATCTCCCTGTAAACTCAGGCCAGGCAGGATGGCTACGAGTCCAGTGGCACCCGAGAGGACTGGTGGCACAACAGTCCCAGAAGGTCTCAAGGCTCCATGTCAGTTTTCCCGTTGGCATCGCTTGTTCCCACCTTAGGAGAGGGAAAACCTGGCCCCTGGAATGCTGGATGTGCTGTGGACACAGCTGGCCTGCAGCTCTCCAAGGAGAGGTGGTGGTGGGACAATTTGGGCTGGGCAGCTCTGGGGGAAGCTGGAACTGCCCCAGAGCTGGGAAATGGGGCTCAGAGAGACCCCAGGCCCGGGGAGAGGCTGTGGGGTGAGGGACACGGAGCAGCTCCTGTCACATCTGCCAGAGTCCTCGAACACCAGACCTGCAAACCACTCCTGTGTCCTTGGCTTTGCTCTGCTCGCTCTCCCCCAGGCATCAAAACGAGTCTCTGGCTGATCCCCCTTTGGTTCCCTTGCCCTGAAGCCCCCCAGCCTCACCAGCTCCAGCTGCCCTTCCATCAGGACCTTGCCAGGTTTCCCTTCCCGGGCAGAGCGGATCCACTCTGGAATTTGGCTCTGACACCCAGACAAACCCCAGGCTCTGAGGAGGCAGAGGCTGTGTCTAGGAATTCACAGCAGCAGCTGCTGGGGCAAACCTCAGCCAGGCAGGAGCTGCCCTTGCCCTCCAGGCAAGGCTCTGCAGGGCTGTGCTAGCTCAGAATTCCTTGGAACAGGAGCCTCGGTATCAGCTCCACCCATGGGATCTTTCCCTCTTTTTGAGCTGAAAACCAAATCCTCAAATTGCTGCCTTATTGATTATTGGGATAGAGGATAAGCCTTTCCAGTAATGCAAAGGTGTAAACAGTCCTTTCCTTGCCTGTTGGAGCAGGGGATGTGGATTTGGGGCAGTTGGGATTTCTGGATCTGCTCCTGGCCTGGAGGCTGCATCTCCTGTGTGCAAAGGCTCCTCCAGATCCCTGTCAGACCCAGAGCTCCGTGCACTGCAGACCTTCCCTGCCTGCAGCACTCCCGTCTCTCACTCCCTCTTAACCTCCAGAACAGCAGGAAACAGTGGGGGAGGTTCCCGGGAGGAGTCCTGGATGTCCCAGAAGGACGGAGAGCAGAAACCAGCCCAGGACCTGCTGTGTCCTGAGCTGGCAGCTCCCTGCAGGAGACACGCGGCAGCAATTCCCGGCCCCCAGAGGTGTCCCCAGCCCTGGTGACACCGGGACAGTCCGGGCAGGGTTTGGGAATGTTCCCAGGCGCTGCTGGCGCCGGGAGCAGCCGGGGCTGTGATGATCCCCGCGGCCTGCGGAGGTCAGCCTTGGCTCGGGAACCTCCCGGAGGCTGCGCCTTCCACCCCGCCCGGCTTTGCTGCCTCCCGCTGCCCTCCTGCAGCATCCTCCACGTTTTTCTCCCTGATCCTGAGGGGAGAGCACAGCGACGTCTGGGCTTGGCGTGGAGAAACGTTTGTGCCCCCATCCCAGGGTCTGCTGCATCTCCGATGTGCTGAGCTGTGCACTCCGAGGATGCAGAGGTGACCACAGATGGACACTGGGACTCCTTTTGGTGCTTTTCTGTGCTTTGGGGTGGGTTTTTTTGGGAGAGTGCTCTGGATCTGAACCCTTTGGGTGTTGTCAGAGCAATAACTCTTCCCATTTCCCACCCAGTCAAGCCAGGAGAGCTTAAACCCCATGGAGGCTTTTGGTGGCACAGCAGCTGCTGCCAGGCTCTGCTCCCTGGGTCCCTGTCCCCACTGGAGCCCCCCGTGCTCCAGCACTTGTGGGGAAGGTGGATCCCTGTTTTAGACGAGCTCGTGTTCTTTGCCATTCCCAGGTTTCTCTGGATGCCACAGAAAGTGTTATTAAGCAGATGAAAGGCCAAGGAACGAGCCTGCTGTGCTTGTGCTTGCCCAGGGCTGAGCTTTCTGCCCCTCCCCAGGTTTTTAGTGCATCCATCCTGCATCAAAGTCACCCCAGGGAGCTCCAGGAAGGGTCTGTGGTGGTGGTGATGGAGCAAAACCAGAGTGTTTTGCTGCCTGAATGGTGGCTGGGCTGAGCTGAGGGACAGCTTCATCTTCTTCTTGCTGCAGCCTGTTCTACCCAAAAAAAGGGCAGCCCCCTCCTTCCAGAGCCTCCTTCCCCTGCCCTGCTCTTCACTGGCCTGTGCATTCCTCTTTCCACATGTTCCAAAGAGGAATGGCCCCAGCTGGAGCGTGGTGGGACCGGGCAAGACATTCCTCTGCTCTGGACCACGAGGTTTGGGGCTCACCCTGGCCAAAATGTGTGGGCAAACCCTTGGAGCTGGGCTGCTCCTCGTCAGGGCACAGAGGGAAAGGAGCTCCTGGCAGGAGGGACTGCCCTTCCCGGGATCCACAGCTGCCTCTTGCTGCTGCAGGTCCCGAGGTTTTCCTCTGGGGAACAGAGGGGCAGGGAAGTGCTGCTGTGCCGTGGGGCAGGACAGGCTGGCTCAAGGAGCCCTGTAGGGCTGGGGAGCCTTGGTGGCTCTGGGGTCTCTGGTCTCTGCTGTGCCCAGGGCTGGAAGTGCTGGAATCACTGCCAGAGCTCCTGGGCTCCTCAGATCCTGGAGAACTCCTGGTTCTGCACCCTCCCTCCAGAGCCCAGCCAGCCTCAGAACCACCAGGGACCCTCCTTCAGCTCCATCCCTCAGGATGTCCAGCCCCAGAGACAGGAACGTGGCTCCTGTTCAGGGGGAAGGACATCCTGAGCCTGGCAAGAGGCTGGAGAGGCTGGGCCAGAGCTGCTGGAGGCTTCCCCAAGGCTTTTCCTGCCCTGTTGGGGCTGGAGGCTGCCAGGTCAAACCTGAGAGGTTAAAGTGGCTTTTCCTGGAATTCCACAGAGAGGGGAGAGACTGGGAGCCTGGTGTGGCATAAATGAAGGCAGAGGGAGCAACACCTGCAGAAACAAGGACTGGGAAGAGGCAGCAATCCCCACGGAGGGCACTGCTGTCCGAGGGAGAGGAAACCAAAGGCCCAGATTGAGGTTGGATGCTTGGAAAAATCTGCAGCTGCTGGGGCAGTGCCCCCATTGGGGTGAGGGCTGTGCAGGAGCACCCAGACACGCTGATCCTGGTAAACACCACCTGCCTGGGGCCAGGGAACAGGTTTGGTGACTCCAGCCCTGCTTCTCCAGGGTTTGTGGGCTCATCCTGGCCCGGGCCTCCCCTGTCCCACCGTAAACACACGCGCTGGATCTGGGACAAAAGTTCACATCCATATTCCTTTGGTTGGCTTCTGTCATCTTCTGCTGCTCTTGTTGAGAGCTGCAAAACAGCCCCCGGCCCTGAGAGGGATTATACAAATGAAGCTGTTGTAGGGCTGTAATTTCAGAGATTTTTTTTTCTTTTCTTTTCTTTCCCCTTTACTAAAAAAACCTTTGTGCACTTTGGAGCAAGCCTGTCATATTTCTTGGAGTCTCCAGTGACTCCTTCATCCTACAGACTTTCTGGAGTCCTCCTTGTTAGGCCGAGGACTGCATGATTCATTGTGTGCTGGAGATTTAATACTGCATGGAAAACAGGCCCAGTTCAAATTTGTTTTCTTTCTTTCCCCCTCCCCTCTTTTTTTTTNCTCTTTTTTTTTTTTTTTTTTTTTTTTCCCTTTCTTGGCTTCTCACTTACATCCTGGAATTTCTTTTTTTTTTTTTTCACAAGATATAAAACAAATACATTCCCAAATATGTCCAGGAGGAAATGATCCCGTTGGATTTTTCAGCTGCTGTTTTAAGGCCGTTAAAAGCACTTTGGAGCTGTTCAGCTTTCTCAAGGGCTGGCTGTGTGTTGGGAAGATCCTCCCCCATCTCTCCTGGATCTCCATGAACAGCTCAGCCTCTGCTGCATCTGGAGATGTGTATCCCTAACCAAAGGCTTTTGGGGCTGCTTTTCCAAGGGCGAGATGTAGATTTTTAATGTCAAAAGGGACCTTTTTGGTGGTTGTCCCATCCTGGTCAATCAGCAGGTGCTTCTCTGGGTCTGATGTCACCCACGTGCTCCCAGCCATGGCTGGGATTGGGATTTTCCCAGGACAAAGTCCTCTGAGGGGCAGTGAAGTGGTGACCTGACCCTGGGAAGAATTAGTTGAACCCTTTAATTAGAGGTTGCCTGCAGTGAGGTGCCTCTGTCCTGCCCAAGCTCCTCTTCATCTGCATTTCCCAAATCCATGGTAATGAATTCCTGCCCCTCTCGGCCGTGAGCTGGGAATTGATGTTCTGGAGGAGCCCCAGGCTGGCTTTCCTGGGATTTGGTTCTGGTAATGAGCTCCTGGAGCAGCTCCTGACCTTTCCTGCAGCACTCCAGGAGCCTGATTTCCAAAAGAACCTCAGCACTCCCACAGCAGGGTCAGCATGGAGCCCATTCCTGGGATTCAGGATCACCCTGGAGGCCATTCCCAGAATTCAGGATCACCCTGGAGGCCATTCCCAGGATTCAGGGCCAGCATGGAGCCCATTCCCAGGATTCAGGGCCAACATGGAGCCCATTCCCAGGATTCAGGGCCAGCATGGAGCCCATTCCCAGGATTCAGGATCCCTGCAGGAAGGTGGATGAGCTGCCTGAGCCCGCTGGGTGCTGACCATGCTCTGCTGTCTCCTGCCCCCTTCCCGGTTGTGGGGCACAGCTGCACCTCGGGATGCCAATCCCGCCCCTCTGCCCATTCCCATGGGGATCTGGGCCCATGGCAGAGCTGCTGTCCCTGTGCCCCTAAGCAAAACCTTTGCAGCTCCTCAGCCTCGGAGAAATGGTTCCCACCCCTCTCTGAAGGACTCTGGGGCCCCCTGGGAGCCGCAGCTCCTGGTCCCACACAAGGACACCCAGGGAAGGCAGTCCTGCCCCCAGTGCCCTCCAAACCTGCAAAAGCTGGGCTGGGGAAGGTGGCAGCGGGGCCGTGCTTTGTCCCAGCCCTGTGCTGGGGCAGAACCCGCAGTTTCAGCTCCGTTTCTCTTCCCTTCGTGCAGGATCTCGGATCCTCGGCCGAGGCAGAAGCGTTTCCCAGGCTGTGCCCACCCCGGGACAGAGCAGAGGTCACAGCCGGGAGCTCCTTCTGCAGGTGCATCCCACACATCCCCGCCGCCGGCTCCGGGGCCGCCGCCGCCTCCTCCCAATCTGCAGCCATCGCGGCGGGGCTGCTGCGGCTCCGGGCTCCGCCGCTCTCCCTGCCCAGCCCCGAACCGCGGCGGGCCCGGCGCTGCTTCCATGTGGTTCCGCCACCGGGGGCTGCAGCTTCCCGGCCGGGGTGGGGCCGGAGCCGGGGGCTGGAATTGCTTCAGCCTTTAATCCCCGTCTGAGGTGACTCAGCGCCCCCGGGGGCCCGAGTTAAGCTCGCTCTCGCCACACTATACATTAGAGATATATATTTATTTCTTTCTGGGCAGCGCGGCTGCGGGAGCAGAGCAGGGCCCTGCCCTCCCCGAGCACCACAGGCGGGCAGAGATACCCCGAGATGGGGAGTTAAGCGAACCTGTTTGACCTAAAGCCGGGCCCAGACAAGGAGTCCATCTGCGGTGCGGCTCAGCCGCGGCTGAGGCAACTCCTCAAACCTGGGCTTTGCTCCTCGGGGCGCTGCCCCCGCTCCTGCCAGCCCCGGTCACACCCTGCCCCTGATCCGGGGCTGCCTCCTGTCCCTGTGTCTGCACTGGTGCTGCTCTAGAGGTCTAGCTGTCCCTGTCACCCTTTGGTGTGTCCCCGTCACCCCACAGCATCTCCCCAGCTGCTTTTCATCTCATTTTTCCCGTTTGCAGAGGGCCAATATTCGGGCTGCTGTGGTGGCCGTGTGCCCCGCAGAGCCACCAGCGCAGGTGACCCTCAGGGCTGGAGATCCTGAGCACGGAGCAGAGAGGTCCCAAACCTCCCTGGCTTTAAATCTGGGCTCCCTCTGTGCCTGCTGAGCACGCTTGGCTGCTGGCAGGGATGTAGCAACTCCCCAGCACACATGTTGGTGGTTTTGAGGGCTAAATTGGACCTTGGGAATTAGCAGCCTTGTAAGTCAATAACAACATGTCCTAATGAATGCAAGATGTCCCCAGGAAATGAAAGCTCCTCTGCTGGACTGGGATCCTGTGACTGGGGGAGAGGACCAGTAAACAAGGAGGAATGCTCCAGCTGGTGATGAGCAGGAGATACAAACTCGACATCTCGGCATTGCAAACACACCCCGAGTGTGGGTGGTGGTGGCAGGGGGAGCCCGAGCCATCGGCAGTTGTGAAACGTGGCCGTGTCTGACTCCTGAGTGTCCCCTGCGTCCCCCCGGGGCTGGGAACCGCTGGGATGTCCCTGCTGTCCCTCACCAGCAGGGCTGGGGTGACTCCAGGGTGACTCCCTGAGCCTCCAGAGCCGCCCTGTGCCTGTCCCTGTCCCCACTGGGCAGCCTGGACACGGCTGAGCCATCGGGGAGGGCTGGGAGCAGCTGAGAGGGGAAGTTTGGGTTTGGGATGGGCTTTGGGGGTCTGGGTGTGCTGGGAGGAGGGGAGAGGGCCTGGATAACACAGGCTGTGCTGTTCCCTGGGCTGCCCCGAGGGCAGGAAGGGGCTGTGGGTGAGCCGAGGGGGAGATCTGGGTGCTGTTCATGGGGCAGAGCAATCCCTGGTCTAGCTCATGGGCATCACCAGTGCCACATCCTCATGGGACAGGGGACTTTGTCCTCACGGGACAGGAGAGCCAGTGGCCTCATGGGTCCCTCTGGCAGATGGGATCTTGTCTTGTCCCTCAAACCGAAACCTTTTCCCCAAACCCGCAGGAGCCCAGCACCTGCGAGACCTGGCCCAGCTCCAGCGAACCTGGAAATGGGCTGAAATGACCCCAGCGCTGTGATTCCCACCGAGCTGGAGACGGGGTGGAACTGGGAGCCCCAGGAGCTGGTGCTGGAGCAGGGAAGGGAGCCGGGAATGGCAGCATTGCCCAATCCACGCGCATGGAAATGAAGTGCTTTGTGCGCAGAAAAAGCCCTCGTTCTGCAGAGGCGCTGGGTGTGTGCGCGTGTGGGAGTTCAGACTCCGCAGGAGCAACCTTGGATGCCTGGAAAAATCTCCTTTGTGCATTTAATTAGCGGCAAATCCCATTTGCATGCGAGATGCCTCTCGGTCTGAAGCTGCTCGTTGATCAGCAACTGCAGCCCGTTTGTATTGAGAGCTTTGTTCACCTCAGACCGCAGCGGCGCTGCCCGAGCGGAGCCGAGCGCTTTGCATTTCAAAGCCCGGCAGGTACCGGGGGTTATTTCACAACCGGGACTTCGGCCCGGCCTCCTCTCCCACTTTCCCTGCGAGCTGGGGACGCTGCAGCCGCTGGTGGGGGATCAGCTCCCTGCTCTGAGAGGGTCCAGCCGAGGGGAGCGGGATCTGAGCTGGGAGCGCGGCTGATGCGCCCAGCAGAGCTCCCAAACACCCGGGTTTGCTATGAAACAGCGGCGCTGGGAGTGGGAAGGGCTTATCCAAGCGGGAAAAGTCCTGGTGGACCTTGGAGGATGCAGAGAGGATGGAGGGGATGCTCCACAGCCGGGTGTAGGTGGGAAATGATGGCCTTGGGGTCAGCACATCCCTGCTGCCTTCCCTTGGCACTGCCCGCTGTGCCACGTCCCCAGGCCAGGCTGTGACCCCACAGGAGCTGCCCCGAGCTGCCCAGACCTGTGTGTTTTCCCTGTGGTCACTGCAAACCCTTCCCAGAAACCAGCGGCGTGTGGGTTTGGGTTCGGTTCCCTTTTTCCTGCTCTCTCCCCCCGCAGTGCCCGTGCCAACGCCCCGGGTCACCTCCCCGGGCTGTGCTTTCCTCTCGTCCTGGCAAACCCCAGCGGGAGCCGGGGACAGCCGGGTCCGTCCCGGCCCGTCCAGCACGGGGGCTGGGACAGGGCCCGGGAGACGGGAGTGGGCAAAGCAGGGCTGGTGCAGAGCAGGGTGTGAATCCCGGGGGTCTGGGGGCCAAAGGGAGCTGCTCCTGCCCCCGGCTCCTGCTCCTGATATGGCCAGAGGGGCTCGGCTGCTGCTGCTGCTGCTCCATCCCTTGGAGATGTGAGGCAGGGGCTGATGGTGAGTGCAGGAGCTCCCCTCTGATGTCCAAATTTCCTCCCCCTGCTGCAAAGCCCCGTTGGACTCGATTCTTCATTTCTCCCCTCTTTTACAGCAAGCAGGGGTTTAGGGATGCTCCCAGACTGGGATGAGGTGTGTTGGGGACAGCCGAGCTTGGTGGCTCCTGGGACAGCCGGGCCCTGGAGTGGGTCAGCCTTGGCACAGCCCCTGGTGCCAGTCCCTGCTCCCTCTCACCATGCGCACAGCCCCGGAGCACCGGGGGCAGCGTTTCACCCGGATCTGCCGAGACGGAGCGAGATGAAAGCAGCGCCTGAGGTCGCTGCCTCAAAGTGGGGCAGAGCTCAGAGCCTGCACCTTCCCCGTCCTCCCCGCAGCCCCGCACGGCGCTTCTGGGCCAGGTTTGTGTCTGCTCGCCCTCTCGCTGGGTCTCGTCCATCGCTCCCAAACCTCCCGGGCGCTTTGATCCCGCTCTCGGCGCCCCGGGCCGGCCTCTCCCGGGAGCGGGGCCGGTGGCTCCGGCCCTGCCCGGCCCCGAGGGGCCAACAGGCTGTCCCGGCCGGGGGAGGGCCAGCCCGAGCCCCAGCCGAGCCCCGTGATGCTCTTTTGGCTCTCCCATCCCCGTCACTGCACTAAAGAGGTGTCGGAGGAGGCGGCCGAGGTCCCTCTGCTGAGCTGGGAGGGGACGGGGCTTTCTCTGGCCCCGGTGCTTCAGCGGGGTCCCGGCTGGCCCCAGAGGGGAAAAAAATCCATCCCTGGTGCGAGGGAGGATGGGGAACATCCTTTCCTCCCCCGAGAGCCGCAATCCCCGTGGAGATGAGTAATCCCCTCCCTCCCCAGCTGTCCCGGTCCCTGCGGGCTGGGAAAGGGATTTTCTGCACGCTGGTGGCCCTGGGGCCAAGGGGACCAACAAAGCCGCCGTGGTCCAGACAGAATCCCTGCGTCCCTGCCAGTTCATCCATGCTCCCCTGGGAGGTCTGGAGCTCCTGCTCCTCCTGGGAGGTTGCTGGGAGCTCCAGGACACGTCTGTCCCTCAGCAATGTCCTGGCTGACACATGTCCAGTGCTCCTGTCCCTGTGCTCCAGCGAGGCCAAGGCTGATATCTGGGACTGGAGGGAAAAAAAAGGCCGGATCCAGCCCCTCCATCCTGGTGTGGATGTGTCCTTCCCGCTCAGCCCAGCCCCTGCATTCCTTACCTGCCGCTTTCTGGGCACCTTCCTGTGGTGGCAGCTGGCACAGAGAGGCTGGAATTTCCTCCTCCTGCTTGGTCCAGACCAAAAAGGCCTGGCTGACATTTTAAATTTGTTATTTTATTTAATTATTGTTACTTTATTTGCATTTATTTGGCTTTCCAGCCAAGCTGTGGCCAGCAGGGCCGCTGGCATTTGTAGGGAATTAAACTGGACTTGCTGTGCTTGGGTTTTCCTCGATGAACCTCAGCCAGTCCAGACCTCCCTGAGCCTCACCTGAGGCTTGGGACTGTGGTTCCTCACACAAAAATTATCATTATTACCCTGGTTTTTGTTTTAAAAACCCAGAATAAAAATGCCTTTGCAGCTGCGAAGCCTCGCAGGGCTTCTGCAGCTGGTGCCAGCCAGGGGCCATTCCATGGACATGGAAACCCTCTTGTCCCCAGGTTTTCTCCAGCACAAACAGTGGGAAGCTGGGTTGGAGCCTGGCTTCCAGCCTTTTCCTTTAGTCCCAATTCCAGTTTTTCTCTGAGCCCATCCTGAGCATCTCCCTGTGCTGCTGAGGCAGGGATTTATTCCCCATCTGAGAACTCTGGTCCCTTCTGGAGCAGCCCTGAGCTCTTCACTCGGGGGGTGAGCTTGGGGAGCAAAGAGTTAAATTTGCTCCCTCCACCTGTATATTTTCCCAAGCCTTCCGATAGCAATCGGGAATGCAGGAAACGCTGCATTGAAGGGCTCTGAATTTGCCAAAACTGTGCCACGAGTCAGACGTATAAAGCAAAGTTTATTTGTGAAGTTACAGCAGGCTGAAGCATCTCCTGTGAAGGGCTGAGTTCTTTAAACCTAGCCCAGGTTTTTTTTTTTTTTCCTTCTCTGCCTTTTAAAGTGACCAGGCTTGGGAAGAGGGAGAGGATTCATGCAGAGGGGCTTGGTTTTAATCTAATAAGGGTTTTTTTCCCCTTGTAGGCAAACGCTGGAGCTCTTCAAGGCACAGATCAACCCCGGGCTGGGTTACAGAGGGGCCTTTGATTTGGGATAATTTCAGCTTGTTTGGAGCCTTGGGAGGGACCTGGGCGGGCTCAGCCACGGCCCAGCTGTGGCTGCCCAGCTCCAGAGGGGCTCAGGAGCCCTGAATCTGTGGGATGCTGGTTTGGGATGTTCTGATGGGATGCTGTGTTGGGATGCTGTGCTGGTCCATGGCCACACAAGGACCACGAGGTCCTTGGCCATTAGCCCAGCCCCTCTTCACGTGCTAATTAACAATTAACAAAGATCCTCAAATCCACAGAGGCTCCGTGGGAGTGTTTTATAACCTCTCTACTCCAGTGGCAGCCGCCGTACCCCTCGTGCCGGGGGAGCACATTAAAACTTCTTAATTAGATATTAAAAAATTAATGATGTTTGCATTTCTTGTGGCAGAGGGGAGCCGGGTGCTGGGTTTGGCTCCTTGCTCGGAGGCTCTGGGCATTCCCAGCTCGGAACCAGCCCCGTCTCCTGCCTGCCCGGAGTGAGAGGGGAGCGTGTCCCGTCCTCATCCCGCCCTGGAGAGGCGGCAGCTCCTCCTGCCTACGTGAGCTCTGGCACACTCCCGCTGTCCTCAGCTCCCGGAGCCCTGGGGCAGGAGCCGGGATGGGCAGAGCCGTCACCCCCTGCCCTGGCAGCCCGGGATCTCTGCAGGGGACAAGGAGGAGCCCTGACCCCACGTTGTTCCCTCCTTGGATGGGCTCATCCCTGCCTGGGGAAGTGCAGCCCCATGGCCAGGCTCCCGTGGAGCCACATCCCACGGAGCCACATCCCATGGAATCACATCCCGTGAAGCATCCCAGCCCCTCCAGGTCGTTGCTGCTCGGACCCAACACCCACAGGGAGCCCGACTCAGGGAACAGATCCAAACCCAGCTCCAGACCCAGCTCCAGACCCAGCTCAAAGCCCAGCTCCAGACCCAGCTCAAAGCCCAGCTCCAGACCCAGCTCCAGACCCAGATCCAAACNAGACCCAGCTCACAGCCCAGCTCCAGACCCAGCTCAAAGCCCAGCTCCAGCCCCAGCTCCAGACCCAGATCCAAACCCAGCTCCAGGCCCAGCTCCAGACCCAGATCCAAACCCAGCTCCAGACCCAGCTCCAGACCCAGCTCAAAGCCCAGATCCAGACCCAGATCCAAACCCAGCTCCAGGCCCAGCTCCAGACCCAGCTCTAAACCCTCTCCCAAGGCGCTGGCTCAGCACGGCAGGGCTGGAGCCGGGTTTTGGCACTCCGTGCTCAGCTCCCTGGGGTTTATTCAAATCCCTCTAATCCCCCCGGAAGGAACTGGGATAAAGCCAGGCTGGGAGCGCTGCAGGTGCTCCCCGGGCGCGGGGCAGCGGGGCCGGGCACCCGCGGTGGCACCGGGCCACCACAGCCTGGGTGGCCCTTTCTGGGGCGGTGATTAACGAGCGGTAATTGAGCTGAGGCTGAGCTGCCACCCGGGGAGGGGCAGGGACAGCGATAGGGGCGAGCACGGCGTGTCTGGGTGCCACGGGCACGGCCCAGCCGGCCCGACCGGTCCGACCGGCCCGGCCCGGTGCCCAATTTCGGGCAGGGCTCGCACCTCCTCCTCCTCCTCCTCCTCCTCTTCCTCCTCGTCCTCCTCCCCCGCCGCGTGCCCAGAGCCCCACCGAGGAGCAGGAAAGGGCTTTGGTTTGGGGTTTCCTGCAGGAAAAGGCACAAAGCCACCCCAAAATGCCAGCTCGGGTGGGGTTTGTGTGAGGAGGGGAGCGCTGGCCCCTGGTGAGCTCTGGGGGTGGCACTGGGTGGTGACACGGACACAGTGGCAGGAAAAAGCTGGAATAAAGAGCTGTGCAGAGAGCCCTGGGGATGGCAGGGCCCTGGGGACACTCCCTGGGGCGGGAAGGAACGCTGGCACCAGCCGAGGTTGGGGGTGATGGGAAGGGGCACCTCAGCTCTCTCCAGCCCTTTAAACCTCACCCTCAGAAATGCCAAGGCCAGGAACCTACTTTACACTCATTAAAAAAAAAAAATGGAATTGAACTACATTAAAAGGCTGATCTCCTATAAAAGGGGATTTAGAAAAGCCACCAGCTGGAGCACCCAGGAGCAGGGATGGAACACGGCAATAAAATCATCTCTTAAGGCAATCTCCACAAAACTGGAGATGATTTAGAGGGTTGGGAATGCCTCTCAGCTTCCCCCAAAAACGGCTCAGAGAGGTACGTGGGTGCCTGCATGTGCTGAGTGACCCCACTTCCTCTCCATGGAAAAAAAAAAAAAAGAATTAATTATTAAAATCCCCCTTGAAAAAAATTCCTGCAGCGTTTTCCACCCATTTCTTTTCCCCCCACGTGGATTATCTCCTCTGGTTCCAAATCCACAAGAAAATATCATCACATTTTTAAACCAAAACCTCAAGGTAAATAAAGGAAAGGGTTTGGATCTGCATCCAGCCCTCGCCACTTCTATCAGGGAGAAAAATGCCGGTGCAGTTCCCCGCCGATATAAGATAGAAAGGTGGAGAACATTTTTTAAATGTTCTGAAAACATTCCATCATCTATAGGAATCAAAGCCCCATTGAAAGCTACAGAACCCCTCACATTCGAGGGTTTTAATGAAAACCAAATTTTTTTTTCAGGCCCTGTGTTTTTCTTTGCGAGGATTTCCAGGGGAATACAACTGGAGCAGGGGGCGGACGTGGGGAACTTGGCTGGAGTTTCTCCTGCCCCAATAGGGCTTTCACTGTGGGGCTTTTAAAAAATGGTTTAAAGATAATATGGCATCGTATTTTTGGACTTGTCAAAGTGCTCCGGATCAGCGCTGGGTTATTTTCCACTGGAAAATAAATGATGGAGCAAGGGGCAGGAGGGGAGTTGAGGGTCTTGGGCGCTTGCCATGAGAGGAGGGCTCCCGAGGTCGGGCTGCCAGGCTGTGGGCAGGAAAGCAAAGACCAAATTCTGGGCTTAATCCTTAATGCTGTGGAGCTGGGCAAACCTCCTGCCTTCCGTGCCAGAGAAAAACATCCCCTGAGCTGCGAACTGTCCGGCCCCGGGAACGGAAACCTCTGCCCACCCTCCCCGGAAAGTAGCAGGGGTTGCGTCCCCGTGAAAAAAAACCCGGCATAAAAACCCCGGTTTCCTTGGGTCAGCTGAAAGGCTGCTGGTAACAAACATCTCCTCGGTTTGGGTTTGTTTTTCCCGTTCCTTTTAGTCTATCCCCGTGTGGAAGTGTCGCCATGAGGAAAAGATGAGGATGAGGAGATGAGGATGAGGAGGGGAGGATGAGGAGGTGAGGATGAGGAGATGAGGATGAGGAGATGAGGATGAGGAGAGGAGGATGAGGAGATGAGGATGAGGAGAGGAGGATGAGGAGAGGAGGGGCTGGCAGAGCTCCCCACCGGCCCCATCCCACAGCAAGGACTTCCCTCTGCTCTTTCCCTTAGCCACCAGTGCCCCAGCCCCCCTGGAGTATCTCCATGCCCGGAGGGGTCCCCGGTGCAGCCCGGGTGAAGTTCTGTTGCCCACCCAGGCGGGAACAGGGTGCTGGACCACACAGGTCCGAGGCAGCACAAGGGAGGGGTGCAGGGAGCCCCAAAAATGCCCAGTGACAGTCGGGGCAGCCTGGGGACCCCCAGGATTCGCAGGAACATTTAATCCCCTCGTTAACGTCCCCCTTTAGAACAATTCATTCTTTCACTCCGGCTTAAACGCCCAACTTTGCTTTACAGCTCATTTCATTTATGACTGAGAAATGAAATTACTGTATTGATTTCATGGCAGAAAGAAAAAAACCCCAAACCAAACCAAACCAAACCAAAACAAACCCCAAAAAAACCCCATGGTGTTCCCGGCCGTAATAAACCCACCGGCTGCAAAGACAAACAGCAAAACCTGCCAAGGGGGGGTCTGGGCTGCAGCTACCCCGGGGACACACCGGGAACAGCACCGGGAGCTGCACTGGGACCGGCACCTCCGGGACTGCCCTCCGCAGCCAAACCCAGCTCTGCTGTGGTTATTTTCCTGCCCGAATTAAAACCCTCCCTGTGTATGTTTGCAGGGACCCGGGGGCTTTGCAAATCGCTCGGATGGAAAGGAAATACTGCTCCTGGTAGCGCTGGTGTGAAATATCCCTCCTGGAGCGCCGCCAGAGCGGCCGGGGCTGGGGAAGGGGCTCCCGGCATCTCCGCAGGGGGATCACCGAGACTCCGTGCCGTGATGGAGACCCCGAGCTGATCCTCGGCCGCCCACCCATCGGCATCGCGGTCTGCGTGCTCACAGGCCCGGGATTTGGGTNTGCTCTGCTGCACGGCGGTGCTTTGGGCAGGAGCTCGGGGCCGCGCCCGGTGCTCCCAGTGCTCTCCTGATGCCCCAGTGCCATCCAGGGATGGTTTGGTTGCCCAGCCAAGACACCCGTGACTTTTCCAGTCCCGTCGGGCTCAAGGCACACGGTGCTGCCTGCCAGGAGTCCAGGGAACATCACCAACAAGCCCAGCAGCCGTGCGAGTGCCCTGCCTGACCCTCGGGGGCTGCAGCAGCGCAGGGGGGACGCTCCCAAGCCGCTCCCCAGGCGGATCCCGCCCCGCCAGCGCCGCGCACCCCGGGGGGAGCGGAGCATC
>VXAX01006773.1:41775-64213 GCA_013399835.1 Leptocoma aspasia
GCCAGCAGGGGGCGCCCGCCGGGCCGCGGGAGGCGGGAAGGAGGCGGGAAGGAGGCGGCCGCCAGAGGGGGCCGGGGCCTCGCCATCGCCTCAGGGCCGGCATCTCCGGGCTGCCGCCGTGTCCCGTGTCTTTCACCTCGGGACTGCCCCTCTGTCTGCTGTCCTTCACCTCAGGGTTTCCCCTCCATCTTGGTCCTCGCCTCAGGCCTGCCCCTCTGTCCATATCCTTCACGTCCAGGCTGCCCCTCCATCTTGTCTCCTTCACAGCTGTCTCTCCAGCTCAGCACCCTCACCTCAGCACCCCCTCCATCCTGGCTTCATCAGCTCAGGGTTTCCCCCCTGTCCCATCTCCTTCACCTCAGGGTTTCCCCTCCATCTTGGTCCTCGCCTTAGGGCTGCCCCTCCATTCCATCTCCACCTCACAACCGTCCCTCCACCTCAGCGCTGTCACTTCACAACTGCCCCTGCCATCTTGGGCCTCGCCTCAAGGTTTCCTCTCCATCCCATCTCCTTCAGGGCTGCCCCTCCATCCTGGCTGCCTCAGATCGGAGCCACACAGCCCCAGCCCTGCGTGCAAGGGAATCTCCACTGAAATAACCCCAGCGAGATCCAATTAAAACATAGCCATTAACACCCTCCATAACCACCTAACTCAGCAGCAAGGACCCTCTGTCACAGCCAGGATCAAACAGCAACCTGGAGCAAGCAGCTGCTGAGCAAAGCCAGGGAACAAGGAGCGGGTGAAGCCGCACCCTTGGACTCTCTGTTCCCTTTGGAATCACAGCTGAAAATGGGCTTGAAAAGCGCCTTCTTGCTGTCCCCTTCCCCAGCACATCTCACACACATCTGCTCCGTAGTGCTGCCTCCGAGGATTTACTACGGTTTTCCCTCGCTTACTTGCCGTCCAGCCCCCATTTGCTTTTTTGGACCCTGGCAATCCGAGCTTGAGTACTTCAGTTGTCCAGTTGCCAATCAAAATATTTGAAGGAAATGTTTATTTTCTTCTCGAAATCACACCAGCTGCTGCACTAACTGAATAAGCCCATTTAGCTGTAAGAATTTAACCATTGTAAGAGTGAATTGAGTCCCCCAACTACTCCAAAATCTGACCCAATCTATCAGCGGAAATGTCAATGTTTTGGATGGGAGTTTGGGGAAGTGTGGAATGTGTATTAAATAAAAGCCATGTAAAGGTCAAAGCCCTGATTAGTAATGCCACTGTCTCCTCCTTAGGGCTGAGCTGCCCCAGGGACCGTGGAGGCCGGGACACACCCCGTGATTTAATTGTGCAGCTGCAATTTGCACCTTTTGAGGACCCCCAGTTCCCCCCCGCACGTGGGGCCGGATAGAAACGTGCTTTGAAAGCTGCTCAGCCCCTTTCCAGATAAAACAACAGCGCTGCAGTGACACAGCAGCTCTCTCTCCACCTCAGAGACAATACAGGTCTTTCCTTGGGTGGGTGGCCAGGAGATGAATGCAAAGAGATGCCCCTGATGGGAGCCAAACCTCAGCTGGGTCGCGGTGGCAAGGGCTGGCCATGAGGTGGGAAGGGCTGGTTCGTGAGGCTGCCAACCACAGAGGTTTCTCTGGGTGTGTTCAGCCGCCTCCCTTCAGACCACGTTGGGTTTGGGAGCTGCCTTGGATGGAGTGGAACTGGTCCCTGCACCCTGGCAGGGTCAGGGTGGTGGATCTGCTCCGAGGTCCCTGGAACCCTTTGAGGAGATGAGGCAATGGACCCTGCAGATGGCTTTAGCAATTGATGTGCACCCATCCCAGAGGAGCACTGGGTGCTGCCACTACCTCCTCACCCAGGCACACATCTGCTCTGCCTGGAGGGAACAAAGGGCACCAAAAGCAGCGTCAGGACCTCTTCAGTGCTGCAGTGGCACCCAGACAACCAGCTAACCTCGGGCACGTGGCAGAGCACAGCACTGGGGCCTGATGTACAGCAGGATCATCATTATCAGATCATCTGGGGCCAGGCAGCGACGTGTGGAACCTGAGTAGCTCCTCAGCACCCCAGATACCACCTGGTCCCCACCTTAGAGATGTGGGGAGCACGCAGTGGCTGATGAACCCAGTCAGCAATAAACCTGAGCTTGTGTAGCTGTTACACAACAAATACAGTGTGTGAGACACACAGAGTAAAGGGAATTTAAAGGGAACTTGATAGCATGGCACTCTCCAAGTGTATAGAATATAAAATATCTTCAGCCTGGCCATAGATCACTGTTCTAATTCTACACATATGTGTGCCTTGCAAAGTTGTCATGAAAAATCTACCCCAGGGGAAAAAGCCCTCCTTTCCTGTCTTACTGCACAATGATTGATGACAATGTAAACACTAATGATACTTTATGCTTCTGTATATAACACACCAGCATGTGTGTGATGAGTGGGGACAGACATTCCCGCTCTGGATATACCTTTGGCTGTTTTTCCTCTGCCTATTTCTGTCGCACTTGGACCTCCAAGGCACCTTTGAGCATTTTTCTGATCTTTGTCCCTCTCCATTTCTTTCCCCTGATCACAATAACTCCATGTGGGAGCACGGAGAGGCGGGTGGCCAAGAGAAGGAGAGAATCTCCATGGGAAGGTGCACGAGATCTGTGAAGCCCCAGCTCATCTCTAGAGAAGGCGCCACTCTCCTCCCACCCACGCATGCAGGCAAGCTCTCACGCCTCTGTCACGTATGTTAACAAGTTCATTTTTTTCCAGCTCAGAGCCAACTAAAAAAGAAAATGGCCCCTTCCTCCCAGCCCACGTAAAATAGAGCAAAATATATTTTGGGGGAGGAGGGGAGGTGTTGAAAAAAAAAGGAGGGTGTGAACAGCATCCGTTGTTACACGCCCATGGAGCACTGCTCTGCATCTGATAGAACCAGCTCACAAACTGGGTGCACGGACTTCCTCTGCAGAGCCTGAAAAAAAAACGCAAACCCCAAACCAAAACACAACAACACACAGGTCCTTATCACAGCATCGCCAGGCACCACCTCAACACCGCCAAGCACGTTTGCTGCTCAGTTTTGTGATTCTCCCCGAACACCGTGTGCTGCCGTGCACACACACACGCGGCCCCAAACCCACCCCACTGAGCAGCACGAACCCAGCTCCTGGGTCCTCCCCCACCCCAAATACGATGGGCAGCAGCAGAGCAGGGAAATTCCCAGGTGTTCCCAGCTCAGTGAATTATGCACCACATCTCAATCTCATCTGCAAACCCTTCCAGGTCCATTGGGATCCTCCAATTCTCTGGACCCATCCTTCTGAGGAGGACCCTGCTCCTAATTCCAGTATGGATTTATGCAGAACCAGTTCATCCCCATGTCCTGTGCCTGCAGTCTCCTCCAGAGCTCACACGAGCTCCTCTGCCTCGCCGTGTTTAGCCCCTCGATGTATTTACACGGAGCAATCAGCTCCGCTCCCCGCCTGCCCTTTGCTAGACTAAACAAGCCCAGCTCTCCCAGCTTCCGGCACAGCCTCGCTCATCCCAGAGCCCTGTGCCCGCATCCCCCTGCCCGGCACATCCCGCAGTCCCCGCCGAGCTAATGAATAACGGTGCTAATTGGAGCGGGTGGGTGGGCTGAGCGGGGATCGCGGGCACTCCCCTCCGCCCTGCCTGCGCTTTGCTCTTTACCTGTATTCAAAGGGTATTAAAACAAATTAACAAGCCCTGACTACATAAAAGGAAGCTGCTGGATTTACAACCCAGCCTGCAGCTAGACCACCTTGCCTGCCGAGCAGGTTTGGGCCAGGCCACGTCTGCCATGGGAATCCCATTGTGGAGGGTTGATGGCACAGGGGGCTCCAGCAGCCAGGAGCCCGGCAAGGCAGCGGCACCCGGGCTGGGGGCTCCCCACCCACTCTGAGAATGGCACTGCGGGTCCCAGCACACTGGAAAATCCTGTGTTAAAGGCAGGATGGTACCCCTGAGGCAAATTCCGGGGGACTCCTTGCTGTTCTGTAGGGTTCTGGTGCTGTTCTGCAGCACCCTGAGCTCTGGCTGGGGGTTGCCCACATGTCCGTGGCACAAACGCAGCGGTCCTGGGTGCCTGGACTCTGTCCTGGGGGAAGCTCCTGCCCAGCACTGCTCTGTGGTTCATCTGTGACGGTTCCATGCCAAATTCACTGGAGGGACCTCACAAATGTAAAGGAGAGGAGCAGAAAAGCAGTTTAAAGATAGACACAGAAGCCTGAAAGCAGTCAGGAAACCCATCTCGAGCGTGTTCCTTCCTTTGAGGCTGAAGCTGAATCCCACAATATGTTTTCTTCCCACTAATGCTTGCCTAGCTTCCTTTGGAAACAATTTAGTCTCTGCCCGTGGTAGAATGTTTTTATCCATTAAGAAACGGATATTTTAAAGAAACCATAAGTCAATCTGGACAGGGATTAGGAAGCAGCAATTCAGTGTATTTGCTGGGCCCATAATTCAGGACTTAACCTCAGAGCAGCCACGTTGCATTTCGGAAACAATAGGGGCACTTGCTGCCTGTGCCAAGAGGCTTCTTACAAGTAATGTAATACTTTAAAAATGTATATTTAAAAAGAAAAAGAGAGAGAAAGACTTTACTTTAAAGGCATATGATGAAGCATTCTGCTGATGATAAAAATGTTGTTCTGGCCCAAAGTAATGGATTGGGAATGAAGCTGAGCAAATTCCAGATGGGGAGATCTGAAGTTCTTCACCAGTGAACACAGAGTCTCCCAAAACCCATTCCACAGGCACTAGGGCTAGGAGAGGCTTTGTGAAGGATCTGACATTTACTGTCCTCCCTGTGAAATCAAGGGAGTTTGACTTCCCTGGAGGAAAAACAAGAGTGTGCAGAGGGACGTGAAGTGCATCAATAAAAACAGCTCGCTCTGGTACTGAGGAGATCCAATCTAAAATCCCTTTGCAACTGTCCTGGTGAGCACAAGGCCCCTCCATGTTGCTGGACAAGGCACACAATTGCTTTTTAGTGGTTGAAGATGTCTCCACCACAGAACTCGAGCGTGGGCGGTCCTGCTCTGCTGTGCTGGGAACAAAATCATTCAGCCTGGGCTACTGCTGAAACACAGGCAAGGGAGGACACAGAGAATTGGGGGCTGCTCCTGGGGAGGACGTTTGTCTGTCACCAGCCCACCTCCCCTGAGCCAGGGGGCCTCGAGAAGCAGCTGAAGGCAGACAGCAGAAGTCCCTTTAACATCTTGTTTTGCTTCTGAGAGCTACTTGATTTTTTTAAGCTAAAAGGCAAAACTGGACTGAAGCAGGCACGCAAGGCTCTGGCTTTGCGTGCCCCATAATAAGGAACCATTTCAAGCCATCCTAATGACAGCTTGGTGTCTCACTGCGGGGATGGCAGAGCTGGGATTGCAAACACTCACATTTTCCAGACCTCTCTGGAGAAGCATTGGGCCAAATCCTCAACAGAGGCTCTGCTCGGTTGAAGCCAGGGAAGCAGAGCTGGATGGTGATGGGGGTCTGCCTGTCTGACCTGCCCAGCTCTGGGCCAGATTCTCATCACAGCTACAGGGGGTGAACCCAGAGTTACCCTCTTTATCCCCAGAGCAGCGCAAGCAAGAATGAGATCTGCTGTGTGCAGGGTTGCCAGTGTCCATCCCATTTGGGGACAGGCATGGGAAGGGATCAAGTCTCTGAGGGGGCAAGGCAAGGCCAGAGCCACTGAAACACCCTGACCCTGGAGGGAGCAGGATCCGACCCGCTCGGTCTCGGAGCTGCGCTCTCTCCTCCCGTATTTCCTGGCATGCCCTTCAGAAACCATCGGCTTTCTCTTACCGGGAGGGTTTTGGTTTGAGACCATTTAACCTCGGGATGATCATTTTACATGGGGGCTATTTATAACCTCCAGGGGCTGCTTTACTGAAAGCCTCTGCGAGTGGCTGAGGGCCAGACCCTTCTCCCACTCTCAGTGGCGTCCTTGCCGTGATCTCCACCATGGCCACGGCTTTCCCTCCTCAGGAGGAGAGATTGGACTGGGCCAGAGCAAACACACCTCCCTAGAACCCCAGTTCTCCCAAAGATAAACACTGTCTCCTGCCTGCCTGAAAACCCAAACTCCACGTGCCGTGTGCAGGGATTTGAGGTGCTGGGATACCCCCACAGTGACCGAGGCTGCTCCTGAGCATCCCAGCTCCCAGCCTGCTTTTGCCAGGAGCGGATCAGGAAGTTTGTGCAAACTGCTTGGTCAGCAGAACAGGGAGGCTGAGCACCCCCGGCGCACGAGCAGAGCCAGGCACTGGTGAAGGGAAAAACCTCCCTGTCCCCCTCTTAATCCCTGCACAGGGATGCTAAAAACATTAACCTTGGGAAGCACCTCATGAAAGATAGCGGGGGCCGGATGAACCCCAGCCTGCCCCATCGCCCCTCCCCGCTGGTATCTCGTTCTGCTTCCCACTAATCGGCCTCTCCTGTGTGCTACCCAAGAACGTGCCAAGTCGTGAGAATTACAGGCCTGTTAACTCTGTGTTGTTCTTGGCACGGGCCAGGCTCCACTTGCTCGGGTAAAAATTATGATCTTTGTGAATAAGCTGTGTGTGTGCGAGAGAAAGAAGGGTTTTTAAAATGATGATTATGATTGGTCATAGCCAGAGCTGTGTCAAAAGGACAGGGCTGAGATGAAAATTACTGAGCTGGTCCTGCTCTGAGTTACACTGGAGGAACCCAAGACGGTTCCTCCGGCTCAGGAACAAGGGAGCCAAGAGCAGAGCGTGCACAAACCGCCTTTTGCAGCATTCCTGGGACTTCGGATTCACTCCGCAGGAATGATTTCAGAGGCTAATTTTGTGTGTCTCCACTCCTGCTGTCACTTGACATTTGGGAATTTGGCAGGGGCGGTAGTTTGTGGCCAACTCCATTTTTTTTCTCATTGAATTTGTGTCATCACCTGATTCTCTGCTCCAAACGACGCTCTTTGGGTTTCTGGCACTGCAGGGGGCTGTGCTAATTTAAAATACAAATCTTTTTTTCTTCCCCCAAGAATCTCTTTCTTTATGATGTGGCCAATGGGACAAGCCTAGAAAACTCTTTCTCTCTTTCTTGCTTTTTTTAAAAAACCAAACGATAGTCCTACACAAAATGCCTGTGTTCTCCTCATAAACCTTGCTAATGTCAATGAAAATTCCAAGCATGGAGATTTGCATTTCAATGAGAAATAAATTAAATTTTCTCTGTAATTTTGGGTTGGGAGGAGTGGAGCAGCTTTTAGAGTTCAGGTAACATTTTCAAACATGTTTTTATGCCCATAACCCCCTCTTTGCCAATGACACTGAGGCTTTCAAACAACCATATCCCTTCTGAAAACACAGCATGAGGGTTTTGGGAGCTTTTTCTATGAAACTTTCCCAGAAGGGCCAGTTCTCACAAAAATTCCAAATACAGACAGCTTAAATGCTATTCCTTGAAGCCCTGTTTTATCTCCGCTGATTTCTGAAGGAAAAGAACCAGTGAGACTAAAAGTGCATGGAAAAGCAGCACAGAAAAGGACAGGGGAACAGTCTCTTAATTCATCTTGGTGGCATCTACCTGTGCAGAAAGACAGGAGCAGCACAGCAGCTGAGATATTTTAAATTTGGGACTAAAATTCCAAGATTAGCAGCCTGATCTCCGTCAGGTAACTCCAGTGGCAATTCCTGCCCCTGTCCTGGCAGCAAGCTGCGGATTCCTGGGGAACGCCCAGGGACTCAGGCGCTCTTTGCCGCTGGCAGATCAAGGAAGAGCAAAGCTCTGTGTGTGTGTGTGTGTGTGTGTGTGCCCGTGCAGGTGTGCATCCATGTGGGGAATTATGCTGGAGCTGGGCGAGGGATCACCACACTTGGCACCCACACAATGATAAGAAACCGTTGGGATTAGCATGTAAAGCACGGAACACCCTCTCTGGCTGATGCATAACCATAGTGCGGCTGCCTTCATGTCAGAGGAGCTGCTGGGTTCAAAGGGTGCTGCTCTCACCTCCCTCGTGCTCCTGCTGCTCAGTGTTCCTCAAAACCCAGATCTGATGGTGCAAAAAGTGACTAAATGGGTGCAAAAAGGCTTCCAAGGTCAAGAAATCCACACAAACCCCTCCCCGGCTCCTTAACCTGGGGAGAGCTGGACTCCAACTCTGAAATCCCATCCAGAGGGTTGTTCCCACTCATCTGTGCCGGGAGCACGAGGGTTCGGGGGTGACACTGGGACACCCAGGTGGTTACCTTGGATTGGAGTTTGAGCCTGGGAGCCGAAGTGGCTCGGGGTGCTGAGGGATCCGCGGGGGTTGGGTGTTGTCGGGGTGACTCTCATGGACTGGCGCAGCCGTTCCAGCTCTCCGTAGCGGTCGGTGAAGGGTTTGGCTTGGTCTTCCAGCTTTTGTCTGTGCCCTGGAACATGATAAAAGAGTCTGGTATCTGATCAGCTCCCCTTTGGCTGCAGCACCCTGGTTACACAGGGAGCCAGCACAGCCTCTGTCTCTGTGGTTTGCTGTTACTCACACGGGATAATGGGTGCCAGCCCCAGCAGAGAGCAGCTCCCAGGGCAGATGGACAAGAATAACCCACAGGGGAGGCTCCAGATCATCCAGAAAGTCTCCAGTCAAGCAGCTGGATAAGGATGCCCCTGCCTGAGTGACCAACCTCCACCAGCCCTCACCGACGCTGAACACGGAGGGGAGACATGTGCCAGGCAGGAGAAACCATGTCCTGGCAAAGTGGGGGCTGGGGAACCAGCAAACATTGAATTTTAAGTATTTTCTGCAGCGTTTGCTCATTGCTTAAGGAACAAACTCTTGTCTTACTCCAGCCCCCTCCCAGCTGTGCCCACCCAGCTCAGTCAAAGCCAAGTGGGGCTGGAGGAGGCACAGGAGGGATGGGATCAGCCCTCGCTGGTACCACACCTTGGCCACTTCACTTTGCTTCTCTCTGTTCCTCTTTCCTCCCCGTAAAACGGGCAGACTAATCACCCACCTCCCCCAGGCAGGGCAGCAGCTAATGAGCGTTCATAAAGCACTCCCAGCTCCTTAGGTAGCAGCTGCTGGCACAGGGCAATAATTATTAAATTTATGCTAATTGTCCCGAGGCGAGAGGCGCATGAAACGCACTTGATACATAACTTTCACATTTTACTGTATTAATCATCGCCAAACGGCTTCGCGCTCTCTGGACCGGATTCCAGTCTCAGTTACACCCGCACAAAGCTGGAGGGACTCCAGAGGAGCCTCAGCTTTACATCAGTGCGAGGTTCAGACCTTGGCTTCTCCTTGTTCTTCCCCTGCCGCAGCCAGACTGCCCCGCAACACCCGCAGCTCTCTGCACCTGCCGCGAAGGGACCTTCCCCAGGTGGCACCGCCTCACCCCGGCACCATCCCAGCGCTCAGGGGCACTGGAGATGTGCAGGCACGCCGGGAGAGAGGCTGGGAACAAACCCTTCTGCAGCACTTCAGAGAGCTGGGCCTTATCAGATCTCCTACAGCCCGACATCCACCAAGCCAAGCTCAGCTCTTGGTGGCTCTTAAAGAAGAAAAGGAAAGCAAAGCAGCGCGTTTAAAAGGCGATAAACGCAGGCAGCTCTCGCCCGCACCCCCCTGCACTTCCCCCTCACATCTGCACAGCTCTGTTAGCGCCGTGTCAGTTTATAGCAAAGTCACAGAAAGTCCCCACACTTCCCCCTCCTTAAATCCAACGTCTGCTATCTCCTGATCTCCCACTTGCTTGGCTCGGGCTGCGCTTGCCAGGCTGTCTGTGGAGACGCTGCATGGCTGGGATGGGAGGGAAGCGCCTCGGCTCCAGAGGGGAATTCACACTCCCAGCTGAGCTCCACGGGTGTCCCACCAGCAAACCCCTCCCAGCCACAGATTCTGAGGGGCTTTGACCCCCTCTCTGCTCTCCCCACATCCAGGTGAGCATCCTCTCCAAGCTCTATAATCCCCAGACTTCCAGGGATGTGAGAGTTCAAACCGAGGGGAAATGTGCTGGCCAGAGAGGAAAACCAGAGAGGAAAACTTGGGGAGGACAAACCCAGCAGAAAGCAAAAACCCAGTGGTATTTTGAAAATGTATTTTCCCTGCTGTGTGAAGTAAACCAAGGAAACCTCAAAGCAAGACCATAAACGATCTCTTCTCATCTCTGTGTGTCCCCAGACCTCAGGCACCTCTGCATTATCCAGGGCCTTTGGAGCTGTGAGCAGCATCTGCCACATGGTGTTTTCTCCAGGAGAAAAGTATGTGCACTGAGGTGTCTTGTTTTAGCCCACATTTTATTATTTCACTATACATTTAAGCACAGAAGAAGAAAAATAGGGTTAAATTTTGCCTTTACCCAGTTTTTTTGGGCAGAGCTTCGCAGGAAAGCCAAAAGGACTTCAAAGACTCAGTTCCCTAGAAATCTAATGAAAATTAAATTCCCTTCCTCTATCTCAGCACAAACCCTATCCTGTGGTGGTATCTGGCATGTGACAGGGAAAATCCTGAAAAAATATATCAAGTGATCTCTATACTGATAATGTTTTTAAAGATTATTCAGCCGTGCAACCCCACCAAGGGCTTCATGTGCCTGTGTCATGCTGCACTGTGGTTGCTCTGGTGCCTGCACTGTCTGAACATGGGCACAGCCCCATGGGCTTTGCCAGCCTGGAGCAAACCCCCTCCAGAAGGGGCTGGTTTGTGGGGAGACCCTGCAGTTACCAGCAAAACCCCCCAAACCCCAGAAACTACCCTGCTGAAAAGAAAGTGGAAAACTTGATGCAAATGTACGTCAAGGCAAACACAAGGGTGGTGGGATCAGGGCTCCTCCCGGCTCTCCCAGACCCTCTCCAGTCTGTGTCCCACCCCGTCCCCACATGTGGGACCTGGCAGCCCCAAACCCTGTGAAGCAAGGCAGAGAATGAGTTAAAAACCACCACCTTGGCCTGGCAGCCCTCTTTAGCTCAGGCTGTCTCCCCAGGACTTCCTGCCGCTTGTCACTTAGGGCTGGGGACGTCAGACTTTGTCACGCAAGAGAGAATCGCTGTTAATGGGTTTCTTTCATCAGAACAACCTGAGCTTTTTAATTTCTGCAGCGGTTGGCTTCATTAAAAGCCCTTCCCCATCTGCCCACAGCTGTCACGGAGAGGAAACCAGTGAACAATAGCTCATACCTTAGAGAACAGGAAGGTGGTTTCTACCTTCACCCAAGCACTGACTCAAAGCCTCCCGAAGCCAGTGGGTGGATTTTCACTCAACTTCAAACAGCCCCAGCCCTCATCCCAAGAAATCTGTCCCAGAAGCCTTAATCACCCCGACCTGTGAATTCTGGGGTACAAAAGGCACTGTTGGGGCTGGAGATTCTGCACTGCATTTCCAGCTGGGCCAGCATTGGCTTGCAGGTCAATATTTATGGAAACAGCAGAGCCCAGCACGATCAAATGGTGGCAGCTCCTGACCTTGGGCACTCCTTGTCAGCAGTGCCAGGGTTTTAATGCTGGATCGGGTTTCGGAATCAGTTAACTCCAGTATTGAACATGACATGATGTAAACATTGACAGATCACCTATGATCCTGATGTAGTAACAAGATCTGTATCAGCATATCAAACAAACCATCCCATTGAACACTTCCCAGCTGGAAGAGCCAACGTGAATTTGACACTTTAGGCCAGTAATAAGAAGCATACTGGAAGTTTTGGGTGTTTCCTTGGAATGCAGACAGCAAAACAGTGTGTGCCACACGAGCTCAGGCCCTCAGAGCTACAATTTAAAGACATGCTTTCTGCATTAAAATATTTCAAGGACCAAACAGAGCCTGCTCTTCCTTCTAGGAGTGTGCAACCTGATGTGGCTTCCCAAGCCAGGACTGGAATGGGGTTTCCAGGCTCTGGAGGGGGAGTTCCAAAAAGCAGCTGATTTCCTCAGATTACTGAGATGCAGAATATAAAGTTGAGCAAAGGTAGAAAGGGGCTCCAGGAACTTTCTAGCTTGAGTGACACCAAAATCTCAGAGCTGAGAGATTTGATTAAAAAAAACCACTCTCTGGGGTGAGTGGGAGCCCCAGTTCCCTGATTTCTCTGCAGATGGAGTTAGATGAGAGCCGAGGAGCTGCACAGCCTCCTCCCACCCTGCTGGGCTCAGAGCTGGGTGTCACGCTCACCCCCAGCCCCCGGCTCAGCCCCGTGCAGATGTTGGGAAGTGGCTTGGCCCTCCCCAGGAGCCTGGCTGCGGAATGCTGGCGGCAAGCTGGAGCGGAGGAAACGCCGAGGGACTTTCACGAGCACACACACACACACTGCAGAGCATTGCCTCAGCTCCAGACAGGAGGAGATGAGAGCCAGGAGAGGGTGGCATGGGCTGGCACAGCAGCTCGAGCCACACTCAGCCTCCTTCAAAGCATCCAAGCATCCCCCTGGCATTCCACCATCCTCCCACCAAAATATTCCCAGCCTAACTCCAGGGCTGAGCCAAGCTCACCAGGAGCAGTCCCTGCACATAAAGCCATGGCTCAGTCTCTACACGTCCGTGAGAAGGGACCACAAGAAAGGAATCAGCAGTGGATAAAACTCTGTCTCAATGTGCAAAACACCTTTCAAATCCCTCCCGTAGCCCTCGAAATAGGTACTTCAGAGAGACACGCCAGTCCTCTGCAGAGGCTGGAATTGTTTCCCAGTCTGAGTCTCGGCTAGACTATCAAGTCCCAGCATGTGCTCCAGAAAGAAGCCACATGTGAAACTCCTGTGTTATGGGAACAGCAGGCCTGTCCCTTGCAGCAGATGCTGGGCTGGTTTCATCTTTGCCCACCTCTAACACAAGGCAAGAACGTCGCTCAGGTTCTCCCTGGAATCCCGCCTCCAGCTCTAGGCCCACCATGGGAAATGCCCAGCCAAGAAGAATTTGTGGAGCCCCACTGCCAGGGGAGGAGGGAGGGGAGGACAGCACAGAGCTGGGAGCTGGAAGGGAGCTGGAAGGGACTCAAATGTGACGCAGGATGATGGAGGTGCCCTCTGAGCCCCAACTCCACTGCTAAAATCAGTGCCCAGGAGTTCACAGGAGGGAGCAGGAGGGAAATGTTGGGAGGCACCGTCCCTTGTGCTGCCGAACAAAGTCAGGCACAGATAACTCATTATTCACATGTTTGAAGTTGGCCTGCTTACGCCATTTGGAAGGAGAATCAGTCACGGCCGGGCTTTGCTTTGGTTTCCTCTGGCTTTCGTGAGACACTGCTGCTACTGTCTTTCTGCAGCTCGGGGAGAAAGGGGAGTGTGGCGCAATGCTCGCTTGTCCTGGCACAGCGTTCACACCAACAACCAAAGAAAAATAATATTTAAAGGGGTGGGGGAGAGAATTAGGAAGGGGGGGGAATTAAAAAAAAAAAGGAAAAAGAAAAAAAGGCTGCTAATTTATAAAGCTTTTTTAGCTGGTGGTGGTCTGAGATGAATTGGCTGCCTCTAAAAGGATGAAAATAAATATCCCTCTTTTTGAAGGAAATAGGATGGCTCCGGGCCAGCTGGCAGGAAGCACAGAGATATGTTGCATTTACAGTAGGTTTTTTAGTGTCTGAAGCTCCAGCAGTGGGAGAGATGTTCGTTCTAGGCAGGCTGGGATTGATTAGGAGGCTTTGGGAGCCCCTGATCTCCTCTCACTCCTGGGTTAGTGCTGAGACCTCCTCGCCTCTGCCTCTCTCCCTGCCCACCCTGTGCCCACCCTGGCAAATCTCTGATAAACCCTGTTGGGGCCTTTGATTGTGCTGAGACCCCAAAACTGAGCCCTCCGGAAGGAAAACAAAGCAGGGCATTAATTTAAACAGAAATCCAAAGTAGTGCTTCCAAAAGCTCCGGGGACGAGGGAGCTGTGGCCCATTCCCAAATCAAAGGGAACATCACGCCCAAATTTCCACACAACTGTGGCTCAAATGCCTGAAGGAAACAGAATCCCTATTCCCAGAGTTTCAAGAGTCTTTCTGGATTTGCAAAAATATTTGAAGCCCTACAGAACACAGGGAAAACTGAGGGTATTCTCAGCAGTGGATAAAATTCATCAGGTTTAAGCATTCAGCCCACTTGTGCCTTGCTGAAAATCCTCACCAGCGCTTTCCTGCCTTTTTCCACCCGTAAGAACTCTGAAAATCTGCCCCTGAGACTGCAGAGTGAACAGGGTGGGGGTTAAAAGTTGTGATTTACAGATACGAAAGCTGCAGCCCGGGTGTCACAGTGCAGCAGGTGGGTGCACATCTGTGGGAAATTGGGCAGCTTTCAGAACAGGGTGCAAAAACCACCAGCCCCGCCGGCCTCTCTGCAGTCACTCCCCATTCCAGGAAGGCAAAATTCACTTATGGGCTGTGATCTGGTTCTCGTGGAATCAGGCAAGCTCCCTGATTCCAAGATTTCTGAGCTGGGTGCTGGGAGGAAGCAGACAGATCTCAAGGACATCCAGCTGGTATTGCCTCAGCCCCGGCTGAGATCAGATTTTTAGATTCCATAGATCCATGGAGAGATGCCAGTCCCGGTGAGCTCCTGCTGCTATCTAACAACCTGGACTGGGACCTACCAGTAGAGCTGGTTTCTCCCAGTTCACAACCTGTTCCATTAGGGCAAGCACATCAAATTCCTTGGGGTGACACTGGTTAAGGACACTGTGCCCCGGATGGGGAGGACCAGCTCAGCCCTGTGCAAGGAATGTGCCGTGGTTCAGCTGATGGAGCTGAGATGTCCCTGGTGCTGGGGGGAGGGAGCGGCAATTTGCTAGCCCAGCCTGTGCCATTGGGAACAGACCCAAACTTTCCCAAGCTTTGAGGATGCTGAGCACTGCTTTTCCCCTTTGATAGAGCTGGAGCTGAGCCCTGGCATTTGAATACTGATCCCCTAAATCCCAGGACTGAGCTCCAAGCTCCATCTCCAGAGCCTGACTGGTGTTACCCTGCTGGATAATTACAGCTCCTGCCGAGCTTTGCACTGGAAGGAGGAGCCCCAGAATGATGGCACCTGCACAGCACCCTCATCTTCATCCTCATCCTCCCTGCAGCGCTGCTCCCCAAAGCCAAGGGAGCAGAGCTGACCACGGGGAAAGGGGTTCCCTGCTCCCACATCTGATTGGGAATGGGGAACCTCCCAGCACAGAGGTTCCCATCCCACTGCCACCATCCCAGGAGGCTGGGAAGGGCACCAGGGGCACTCCCTGCTCGCTGTGCTCCTCTTCCTCCTTGCCTCTCTGCCCCGCTCCCACTACAGCACACAGAGACACTGGAAAGAGTAAGAGAAAATAATGCAAACTCATGTCTGAGCCCCTTCCGCTGCAGGAGGTGATTTATCTCTGCCTGGCTGCAGGACAGGTGACTGCGCTCCGGCAGCGGAAGAGAAGGGTCTTAGGAACTAAATTTCATTTCACTCTGAGTCAAATCCTCTTCCTCCCTCCGCCACATCATTAAAGTGATTGGTTGCACTGATAAGCCCTTTCGGGAGGGAGAAACAAGATGTGTCCTGCCTGACATCTGATGTGATCTTGTGGTTTTGGTTGATAGTTCTGGTCCTTTAGTTGTTGTCTTCCCTGAAACGAAACTTGTCTTTTAGCACTGGCTATTTTTTTTCCCCCTCTCTCCTTTCCAATCCGTGACCCTTCACTCTGTCCTCCCGAGCTCCTGAATCCTGCCCGAGGGAGCTGGGGCCACGGTGCATTAATAACCCTGTAAATCCTCCCTGCCAGCCTCCTGCACGTCCCCTGCTGCCCCCCAGGAATTACAGACAGGTAAACTGAGGCACGGGGCACAATGCTGCTGCTTTGGGAAGGAGCAAAGCTGACCAATGGCCTTGCTGTGATGCTCACAAAAATTCCTTTTTGCACCCCACCCCAGCCCACCATGCTCCTGCACAGCTCCCTTTGGATCATGCCGCTGGATCCAGCAGGAATTTCTTTTGTTGTGTGTTAGAATAGTATTGGAATTTCTTTTGCTGTGTCCCTTAACAGCCCCTGACACAGGGCACTACCAACATCCTCCAGGAAAAAACCTTCAGTGCCACTTAATCCCACAAACATCCCTAAAGGACCACCAGATCCCACCAGAAAACCCTGCCGATCAGTTTAATCTCTCCCAAATACAGGATCAATGCCCTTTTCTCTGTTCTGAGTTATTTCCAAAGCCACCCCAGGGCCAGGTTTGTCTCTTCCACCCCAGCAAAAACCGTGCCCTGGGGTTTTCCCAAAGCTTTCAAAAGCAGGAGGTGTTGCAACCAATCCCAACAAAGATTCCTTTGTAGGACGCAAGCAAAAATAATTTCCCTGTTCTGACTCCCAATATTGCTGCACTTAGGAAATATTGGTCGTTTTCAAGCGAAATGATTTTGAAGTTGTTACGCAGCAGGCGATTGGAAAAGAGAGGTGGAATTTACTGCATGTGGTGAATAAAATAACTAGAGGAGTGCATTTACTGGAGCCCAGATAATTTCAGCTGCTCTGTTATTCCTTTTGAGTCGGATTACAGCCTCGAGTTGCAGCACCGAAGGCCCTGGTGATGCAGACCCAGTGCTTGGAGCACAGTCAGGCAACTTTCATCCCTGCTCTGCTCTCCCCAGGGAATTCTCCACGCCTTGGTGTCCCCTGAGACATCCCCGTGTCCCACCGGGATCCCCACTGGGGCTGGGGGTCCTGCACAGCCCCACCACAGAACCCAGGGCCAGGCTGGTTTTGTCCCCGAGGGGTTTTTATCCACGCCCAGGAGCCGAGCCCCGGTTCCCCCCGGCAAGATCGGCCCCGGCGGGGTTAACCGGGGCAGGAACGGGAGGAGGAGGAGGAGGAGGAGGAGGTGTCACATCATCGCCTTCCCTGCTGGATGGACAGCGGCCCCGCTGCCAACGCCGGGCATCCCAGAGGGGGCACATTTCCCCGCTGGGATCAAAACGTGTTAGAGATGGAAATACAGGCAGGGAAACCTCCTGTGAGCCAGCGCCGAGCTGCAGAGGCTCCTGCAGGAATTGAGGCGCCCCAAGGCTCCCCCAAAGGCTCCTGCAGGAGTTGAGGAGCCCCAAGGCTTCCCCAAAGGCTCCTGCAGGACTTGAGGTGCCCCAAGGCTCCCCCAAAGGCTCCTGCAGGAATTGAGGCGCCCCAAGGCTCCCCCAAAGGCTCCTGCAGGAGTTGAGGAGCCCCAAGGCTTCCCCAAAGGCTCCTGCAGGACTTGAGGTGCCCCAAGGCTCCCCCAAAGGCTCCTGCAGGTGTTGAGGCACCCCAAGGGTCCCCCAAAGGCTCCTGCAGGAATTAAGGAGCCCCAAGGCTCCCCCAAAAGCTCCTGAATGAACCAAAGCCCTTCCACTCCTCCAGCAGGGCTGGATCAGCGTGGGGAGAAGCAGACACCCATGGGCTGCACAGGTTCCATCCCACAAAAGCAGAGGCTGGAGCATGGCTGGGATTAGCCCGATGTCCCCGAGCAGCACCACCCCAAGAATATCCCCGGGATGCCCCAGGATATCCCAGGGGAAGCACACAGCAGGGCCCTCAGCAGCAGGGGTGATGCCAAAGCTCCAGGATGGGCACACGGAGTTTCCTCAAACACCCTCAGCCCTGCCAGAGCTCAGGCAATAGGGAAGCCATAAATGGCCATTCAGGATTTCCTCCTCTTCCTCACCAGGGAAGAGGACAGGGCTCCAGAAGTGGGAAACCAGCTTGTTTTAAGTACTGAGCATTAAATTAGAGCAGATTACAGCAATTTGACATGGACAAATCACTGTCCAGGAAGAGCTGAGGTCATTTATTTATTGAAATTATCTTGGATTTATTTTGTTGCTTTTTTTCCTCTCCTATTTTTTCCTTCTTTTTGCCATTTCCCTTTTTTTTTTTTTCTTTTTTTTTCTTATTCCCAGACAATCTGGGAACTGTCTGTGTATTTATTTCTAGCTAAGGACAAGCAGGGGAATAAAACAAAGACCTCAATAATACCCAAAACTATCACCCCACGGGAGCACTTCAGCACCGAGTCTGCTTTTAATTACAGAGAACATCTCCAGCTCAAGTTTTACACAGCCCCACGAGGGAGCCTTTTGGCCAAGATAAAGATCTGGAATCGGACAATACTGGCACAACCCACCCCTGTCCTGGGTCTCCACTCGAGCTTCTGAGAGGCACAAGACTCTCCAATAATTTATTTCCCAAGCACTTCCCAAATCTCTGAGGATTAATGTGCAGAAAGCACAGGATCTCTGCCTCAAGGCCCAAAAATTGCCTGTAGGAATTTGGGAACAGGGGATCATTTTGCCCCTGCTCCTCTTTGCTCCCATCCCATAACCCCACTCCATCTTCCTCATCCTCAGCTATTTCAGGCTGTGCCCACTGACCCACACTCATCTGCCACGCAGTAAATCCCAGTTTCCCTGTGTCCCCACATTGGGAGAATTTAATTTCACCACCTCCAGGTTCCTGGAGCTGCTGTCCCAGAGAGCACCATCCCAACCTTCCCACGGTGCTCCCAAACCCTGCAGAGCTCTCCCAGCTCCCCACCTCCTCTCAGAGCTGCTTCAAATCATAACAAGACTAAGGGAAAAGCTGGTTTTATCTCCTTTGAGGACAAAACACAACGTGGATTTACACAAATGCACTCGGAGCACAGGTCCAGGCCACAAAACATCCCGAGGCAAGGTGGGCAAAATCCCCCCAGGCTGGGGAGCAGCTTAGCTGGGGGGTTCCCAGCCCTGCACAGACAATTCACTTTTCTCAAAGGTAACAGGAATTTTTCTGTTTCACATTTTCCTCCTTTTTCCCCCAAAACAAAGAGGGAAGCCCTAAGAGAGGCCCTTTTTTACAAGCAGTGACCAGAGGTCAGAAATCTCACCAGAAACCATCACTGCTTTTAAAGAATCCAAAACTCAGCACAGGAATAACCAACTCTGCAATCTAACAAGCAGGGCACTTTGTACTTTTAGTGGCATTTAAGCCATGAAGGCAGGAAAATAGGATGCTGCTAAGCAAGTACAATATTGCACCTCTTTTCCCCTCCCTCAGTAAAACAGAGTTTCAGTTTTGCTATTTCTGGGAATAAATCTGAGCCACTAGAGATGGGGATAGTAGTGAGGGGTCATTCATTTTTCTAGCACAATCCTGTGCTTCCTTTTTCCCTCTAGCTTCTAGTGGCAATGAAAGGGGGGAAAAATCCCTTCTAGTGGAAGGTGTGGGTGGGAACAAGGTGCTTTTTAAGATCCTTTCCTCTTTTTTTATCTTTTTTTTTTCTTTTCTTTTTTTTCTTTCCTCCCACAGCCACCCCAGCATTGCTGTTAAAAGAGCCCAGCCCAGCTTGGATTTACACACAAGATTTCCCCTTTCCAGTCCACCTTTCTCACTTTTTTTTCTTTTTTAGCTTTAGAGTTCACAATGCATGAGGTGAGGGCAACCAGCACTGTGGGGACAGCGATGCCACAAAAACTTCCACAGGAGGGACAAGGGGGTGCCACCCCCTGCACATCCCAAATTTCGGAACATCCTAAAATTCACATTTCTGAACATCCCAAAATCCACATTTCTGAACATCCCAAACCCCCCATTCCTGCACACCCCAAGCTCCCCCTGTCCCAGCTCAGGGCTGTGAGCCCTCGTGGGAGGGAAATCCTCTCTCAGCTGAGGCTCTCAGAAGTCTGAAAGCCAAAGAGCAGCAGCGGTTCCTGGAAACGCCTCGGCACGGGGGAGGTGAGAAGCCTTCCCACCCGCTGGCTACGTGACAGGGGACAGCCTGGGGACAGCCACAGCCTTGGAGGGGCAAGGAGCCTTTTTTGGGGAGGGAAAAGTGACCACGGAGGGAACGTGGGGCTGTGCAGGATGGGCCCAGCCAGAAAAAACTGCAGGGACAAGGTAGGAGAGGGGATGTGAAATGCTCTGGCCACAAGCCCCCTGCTCCTGGTCCAAGCCATGCTGGGGACAGGTTTCTGTCACTTGCTGTGGTCACACCAAGCAGGGACACGACTGAAAGCACCAAATCTCTGATGCACACCCCAAAAATGAACAGGGCAGGAGGCACCAACAACCAGCATGTCCACAGTGCTGCCAGGGCTGAGCAGGGAACAGGGGGGACACAGGGACCCCATGGGTGACAAATCCTCCAGGTCTCCCTTTCCTCCTCAACAAGGACAGCAGCAACGGGGTGGGAGTCAGAAAGAAGGGATTAAATCCAAAAGGGATTTAGAAAGTGGGGAGAGAGGTTAAAGACTGAATGGTAGCAAAAAAACTAAAATAAAGTCCAAGAGGGCAGAAAAGGAATTTTAGAAGGGGAAAAAAGACTTTGCATAACAGTTCTGGGCAAAAAGGGGCTGCAGCTGCAAGAGGGAGTGGGAAAGGAAAAGTGAGAGCAGAGAAGGAGAGCCTTGGGAAGGAAAGGAAGGAAAAGGGAAGGGGCAGGGAAGGCAGGCAGCAGGTGGGAGTGAGGGGGAGGCCCTGGGGACGCTCCCTTTTCCCCAGGAACGGACTGAACACCCCTGTGCAGCTCCCAGCCTCAGTTCTGCCTGCTGGGGATTATTTTGCAGCAGCTGTGGATGCGAGAGGGTTCTGCAGCAGGGCTCCTGCTGAACACAGGGCTGCAGAAAGGGGGGGAAAAGAAGGAAATTCCACAGGAAGTTCAAATATTTTATTACTTCCTGTTTGTACAGAGTATGTCAACACTTGGCACCCGCTGTGCTATTTGTTTAGAGCTAAGGTGCCAACTTGACAGAATGTCCTTTTTTTCCCCTCCAGATCTAGCCCAGAAAGAGCTGGAGCACAAGGAAAAGGAGCTCGGAGCGAGCAGGGCACTGGGAGGAGCCTGAGGAACGAGGAGGAGATGCTGAAGGAAGGCCACCACTGGTGTCACCCCCGGTGCCACCTCTGGGCTGCTCCTCCTGCTCCCTCCTGCCCTGGCAGGGCTCTGCCCATCACCCCCTGGATTCCCTGCATTTCCCACCCATCCCCACTCGCTCTCAGACTCCTCACAAGTTTTATCTGAGCACAGCCCGAGTTGAAAGCCTCGCTCAAGGGCTGAGATGAAGCGATGGGCCAGGGGTGGAAGATGAATGGGATGCTCAGAGGTGGAGCCCAGACACAGTTCTGGCCCCAAACCCCACAAGGACGCCGGCTGGAGGGATTCTGCTGCAGCTGAGAAGACGCTGCCCAGGGCTTTCCCAGGGCACCAAGACAAATGGCCGATTCTTTCCACATTAAGGATGGGTTTTGTCCTCTCCACCAGCCCCACATCAGCCTCCAGCCCTGCCCAGTGCTGATCCTCACAACAGGAGCCAACACACACCGTGGCCCATCTTTTGAAGCCAAGAAGGGGAAAAAAAATCCATCTATTTTTATGCCCACGCATGTATACACACACACATTAACATATATACATTAAAAAGTGTATCTAATATGTATATATATTTTTTAAAAATTGCAATTCCTGCTGGCAGCTCTCACCTCCCACAGCCAAACAAGGCAGGGCAGCCCCAGCCTCGGTGTTTGGCCCAAGGTGGGGATCACCAGGGCTGTGCCAGCCCCAAATGCCACCGTGTGTGCCAGTGCTGGCACTGCCAGGGTGCTGTGCCCGGGAGCCACCCAGTGGCAGGTGAACCAGGAAAAGCACCTCGGCTTTCCAGGATCATTTTACAGCTGCTCTTTCCACACCCAGGGTTTCTGCAGAGCATGAAGGGGAGAAAGGTGTTATTTAATTATTTTTTGAAATTGTCGTCTTTATTTGAAAGTGTGGCAAAAAAGGGATTCTTTAAATTTTTATTTTTCCCACTGCAAATTCGTCAGCCATGAGTTCAAGACCCAGAGTCAAACTGGGAACCAAAACATGGCCAACAAATCTATGATTCCCTGAAAAAAATTCCAAAATAGCCGCAATTTGGGTCTAAACATTTTCTATCAGCAATTTCTGCATTGGGGGGTGCAGGGATGGGGGAGAGATCAGCTTCTGGGGGCCACACGAGGCACGGGCACAAATAAATAAACAGCACACAGATCTCCTCAAGGAGCCAACACTTCCAGCACAATTTGAGGTCCAGAAATCATCACAAAAAAAAAAAAAAAAAGAGAAAACCCCAGAAAAACGCTGCCCTTGCACCTGGGCTGTGTCCCAGGGAGGGCACCCCACAGCAGAGCCGGGACAAGCTGCCCCATCCTCAGCTTTGGCCTGATTGCCACGGCCTCCGAAAATTGCAATGAAGGATGGGGAGCTCTGGGGTGAAATGCTGAAATTCAGGAGGAACAGGTGTGATTCACCGGGGTTTGGCTGTCAGGGAGGCCAAACCGAGCTCCAAGACAAGCAGCTATCTCACCTTGTATTATTATTTATGTATTCCTGATGGTGATGATGATGATGGTGATGATTATTATTATTAGAAAGGCGATCTGATGCAGCTGATAAGGGGCTGAGCCAGCAGTCAGGAGGGCTGGTTTCTATTCCTGACACTCCTGACAGAGTTGTGAAATTCCCTGGCCAGCCCCAGGCTGAGCCCCAGCACCCACCACGACCCACAGGTGCCCCACACCAGGGACCTGCCTGATGTTTCTGGTT
>VXAX01006780.1:0-64767 GCA_013399835.1 Leptocoma aspasia
TCCCTCAGCACGGATATCCCACATTCCCGCAGCACGGACATCCCGCATTTCCCCTTCCCGCACGGTGTCAGCCCTCACGGGCTGCGTGAGGCGCGGCCCTTCCCACCCAGGCCGCGCCTTCCAGGGGGACGCTTTCCGTGCGGACGGATGGCGGCGCAGCGGGCCGGGGTGTGCAGCAGCATTTCCCTTCCGCCGCCCTGCTCCGTGCCCGCCGCCGCCGCTCGGCCCGGGCCGTACCGGCAGCGCTCCGGGGGCTGCCCCGCTGAGGGCGAAGGCTTGTAGGGAGGGCTGGGTCCCTGCCCGGCCGCCCTCGGAGCGGCAGGGCTGCGCCCGTTCCCCAGCGAGGCTCAGCTCCTGCGGTCTCCAGGCCTTGCGCTGCACCCGGCTGGAAATGCTGTGTGGGGTTCAGCGTGTATTCGCTTTATCTGTGCTCAGTCCCACGATTTGAGGGGGAAAAGGGTAATTGTCGCTTCTCCCTGGGGTCAGCGTGAGGGGGCGAGACGCGTGGCTCCACGAGCGCAGCTGTGGTGATGATTTGTGCCTTTCCCTCCCGCTGCAGGCAGGTGATCCCGGCTGAGCCCGTCCGTGAGGGCGGCGGAGGAGCGGCTCGCCATGCCCACGGTGGTGGTGATGGACGTGTCGCTGTCCATGACGCGGCCGGTGTCGGTGGAGGGCTCCGAGGAGTACCAGCGCAAGCACCTGGCCGCCCACGGGCTCACCATGCTCTTCGAGCACATGGCCACCAACTACAAGCTGGAGTTCACGGCCTTGGTGGTGTTCTCATCCCTCTGGGAGCTCATGGTGCCCTTCACGAGAGACTACAACACGCTCCAGGTAGGGGGTGTGAACGCTAAAGCAATAAACTGTCGACATTTTAAAAAATCAGCCAATTGCACCACCAGAGCAGGGTGAAATTGTGTGATTTGGTATCATCAGTGGGTTTGGCCTTATTTTAAGGGCAGGTGAAATCAGTGTGTTTGAAACATTGAACTTTGCCAGTTGCACCTTTGCAGGTGAGCACTGGGGTGTGGCTGATTGACTCTAAAATGGGATGGAGTTAAAAATGGGGTGGAGGGAAGGGCTGCCTGGTGAAGCTCTCCAAGTGGTTCTGTGGTGTCCCTGTTTTTATGTGTAGTTGTTGATTTGCTCTTGATAAACAATGCAGCTGACAGGACCGTTTAGAAAGGCTTTGAGCTGAGTGATTTGGTAGAGACAAGCTGCTGTTGAGAGTGTGTAGAAGTCAAAACAGTGCAAGAGTGAGAATCAGTGATTTTAGGCCTCACAGATGTGGTGGGAAGTTGGGAGGAGGAAATGGAAAGGAGGAAGTCCAAAAGGGAAATTTCACATGGATGCAGTAAGGCACTGGAGCCTCTGAATCCAGTAAAAATTGTGCATTTATATCTGACCCTCACATGCAGGAGGAAATCACACATTGCTGTCACAGGGCACCATGGTTTAGGCTTGTCCATTGGTCCAAGAGATTTTAAAAGCTGTTCTCTGTTATGTTTGCAGTTTAGCAGATGAGTGCCAGTGCATCATCCTCTCTGATTAATTTTCACTTCCATAAGAGCTCGTTTGAGGAATTTTGCAAGCCAGGAGCCCAACCAGGCTCCTTGAGCAATTTCATCTTGCAGCTGCACCCTGGTGATGCTGTGTGAAGTGTGAGGTTTTTACTTTTAGGAGAAAAGCTGGTTTATGGATGCAGATGTGAGTTCTGGGTTTGTTACTCTCTCTCTGCCAAAGAGTTTTTGTGAGACAAACTCCTTGTGGTCTCTGTGAATCTCTGAGAAGTTTGAGCTGCTCTGACACCTGCGAGGATTTTCTCATCTAAATCTTTCCCATTAGATGTTGCCTCAGGTTTTCACTTTTTGAAGACATGCAAAGGTGTTTTTTCACTCTTAAAGGGCTGTGTTGATAATATCACAGTTCCTTCAAAGCCATGAGTGACTGCTGGGTGTCTCCTGGCAGGGATATTTCCCCAGCAGTGACTCTGGTGTTTGTCTTTGCAGGAAGCCCTGAGTAACATGGATGATTATGACAAAACCTGTTTGGAGTCAGCGCTGCTGGGGGTTTGCAATATTGTCCAGCAGGAATGGGGGGCAGCAATTCCTTGCCAGGTATGGCTGATTTCACTGGTTTAAGTTCACTGCATGCTTAGTTATCCCTGGCAGGGAGATTGGAACTTGGTGATCTTTAAGACCCCTTCCAGCCCAAACCATCCTGTGATTCTGTGATTGATTCTATTCCTGTGAGTTGCACATAGAAATGTAAATGTAATTTGAAAGTTTGGAATGCTCTCAGGCATGCTGGTGCTGCAAAAACACGAAGAATGAGTATTTTGGCTAAACCTGCAATATGAACAGAAGGAGATATTTATAAAAATATTCAGCAGCAGGAAAAATGAGACCGTTTCCTGCCCAATGTGTTATTGTAGTGCAGTGGATTATAAAACGTGGCTCAGGAGCACTGCTGTGCAGGCCTGGTGTTTGATCTGGATGCAATCTGCTGTCCCAGGAGCCTCACTCCATTTGGAAAGGGTGTAGTCCCACATGCAGGAGCCTCTCCCCTCCAGTCCTTGATGGTTTCCAGGGCTTGTAACAATTCCAGCTCTCAACCAGCAGCGTGGGGCTGCTGCTGAGTGTGTTTTGATCTGACTTCTCTCCCAAATGAGTCATTTGCCATGCAGCTGCTCACACACCCCATTCAGCCCTCCACGCTCTCAGCCTTCCAAATCTGCTGCCTCTTATGGCAGAATTTGCTTTTAACCCTCGGTTTTCTGAGACACTTGATTTAAGTTCAGTAATTTTGCAGCTCAGTGAGCTGCAAAATGCCTGAAGCAATATTCCTTAAGGAGAAAAAGGATAGAGGTTTATTGGTTAGGCAGTTCATCATCAAACACAGACAAAAGGCACCTTGAGACAGCAAAAAACATCCAAAGCAAAGAACAAGAAAGATGTGAAAATCAAGCAGAGATTAGACCTCAACTATTTTGTCTCTCATTTGTGTCATAGCTCATTTTACTGGCACTTCAGGTGCTGGGGTGGTGGAGGGCACTGAGGAATGTACTGTGCAGCCTTGGAGTAGTGGAAAACATCACTGGTGAGCACCAGTTCTGAGGAGGCTGCAAGAGAGACTGAGGCTGAAGGGAGAATACAAACCTGGATGTAGCAATTACACACGGAGTTTCAATTGGATTTGATTTTCCTTATGTACCAGCCAGAAATCATGCCTGCTGTTGCTATGCAGCATTGAAGGAGCAGCTCTTTTACTCCTCTGGAAGTGACTGGGTCACAGCTGAGTGTAAATAATCCCATTATTCAGTGTAATTAGTGCAGGTTTCCGCAGGGATTGACTCAGGATGTGCAATTGAATGGAAAAGTGTGTGGTTTTGCTAAAGTAGTTTTGCTGCAAAATGTGAGCATACTGTAGCTGTATTTGCAAATAATTTAGATCACTAATACTACCCTTTTTTGAGGTTTCTGGGGCTTGTAGTGGAAGTTGAGTTGCTCTCCAGATTCTGCAGAAGAAATGGGCTTTATCATCCATCTGAAAATAAACCTGGAATCCTTGAGTCCAGCAGCAAGAGGCTGTTTTCTGGCAGCCACTGTGCACTTAAAAATGAAATGTATGAGATTCAAATTTTAGTGCAATTACCTAATGCCAAGAAAACGTTTATTTACCATGCACACCGTGTAAACCACGAGGGTTCAATCTTCAATTTCTCCATGATTTGGGGTTTTTTTTCCGGAAATTTTGCCAGCAGTTCTTTGCCCAGCCCGCTGGAGGAAATCCGGTGGGAGCAGGGATTTTCGGTGGGAGCCCGTGCTGCAGGAAGGCTCCTGCAGTGTGCGGGTGTTCAGGTGCCCGGTGCAGCTGGGAGTGTCTCACGTGTCCCCGGTCCCTGCAGGTTGTCCTGGTCACCGACGGCTGCCTGGGCATCGGCAGAGGGTCCCTGCGCCACTCCCTGGCCACTCACAGCCAGCGCAGCGACAGCAACAGGTTCCCACTGCCCTTCCCGTTCCCGTCCAAGCTCTATGTCATGTGCATGGCCAACCTGGAAGAGGTGATGTCTTATTCTTTGTTGCATTGGATAATTGTTGGTCTTCTCTGAACGACCAGGTCAGCACAAAACATTGCGTTGATGTTCTTGTGCTTAAGGTTTAGGTGACATTCTGGTGCTTAGTTATTGGGTGAAAGAGGATTTAAGGTTTGTTATTGCACTGTTATTGTCTCCTGCATTATTACCATAATCTTTATAAATCATATCAGTTTGTCTCTGGGGAATATTGTGGAATTCTAATTTCTCTGTTTAAATTACTACTGCATTAATTACGTTGAATGCTTTTGGGGCTCTTCTTAATCTATTGTTAAATTCTTGAATAAATGACTTATGTTGCAAAGATGCTTAACACTTAAAACACAGTAGCTGTCTGTAGAAATGTGAGAGGGGAAAACTGAAGTCTCCAAGCCAATGTTCAGAACAGCTTCCCTTAGTTTTTAAGGAGAGGTGTCAATTTTCTTCCTCCTTTCTCCTTCTCTTGCAAATTGCAATCCTGGCTTTAAAAATCTTCACAGGAGTTAGAATTCTACTGCATAAACACTGTTTAAAAAGAAGCCTATTTGACTAATATTACTTAGATTAAGTTTTATTTTTATTAATAGCATTGCTTTTGATTTGACACCTGTATTCTTCTGTCCTTCACAGAAGGGTTTTCTGCTTAGGCATCAATTAGATATCTCAGCTTCATGATCTCTGTCAAGGATGATCCTTTTGATTAAGCTGGTGGATTGAAGCACTGTTAACATCTCAAACTAATTGGGAAAACATTTAAAATAAATCATCTATTTCTGATAAGTAATAAGAGAACATTGTCTGGGAGACAAAGAATGTTGGTTTATTTGGAAAGGAGAGAGAGAACAAAAAATCATGGGAGCATCCAATCAGATGCTTTTTGCTGTGTTGTGTATATTTGCTTTAGAAATACTGGTTAGTACAAAAGAGAATAAAAAGAACACTCAACAAAAATATTTCCCTTTATTTTTCTGCAGCTTCAAAGCACAGATTCCTTAGACTGCCTGGAACGGCTCATTGATTTAAACAATGGGGAAGGGCAGATTTTCACCATTGATGGCCCCTTGTGCCTGAAGAATGTGCAGTCCATGTTTGGGTGAGCACATTTGTAGATAGCAGACCTTTGGGAAGGTCCCCAGTTGGTTTCTCAAAAGGAAAACAAATACAATAAGAAATCTGGTGATATGAGATATTCTAATTAAACTCTTTTTTTTTTTTAATTTTATGATTTTCTTAACTGTAATTTCATCTTGGCCTTCACTGGTTATGGTCAATATTTATTTTAGTCATTGTAACCAAACCATAGCATCTGTTTATGCTTGGCAGATAGAAGGCAGTAATTGCCATAATTATTGTTCATTTGCCATGAGTGGGATAATGCTGCTTTGTTTCATAATTTAGCAATACTAGAACTATTCAATTAACTGTAGTTAAAAAATGTTTGAGAGCTAAATTAGTGTGCTTTAGACAAACTATTTTCATTTAATATGTATTATGTTTTCCTTGATGACTGTGTTCTAGAAAGCTAATAGACCTGGCTTATACACCATTCCATGCTGTCCTCAAGTGTGGCCACTTAACATCTGATGTCCAAGTATTTCCCAGACCAGAGCCTTTCATTATAGATGAGGAAATAGACCCCATTCCTAAAGCAATTAATACAGGTAACAAGTCTTTGATTGCTTTTTTACTAAAATCCATTTGATTTCTGCCCTTTCACTACCACCTGTCATCCTGTGTAGTTATTGCTTCATCCACTTTGTCTCTGCAAGGATCAGTCTCTGATTGTGTAATTTTTTGGTGTGTGAGTGACACCAGGGGACAAAAATATCATCCTGCTGCATCCATGTGTACCTGGTTAAAGGGCTGGAGTAGGGTAGAGGCACTTTCAGAGCTCAGGGTGCCAATTTCTAGGGGTAGAGACTTGAAGACAGTCACAGGCTGCTTTCCATGAACACCCTCATAAGCTTCAGAGAGGAGGAATTATTTTTAGAAACAACTGTGCAAAGAAAAACCTTCCCAGCCCTCCCGTTAGTGGACACAGCTCCCATGAACAGCAGGTATTTGCTTTTTCTCTTTTGGAATTTATAAGACAGCAATGGATTGTGTACAGTGTAAATCTCAAGGTGCCCTGTTCTGTAACTGTCCAGCAGCACAGCTCGTGGGCAGCAGTCTTTGTGTGCTGAAAGTCATCTTCCAAAGTTGTGTGTTTTATGTATTCCTAACTTATTAACACCTTTACACTCCAGCTGAGTTTGGGTTCTTTTGTGCTACCTGTAGTCATTGCTTCAGAAAACCTGGTGGTGTAAGAAGTGGTGATGTTAAATAGCCTCTGAATGCATTTCAGTTATTTCCAAATATGACTTAAACTGTCTTAAATCAGATTTAAATCTGTTGTCTCCCTGCAGATCTAGAAATTGTTGGGTTTGTAGATATTGCAGACATTTCCAGCCCTCCTGTCTTGTCCAGACACTTGGTACTGCCCATTGCACTTAACAGAGGTGAGCAAGTTGGGTTTATTTCAGCAAAAACTAGCTTCCCTTGTAATGTGGTTTAGACTGCAAGCACTGGTTTGTTTTTTTTTTTGCTTTATCAAAATACCAGATGTCGGATTTGTGTGATTGCATTAAAATTAAAACCTTGACCACAAGCTATCTTATTTTGCATGCTGTGTTCTTTGTGAAGTTCATAGAGGGACCAGGGTCCTTACAACATCATTATTAATAGAACATGCTAAACTTACAGCTCAGAATAATAATGAGCCATGAAATATGTGGTGGAAGATGAATATTTAATGCCCTTGAGTACAATGCAGTGTAATATTTATGTATCATTATTGTGCCACTTTGCCCAAGCAGTTCATTCTGCAGCTGTTTGTTCTACAAAAGTATTAATTAACTCTTGCAGGCAGGCAGTAAAGGGTGGTGTCATGGAAACAGAACTCATGTGTTTGAATTTATTCTCATGTTTTCTCTTTGTTTGCTTTGATTCTTTCCCAGAGGGGGATGAGGTGGGACCTGGGATCACAGATGACACTGAAGATGAGAATTCAGCTAATCAGATTGCTGGGAAAATCCCCAACTTCTGTGTTTTATTACATGGCAGCCTGAAAGTGGAAGGCATGGTGGCTCTCGTCCAGTTGGGGTATGGAGCTGGATGTCTGCCTGAAAAATCTCTTACTTTGCTCATTTAGGCTTTATTTATAAATTATGCTTATTTATATCTGTATTCTGTGCAGAACTCTGCACTGCTAGACTAAGCTGTGGATTTTTAATTGCAGATTTGTTTCTGTCAGTACAAATTGCAAACATTGAGCCTCCACACAGTGAGAGGGAGGCACATTCTAGGCAGAGGGGTGGAAGATTTTCAGCCTTTGAGGGTTTGCTCTTTTCTACAGGCCAGAGTGGTATGGAATGCTTTATTCACAAGCTGATAGCAAGAAGAAATCAAACCTCATGATGTCACTCTTTGAACCTGGTCCTGAGCCCCTCCCATGGCTGGGGAAGATGGCACAGCTTGGCCCCATTTCAGGTACTGGTCACACTCCTCTGGATAACTCTTACACATTTAGTATTGTGTGAATGATCTTGACAATTCTTAGTTGCTAAGTCTATTATTTCTTTTTTCTCCCAGATGCAAAAGAAAATCCTTATGGGGAGGATGACAATAAGAGCCCTTTCCCTTTGCAGCCCAAGAACAAGCGCAGCTATGCACAGAATGTCACTGTCTGGATCAAACCCAGTGGCCTCCAGGTAATGATCCACGTTGTGCTGCTTTACCTGGAGCAGCAGGAGCCATCTCAGCAGGAACTGCAGTCTGTGCATGTCTTGCCCCTTTAATGTAATTGCTTTATTGCTTTTCTTTCATTTTTATAAACACTGCCTCTTTACAATGTCATGATTAAAATGCAATCAGAAAACATAGCTTGTTTAATGAGAGCTGTGTCTCCAGTGGAGCATCTGGCTTGGTTTATTTGATTTTGTATAATTACCAGTTATGTTTCAGCCTTTGTGAGCTGCAGTCTTGTCAGTAGTTAGGATAATTTATCCATAAAGAGTTGGGGGTTGTTCTGCAGCTTCTTCCAGAAGCTGCCAAGATTTCTGGATTTTTTTTTTCTTTTTTTCTGCAGACAGATGTACAGAAGATCTTGAGAAATGCAAGGAAACTCCCTGAAAAAACACAAACCTTCTATAAAGTGAGTAACATTCCAGGCTGGCCTAAGTTTGATCCATAGTGATGGTGGTGCATTTGACAGAGGAACCACTGTGTGTTCTGTTCAGGCTTGCAGTGCTCTGCAAAAACTTACAGACTGGTTAGGTGAGACAAGGGGGTCTCATTTCAATGGTCTGGCACTACATTTTCTGGCATAGATGTGTCATATCTACAAGTGCCCCTCATGACCTCTGCTACTTCCATGATGAACTTCTATGCTGTTGTCCAGGTAAAAATTAACTGAGGGATCACAGAGGAATAGGAACACAGATGACATTCTGAGTCTTGAAAACGTCTCTTCCATTTTATCTACAACTGAAGCAGAGGAAGACAAAGTTCCAGGCACATTTGGCCACACCATAATGATCCATAACCAGACTGTAGCTGGAGGTGATCATTCCTCTTGCAAGCTTAGTGCAGAAGCAGTTTGGTATTGCAGCCTCCAGAGACCTGAAGAATGAATGCCCTGCCTAAGGGCACATAAGCACTGTTCAGTTTATAGGGAAGAAAAATCAATGTATCTACATTTTACTGGACACTGTGGTCAAAGGCAGCAGTCAGTCCGTGAAGCCTAAGCTGGAGCCCTGCTGGGACACAGACAAAGCAGGCAGGTACAATAGCTGAATGCACAAAAGGCAGAAGTGCAGGTTTAGAGGAAAGGATCAGGGGAAGACCACTGTTGTCTTCAGCCCTGATTTTCTGTCCATGAGCAGCTGGGCAGTTTCCAGCAGCTGCACTGTGAGTTACATCACCTTTAAAAACAGATACAAGAAACCCACGTTTGATGTGGAGGCTTGGAGTGGCTTTAAAAGGGGTTTTGTGTCTTTGCAGGAGCTGAATCGTTTGCGAAAGGCAGCTCTGGCCTTTGGCTTCCTGGAGCTGCTGAAGGGCGTGGCAGACATGCTGGAGCGGGAGTGCACCCTGCTGCCCGACACCGCCCACCCCGACGCCGCCTTCCAGCTCACACACGCGGCCCAGCAGCTCAAAGTGGCAAGTACTGGAGCCTCGGAATACGCTGCCTATGATCAAAACATTGCTCCTCTGCAGACAGACTTTTCCAGTAGCAGCACTGAGAGAATGTGAAGTCTCCATTTTGGGAGCTTCTCTAGATTAAGACTCAAGCGGTTCAAATTTTCTTCTGTTTACTTTTTAGGGCCTGTTCAGTCACTGTTTGAAGAACTTCCTATCCAAACAGGGAAGTTTTGCATCAGTGCCCTCTAAAACAAATGTAGCTCGTTTGTGCTGGCTTTTAGTCAGACCTGGAAGCTGTGGGAAGTGTCCAAAACCCAGTGATGGTGTTGGATGATGGGTGGAAGTTATTTGGTACATGTGAGGAGAGAAACAAAATATCATTGGCAGCTCTTGGGTTTTGGCCTCCCCAAAATGCAGTTACTACATAACTGAACTTGCTAGTGAAAGTATCCTAAAAGGCAGCTACTACACTTTAAACATCAACTTGATTAGTCCAAAGAAGGGGGTGAGAAGCACCCTGCAAGATCAGATACAGAGCTGATTTTGGGGTGTTGGCCCTGACTTTATGCCCAACTTGACAGACCGTCTGTACTGAGCATTATCACTTGCACTGCAGTGCTTGTGCTTCTGAAAGTAACTTGATCTTAGGACACATGGTTTTTTATTTGCATAATACAAATAAAGAGTAATTCTTAATGAAAATTTAAGCTGGATTTGTTCTGTTTTCATAGCAACCAGGCTGTGTGGCCCAAAACGCTGACCTGGTGAAGGCTCAGATCCCAGCTGTTTATCTCAAGTGAAATACCAAATTACACAACTTCTCAGGAAGTTGTATAATTTGAAAGAACAAACAACTGAACTGAAACAAATTTTGGTTGTAAATCTTTATTAATAGAAACACATTCTTTCTGAAGGACTAAAATTCAGTAGTGTAAGATCCATGACAGCTTGCACTAGGTACCACAATTTCACTGATGAATACATACGGATTTCATAAGAGAGATTTAAATGCCCAGAGAAGAAATTAAAGTATGAAAGTGATCCTTGCTGTTCTGTTACTCAGCTAATTCAACCCTTTCACATACTTCAAACATAGGTACAGTGTGTGCTAAGTGAAATATTGTGTAAATAGTGCTCAACTCTCCTGAGTAAAGTAGGCTGTGCTTCTCCCAAAGAGAAGTTGTATCATGCCTCTTGTTGACAGAACACAATTTGTGAAATGCAGCGTGGAGCTTGTACTGCTTCTTTGTTAGTCTCCTTATAACCATTTCATTTACAGTAACAAGCACTGGGTCCATATCACAAACCTTCTGCTGTTTGTTACTTTTAATATATATAAAATAATTTTCTGAAGGGTTCATATTCTTTTACAATAGAAAAAGATAAATAGTAACATGGCACTAAGCTAATCTCAGCTTCAGTGTCTCTTCTGGATTGCTGGCATTGCTCTGCAGTGCCCTGGGGCAGTGGCAGTTGGGAAACAACCTGTTCATAAGCACAGTACAGTTTAGAGTAAACTTTCTGTACATTTCTAAACTGGGTTAAGGAGGCCAGAGGAATCTGGGATCAGCTATGGGAGGCTCAGTGTGAGGAAGGACATGATGAAATAAAGTCAACCGAGCCAGAGGTTTCCAGGTGAGACAGCAGATGACCTGAAATGTGGGGGGAGCTTGACTTTGGTGGTGGTGGTTGTTAAAGCAAGCAAAGATAAAAGGGTCCTTCAAACTCTGTTTGAGACCTCCCTTACTAAGATTTGATATGTGCTATCTAAATAATTCAGTTTATTTGGCCCCCCGTTCCATCCCCCTGGGGGCCAGTCAAACCATACACACCAACTTCTCTGCTGCACCCCTAAATGCAAGTAGAAAAGTGACTTTGCTGCCTTGCTGAAGGCAAGGTAAATACAGGAGCCACAGCCCTGCCAGGATGGATCAGAGGGGCCCCATCTCCCATGAGAATTCCACATCCTCCCTTTGCACGGGTTGGATGGAGTTCTGTTGGGGTTCACATGCCAGGGGAAAGCTGGTACCTATGTTCCCTTGTTTTGTTATGTTTCAGTGCTTGCTCTACCAACCAGGAAAGCATTTCTGCCCTCAGTGGCAGCTTCCTTTCCTTAATGACTAGATAGGATGTATTGCTACAGAAATACACATTGCTATGGTCCACACAGAGCTCCTGTTCTGTTAAGGCTCAACTAGAAACAGACTAAGTTGGTAGCATTTAAATCAGCATTAGCTACTTCCAGTTTTAATTCTGCACCATCAATAATGCTGCAGAAGAAAAGGGGGGTGTATGTGCTGAGCAAGTTTATCCCAATGGTTGATAAACACCCAAACACTGCACAGTGGCCTCAGACTGTGCCTCCTCCTGCCATCAAGATGCCTCCCAGGAACAGCAGGGGCCAGCTAAGAGCATATCCCACATCAGAAGCCCTATCTGCATGCAATATTGAAAGAGCAAATCTCCAATTAAAAGATAAACACTACTTCTAGTAAGTGCTGCTCCACTGATTATAAGCATATCATATGCAGATAATAGGATTTCTTTCTAATATGCTGGTTGACAGGATACAAGTTTAAATGTTCAATGGTAAATGCCATGCATAGATGATGGAAAGGGAACAAAATCCAATATAAGGGAATGTTACCTGAATTCACTATGAAATCATGAAATCTAGCGTGGCCATTTCATTTTACAAAATTCTTTGCATTACAGTGGGTAAAACCGTAAGAATTAGAGGCTTATCTTGTCCCCAAGTGAGATAAGAAAGCATTGCAGTCCTGCTTCACTTCATCTTTCTCTTCTTTGGTCCAAGGTGCTGTTTCCTTTGCTTGTAGAGGTGACGGAAGTTTACAAATACCCCTGGAAAAGAATGAAGTGTTTAGGTAGGACATAATTGCATCTTTTTATGCTAAATGGCTGTACCAATCTAAAGAAAAAATAACAGGACCCAACCAACCCAACCACCACACAACAAAATAAATTATTTAGGGGTGTGTATAGCAGTGAAAACTAATGCAGGTGTTTTCTTGCTGGCTGAGGCAGGAGTTGCTGCCCAGGCTGTTTGGTAAAGAGCTGCTTAGAAGGTTGGTTTGTCACCTTTAAGAAGTTGTGACACCAGTTGTGCAAAGCTAGGGAGGATGAACCGGGTATTTCAGAGTGAAACTCAACTGAAGGGTGGCTTTAAGCAATGTCTGTGAGCAGGAGAAATCTAGTGAAAGTTCAGCTTAAAATTCGCTGTTAGACTGTGGTGTGTTGTGGATACCCAGCGTGGGTGTGGGTACAAGAAGGTTAAATTGTGTTTACAAATGTAACACCAGAAACCAAGTATGTCTCAAGCAGGTTTTCTCCTTAAATACACTATTTAAAGAGAGTTCTGTATTATTTCCTGGAAAAACATGACTTCACGTTGCATTTGTGATTATATTGCAACATTTAACTAAATTACTTTAATCTGAAATTATGTTTAGATTACCATTACATCATTCCAAAGCTCAAATACCCCATAAAAGGTGAAACTAAGTATACTATGGTTATAAATACATGCAAAAATTATTCCTTTAACCCAAGTTTATGCTGCTAATTTGTTACCAAGATCACCTTTTTGGAGGGCTAATCAGAGCTCATTGGAGGTGTGTTCCCTCCATCACTGACAAATTTACATGAACAATCCACAAGGATAATGCTTAACCTCAAGCAATTTTGTGTTGCCATGGTCCCCAAGATGCAGGAATTTAATTTTCTTTGAAAAATCAAGTTATTCAGGGGAAATTGGCCTTTTTATTTCAATATTGAGAAATATAATTAAATACTTACCTAAAAACAAGGCTATAAGATATATTTGAAGCACAAATGGAAACTGGATTGTGACGTTCAGTGGATTTGGCAATCCCAGGCTAAATTTCCCTGTTTCACTGAAGATTGGAATGGATTGAACAATACAGACAGCTGAAAGCAGAAGGTCACCATCATTACCAAGTACAGATAAAATATATAATTACCCAGCCCACACCTACTATTTCAGCATAGTCCCTTCTTATTTGCCAGCGCTGATTAATGACAGCAATTTTCAAGGTGTTGAACATGCAGCAGGGTGGGAAGCACCTGGCTGAGGGGGTGCAGCAGTGAACGTTCCTGGTGAGACTCTGTTCTCACACACAGCTGCAGCCCCAGGGCCTGTGCCAGCAGGATTTGCCATCCAAAAATAGCCCCCAGCAATGAAACAGGCACACTCCTCCCTCTGCTCGGCGTTGGGCAATGCCCAAAGCTCCTCCTGGCTCACAGACACAGGTTTGCAACACAGGAATAAGCTCCTGCCTGTCCTCTGCAGTCATTTACAAAATAATATCAAGACCTGGGAGCTGGTGTGAACCCAGGCCAGGCTGAGCAAGTCAGGCCCAGCAGACAAAGCTTTGGTTCAGCAGAGGGAAGTGAGCACTGGCATCCTGTGCAGCTTGTTCTTGTTCCATTTGTTCCTGCAACCCTTCATTGCCTTTAATTCCCCCTCCAGAAAGGGAGTCTTTCCTCCAAAAGGAAGACTTCACATCAAATTGCAAATAATATTTGATTCAGTATGAAAGACAAAATGCTTGTATTTGGTTCACCTCAAAGCAAATCTATTTATCTGTTGTTCTATTTTACTATTTTAAGTCCAGCTGCCAAAAAGAGAAATTGAGTTATTTTCCCAGCCTTGAATTCATTATTTAGTGAACTGTTTTAAGGAGATACCTTCTGCCAAGCCCCCTAAGGGGTAGAGAGGGATCCAGACAGTGTAACGGAGCCAGGTGAGTGGTTTCCATTCAATTCCAATGCAGGAAAGCATGTAATAGGGATACCTACAGTGTGAGGAGAAACAACCACTTTAAAATGGAAACTAGAATTAGTCTCGTGTATATACACTGTATGCTCAACACAGTTCCCAAATGACACAAGAATATTCAAGGAATTGTCCCTGTGGATGATGATGGACACAGAGTTATTGGGCAGTTTACAGAGCTCAGGCCATTCTGAACACTGGGATGAAGGCAGCTGCCTGGCTGCCTAATAAACCTCTCAAAGTAACTTCTTTTCAAAGAGAAAGACCTCATTTAACAATGGAAATTCCAAGCACCAAAGAAATAAAGCAACAGGGCAGTATCACTTTCAGACTCCAGCCCTGCCTCAGCTTTTGGCAGATGAAGGAAGGCTGTGCACAGTCCATGACTCAAGGAGCTTTTACCCTCTGGGGCCAACTCTTCCAAAAAATACAAAGATCAAAATCTTCTTTACAGAGTTCTTGGGAACAACCACTTTGTTCTGTGCACACTAGGTAGGAGGAAAATCCCACCAACCTGAACAGCTCAGTGATACTCCAGAAATAAAATATGAAGAAGACCACAGGTTTGCTCTGCATTTCCTCCAAGCTTCCAAGGATAACAAACAAAACAAAGTTTCTTCCAAATACCTATTAAACAAAAACATATTAAGGAACATTTACTCTTCATCAAAAGAAAGGGCAAGTCCTTGCTGTCAGAAACACAAGATATCTACTCCTCACACATCTCAGCACACAACTAACTCACAGCTGAGCTGTGACCTGCTTCTAACAAGTAGGCATCTTGCTCTGCATTTAGGTACAATCCAAGGGATCCAGTCTTAAATCACTCATCCTCATTTTTGTGCACAACAACCACAACCAAGATAAAAAGGGCACTGGCACCAAATCAAAATCATGTACTTTTATCAGCTTCTTGCTTTTGCTGTCCTCCACTCCCTTACCCAGGTGATGGAAGGAGACAGACAGCCTGTCACAGCCAAGACTGGGAAGCATGAATTACTGCCTTGTGGATAAGAAATCCTCTAGTCCAGTGCCAGTGAGGTTGCATCACTTATTTTAAGAGAGTCTCAACACTTGTGTAAAATAAACATTTACTTTAAACATAAGAGCAAGGAGAAGAATTTAAAAATACAACCTGCAGTACAGAAGGTATCAGCGGTGATCTGACCAGTCCTATTAGTGAATTCATGATCTCCATTAATGCCAGGGTCTGACAGAAATACATCATATCAGAAATAGTGTGAAATGTGTCATAGAAGGAATCTGTTAAGACACAGGAAACCAACCATTTTAGAGAACAAATTTCCATGCTCAGGAAGCTGGTGCAGCAGCACAGCTTGTGATAACAGGATTCTAGTTGTATTTGAGAAAAACATGATGCATAATTACATAAATTCTTTATAGGCCTTATCTTGAACTCACAGCAGCTGGGGCAGAAACACTGCTCCATTTCACACACAGAAGGATCAAGAGCTATTTCAGTAACTGCTTTACAAAAAAGGCAATAGTGCTTTACCTCAACAGAATGGATTGTTCTTGCTTCAAAAACAAAATACTCTGTCCAGATCATTTTCAAAAACATTAACATTGCAGTCAGCGAGACATTTTGCTTCAGCTGATTTTGTTAGAAGTGATCCTGGCAGATCACAAGTATCATTCACAGAGTACACAGTTGTGACTTACAAGGGGACAGTATTTTCCTGCCCTTGACACTTTGATGACCTTTGAAAGGCTTTTGTTGTGCTCTTTGGCAATGCATTCATGATTTAGTTCCTAAATATGTCTCCCTTTAGATTTTGCTATTTAAAAAGTCTTAAAAACAACACTGAAAATCAACTCAAACCTTCCAATATAAATAAAATAGTGCTCATTACTTGCCTTTTCCTAAGATGAACAGTCGTACTGTCATGTTCACAAAAATCCAAGAGAATCCCAAAAACTGTACAAGATTATACATGACTAGGTATCCCTTCTTCAGGTGTTTGAAAGCTAAAATCAATGACAGACACATCAGGTGAGCAGAGTACAATGGTAATGGAGCTGCAAACCAGGCTTTCTGAGAATAAAGCTTATAAGGAAAAGGGAAGTTATTGATTGTGATAAAAGCATTGTTGAGTGCACTGGGGGTTCTGCTTTTGCCATCATCTGCCAAAACTCAATACTTGCTAGTCAAATTTTTTACATTCCTTGGAAAATTCAGTCCATTTTTATTAAATTTCTAATAGCTCACAATACAAAGATCCCCCTCCAAGACACACCAAGCCACTCAAAACTGCTCCTTAAGAGTCGAGGTTCACAAAGTGTGAACAAACTTGCTAAATCCCACTTTACCCACTAAAAAGATGCAGTTACTTACGGTCTTTTGGGACTCTGGATTCTATTTTCATTTTGTTAATCTTTTCTTCTTCCTTAAGATGAAGGATAAGGTTTTAAAGACTTACTGTAATTAGCAAGTGATTTGTTAACTATACTACTGCAAAGCTAGTGGGTTTAAAACTCAGCCAAGCAGCTAGTAGCTAGAAGGTTTAAATTTTCTCCAGCATAAAACAGCACATTCATCATCCAGAAATTATAGTACAGTAAAAGCCAGAGGGTGTTAACCAGTTATCCTGTCCTCACCATGTGGTTTGTTCTAGTAATTAGATGATTTTGCTGAAAAAGCCTCTGCTTAATTCTCAGTTGTGACTGTGCTGTTTCTTACATGACCCACCAGCAACCTGAAGAGAACAGAGAACATCCAGCCCAGGTTCTCTGCCTGCCTTTCCCAATGCTCCTGGGTCCTGGCACTGCAGTGCCCCTCTCTGCTCCGTGCTAAGCTCATGGCTGCAGAGGGGAACAGAGCAGTGTTTGTTGTAAAAGGGATCTGCAGGAATGTGGTCTGTTCAAGTCTTTCCCAAGTCCATCTTGCACCTCCCCACCACAGTAAGCTGCTCAAGCTCACCAGATGGTGGGAAAGCACCAGCAGGGCCAGCCCACGGGCTCAGGAAAGCCTTAGCAATCCCTGCTTCCCAGACAGACAATGCCCAGGACTCACTCCTTTGGGCTCCACATGGCAGAGTGACATGATCCGCTATGGATCAGGACACCAGGCAAGGGGCACATGCAAGGAGCCAGCACACAGCCTCCAGTTCCAGTTCTAACCAGAAATGTGCCTATTTCCAAATTCCTGCTTACAATTTGAACCACTTAACAATTCTATATAGAACAGCAATAACAATCAGCACGCCAGGCAACTCCTGTAAATGAAGAATGCAGGTTCAGGCACAGGAGAACAGCTGTCCTTGCTTTGTAACTGGCAGCACAAGCTACAAGTGCCCACAGGACTGACCTTCTCCTTCAGCTCCATTTCAGCATCCGACTCGTCCAACCAGCGGTCGAAGTCGGGTGCCAGGAAGAGCGGGCGCTTCTCCTGCTTGGTCAGCCTCTCCCACCAGTTACTCTCTTTCTTCTGCACAGTGATGTTCAGCTGCCTTTGGGTCATCCTGCACACAGGCTGGGGGCAGACACATCAGCAAAAGTCTGAAGAAACAAGCTCTGAGGCCGAGTTGATACCCAAGCTCCCCTTATCAAGGAGGCAGAGATGACACAACTGCTGCAGCACAAACGTCTCTCTGCCACCCAAGGCATGGAAGCAAAGGGCAGTCCAGTTGAAGATGGCAGCTGTGATGGTTGCAGGACTTGATGAGCAGCCTGCTCATATCACAGCACCACTGCATCCCACCACAGAGCTAGGAGAGACCCCAGTGCCAGCCTTCTTGGACAGAACCCCTAATCTTGGCTTTACACCTTCTTGCACTTAGTACTGTGAGCCACCCACCTACTCTAGCCAGCAGTAAAAATAACACTGCCAGCAGCCACAGGTACGTGTCTGAACAGGGGACCCCATGTGACACCTGCTGCAGCGAGAGAAGGAGCTAAGAGCCTTAGGGAACACCTGGAGACAAGGTGAGCTGACGGACTGGGCAGTGTCACTGCCACCCCACAAGGCCTCTCCACCTGCACAGTGGCAGCCCAGAACCTCTCCATCGTTACAGCCCACAGCACTGTCACCTTGGAGCCCACAGCATTGTCACCTTGGAGCCCACCCTTCTGGTGGTCTGCCCCTCAGACCAGCTGAGACTGCTGCACAAGCTGCACTCCCAACTGAGCACGTTACACCAGCTCTGTTCTGTCAAGGCTGGCTGGATGCTCCTCAGACATCTGAAGGCTGCAGCTGTAATTTACAGCTACTACACCTCATCCTTACCTGCCACAGGCTCCATTTCTCACTGCTGGCCAGCCTGGCACCAGCAAAGGGAGCTCATGCTGCACATCAAAACTAAAGGAGAAAACCCTGGACTGTGATACTGCCTGGTCCTGACCATCTGTAGTTCCACAGAGTTCAGTCTGTTCTCCAGTCCCTCCACAGTGATTCAGAGGGATGACTTTTGGAAGGAGGCTGCTCTGCAGTGGCAAGCACTTGCCTTCCAGGCCTGGCTCACAGCAGAGTCCATGTCTGCCAGCACAGGAGACAGGCACAGGCAGAGACAGGCAGCTCTCCCACACTGTGTGCCAGGCAGATGATAAGGCAGTGACCAGACCCTGGAACCAAGAGCTGTTCACTGTCTGCCACTCCACACCTGGCAGGAGCCCCATCAGAAACGTGCCTGCTGACAGAGCCTGGAAATTCACCCTCCAATGGTCTCCTTCCCTGCCCAAGAGCGAGGTGAACGGTGGCTCCTGGTCTGACTGGAGCTATCCCAAACTCAGCCAGGAATGAGCAGCACAAATCCTGGCCCAGGAGCAAAGCCCAAGTTCTCCTGTGCCCCTAACAGCTCTGAGAGGTAGGGACAGGCCTCGCAGCCACCTGTGAGTAACACAGAGGGATGGCTCTTTGAGCCAAGCTCTTTCCACTCAGACTGCAACAGGAATTAAGGACAGACTTCTCCAACAGGAGCCACAACATATCACAACCTAAGAAATCTGCTCAAGCCAGAAACGTGAATTCTCCTGACTCTCTTCTTTTGTCCAGCTACAAAAGAAGCCACAAAACATCACACTGACTGCACAACGTTCCCCTGACCTCCAGTCAAGGTTGCATCAGACAACACATTGCCAGATTCTCCCATTATTTTTCTGCTTTAAATCCTTTAAAAAACTTAAAACTGCTGTGTAACAAGTGACAAGCAAGTGTCTACTAAAGCTGGTCCATGCAAGCACCAGCTCCAGTGAGGTAATCTGCATTAAAACAAGACACTGGCACACAGGACTGCCACAGAGCTGGCTGTTAGAGTTACCAGAAAAATTTTAACAGTATATTGGGAACTTTATGCACAGCCATTTCCATTTCAAGTTCTTCAAAATTTACTTTTTTTTTTTGCAAGAATTAGAGAAGTAAAAATACCTACTTTAGGCTCGACTGGCTCGAGGAATTCAATCTCAAATTCATATATGTTGTCTCCTTTGGCACCGTGACCTTGGGCTAAAAGACAAGAATTGACAGTCAGTGTGAGGTTCCACACACTCCACCTGCAAAGGATGCTTTGTACACAGAAATATTCAGCACTTATTCATAGCGCTTTCTTCCTGCCTTCCTGAGAGGCAAGAGGAAACCACACAATTACAGGGAAGACACCAAAACGTTTCTTGGAGGGGGCAGATGCAGGAGTCAGCAGCTAAAGCTGCTGCAAGTCTGCACCACGCTGAAAAAGGGTCCCTGCTGCAGGAAGGGACCCAAAAGAGGGGATCAAAAGGCTGCTCATGGATAACCCAAATCCAGCTGAAAATCTCCTGCCTTTGGGGGATCCAGCCTCTGCACAATGGTGCACCCAGGGAGATGGGTACTGCTGAGTGTGTAGGAAGGTGATGTGGGGAGTCCCTCCCAACAGCAGAAGGGCACTGACCAGGGTTCATTTGTCATCTCCCACATTGATCCTGTCCCAGAAGAGCTCCAAAACTCTGCACACTGTGTTTAATTCCCACCCTTCCACGCCGTAAACTGATCCCAAAGAGAACACGATGTGTAACACCCTCCTATCAAATGGCCTGGCTGTGGCTCACCGAGGAGGCAGCAGCTCCTAATGAGACATCTTAAAAAATTCTGTGGTGTTGGAATGTGCAGCTATCCAGCTGCAAAAAACCCATCTTTCAGGGCGAGATCTGCTTTAGTTTCCAAATGGAGCACTAGTTCCTGATGTGGAGGCTAGATAAGAATTGCACACAAGGTCTTTGTGAAAGGAAAAATTGCTGTGCGTTATCTCTGGGGTTTGGCTGGCCCGGGATGGGAAGGATATATGGAAATTCCACTAGTATTTAAATACTGGGAGGTCGGGGTTTTCTTGTTAGATAAGATAGGGCCTGTTGTATTTTCCAGGGCTGGAACACAGAGGGCTGTGGGTGGGGGTGTGGCAGATCTGAACATGCCCAGCACGGTGTCTCCTGCCACTGATGGGAACCAGGCACCCCACCATGGGGACAACTGAGACAGTGGCAACCCCGGGGTGTGGGCCAGGCTGAGACACCCCCCGATGGAGTCCCTACCTCTGAAGTGCAGGACATTATCGGTGATGGTGATGTCCGGGTTCTGCGGAGGGAGAACATGCATTAGTTGGCAGATCACGAACCCGCGGGGGTGCCGCCGGCCCCACGCCTTCACAGCCCTCCCCGGACCGCCGAGCCCCGCTGCGAGACCTGCCCGCTGCCGCTGCCCCCGGGGACATCCGCAGGTGAGCCACCCCTGGGGGTCCNGCCGCGGGGGGCGGGCGGGGCTGCCATGGCCGGGCACCCTCAGCGGCTCCGGCGGCCTCGTCGCTGGGAGTCATTGAACCGCAGCGTTATCTGGGCTGGGAAAGCCCTCCAAGATCCGTTCTGGCCGTTCCTCGGTGGCACTGCCGAGGCCACCACTAAGCGATGCCCTCACATCCAGGCGGCTTTGAAATCCCTCCAGGGTGGGCACTCCACCGCTGCCCCGGGCAGCCTGTGCCACACGCTGTTCAACAACCTTTTCTGTGAGGAAATTTTCACTGATATCCAAATTAAACTTCTTCTGGCACAATTTAAGCCTGTTTTCCTTGTCCTGTAGCATGTTACCTGGCAGAAGAGACTGAGCTCATCTCAGCCATGACAGGAAAGGCTGATAAGAATTCAGAAAATACCAAACCTGCAGCTCTGTGGCCCAAGCTATTAAAACTGTTACACTGTCATTATTACATGCCCCAGGACCTTGTGCTGGCCAAGCACTGGCACAGGTTATCCAGAGAAGTTGTGGCTGGCTCGTCCCTGGAAGTGTCCAAGGGCAGGTTGGATAAGGCTTGGGGCAATCTGATTTAGGTGGCCCTGCCTATGGTTGGAACTGGCTGGGCTTTAAGGTCCTTTCCAACTCACAGTATTCCACGATTCTATTATAATAAGGCTAAAAAATGACAGCATTGTTTCCAAGAAGTCCGCCACTCACTCCCTCNCCAGGTGCGTCTCCCCCCCACACACCCAATCCCCCACAGGTGTCCCCGCCCGGCGTTCCCCAGGTGTCATCCCCCGGGTGTCCGCAGGTGTCCCCTCCCGGGTCAGTCTGCCCCCCACCACCCGCAGGTGAGNCGTTCTGGCCGTTCCTCGGTGGCACTGCCGAGGCCACCACTAAGCGATGCCCTCACATCCAGGCGGCTTTGAAATCCCTCCAGGGTGGGCACTCCACCGCTGCCCCGGGCAGCCTGTGCCACACGCTGTTCAACAACCTTTTCTGTGAGGAAATTTTCACTGATATCCAAATTAAACTTCTTCTGGCACAATTTAAGCCTGTTTTCCTTGTCCTGTAGCATGTTACCTGGCAGAAGAGACTGAGCTCATCTCAGCCATGACAGGAAAGGCTGATAAGAATTCAGAAAATACCAAACCTGCAGCTCTGTGGCCCAAGCTATTAAAACTGTTACACTGTCATTATTACATGCCCCAGGACCTTGTGCTGGCCAAGCACTGGCACAGGTTATCCAGAGAAGTTGTGGCTGGCTCGTCCCTGGAAGTGTCCAAGGGCAGGTTGGATAAGGCTTGGGGCAATCTGATTTAGGTGGCCCTGCCTATGGTTGGAACTGGCTGGGCTTTAAGGTCCTTTCCAACTCACAGTATTCCACGATTCTATTATAATAAGGCTAAAAAATGACAGCATTGTTTCCAAGAAGTCCGCCACTCACTCCCTCAGCAGGTCACACAAGGGCCCCTCACCCACAGCCATCCTCATTCCCAGAGCAAATCCATCCTCCTTCAGACCCATCTTGGCCTCTCCCACCCTCAGGGTTTTCCGTGTGAATCTCTGGTGTGGAGACACCAGGTCCATGCCCCAGCCTCCCCCTGGATGGAGGATTCCCACCCTCTGCCAACCCCTGGTGCTGTGAAGCTACCACAGAAGGTCGGGTGAGCTGTAGCAATGGTCCCCAGGAGGCTTTATTTGGGAACACAAACCCCACGGACCCTTTGGGGCAGTGTGTGGGGAAAACCAGCCCTCAGGTCCTGGTGTGACCCAGAGCTTCCACCTGTGCGTGCATTTAGGAAAAAGCACCTGCAGAAGAGTTATTTTTTCTGGTTTATAGGGGGTCAAAAAACATTTTCCTTTGAAAAAACGTGCTGTGCTTTGCAAAGGGAAAGTCAGGGGTATAGAAACATTTGTTTGGGGGCTCACAGCTCTGGAGCCTGGGGTTGTTTTGTGGGGCTCACGTTGCTGAAGCCTGAACGTGTTTTGCGGGTTCACTGCACTGGAGCCTGGGTGTGCCGGGGGTTTAACACTCGTTATTACAGCCGGGAATTTCTTTCCCCTGTGGGAAGCATAGCAGTGTGGAGGTGGCAGCATTTTTTGGGGAGGGGAAAAAAGCGATTTTTGAAACTGCAGGGTCCCTGTGCACTAGGGGGTTGCACGACCTGACCCCCGTGCATGGTGTAGTGTGTGTGTTTGTCCCAGTCCCTGTGCAAGGGGTCCCTGTGTCCCGTGTCCCGGTCCCCGTGTCCGGCTGGATGTCGCATCCCTGCTCTTGGTCCTCCCGGCCGGCAGGCGGCGCCCTCGCCGGTACGGCGCGGAGCCCGTGGCCGCTCCTGGAAGCGGAAGCGGAAGCAGCGGCCCGGCGGGGCGGCTCGGCAGCAGCGCCGCCGCGGAGCGCCGTGAGTACCCGGGGGAACCTCGGGCAGAGGGCTCCGCTCCGGGGAGGACCCCTGGGGGCCTTGGGACTCCTGAGGTGGGCGGGAGGAGGGGGCTTGACCCGGCGTGGCTCGGCCTTCCGCCCCCGGCCAGGCCTGGCCGCCGCCCCGGCCGTGGAGGGACCCCCGGGATCTGCCCGCCTCCATCCCGGGATCTGTCCCCGGCCTTGGGGGGGGCCCGGGATCTGCTCCTGGCCGTGGAGGCTCCCCGGAATCTGCCCCAGGCTGTGCAGGCTCCCCCGGGATATGCTCCTGGCTGGGGAGGGCCCACCGGGCTCTGCCCCTGGCCGTGGAGGGACCCCCCGAAGTCCTCTCCTGGCTGTGGAGGGTCCCCCGGGATCCGTCCCTGGTCGTGGAGGGACCCCTGCAATCTGCCCCCCGCCCCCCCCGCCCCGGGACCTGCCCTCAGCCGTGGAGGAACCCCCGGGAGCATCACCGTGGGCTGACATTCCCGTGCCGGGTGGCCGTTCCCACTGCTATTGGCTCGTTAACGTCTACTGCTCTTCGTTTTTTATCCCTTTTCTTGCGAGAAGTAGGTCGGGTTAAGAAATAGCAGCAGCTGGGGGTAGGTGGGGAAAGGAGGTTTCTTCTTTGTTGGAATTCTTCAGATGAAACGACATTTGCAATTCAGGTTTGAAGGTTTACTGTCAGTTCCTAATGCTGTCTCGAGCACAGCACTGCTCATTGCATGCCTTGGACCCTCCTTCCAGTTGGACAGGGCTCTTTGCTCTGGATTTTTGTGCTGTAAATAGTGTGAGCAGAAGAAAGACCCGTGCTTGTTTTGTTTGTGTTGCCAGAGGTGAAACTAAGCTATTTGTGTTAAGATGGGTTTGTGTCAAGGTGCAGATCAGATCTTTTTCACTCCTTTGGGGAGCTGTCACAGCTGCTTTGGAGAGCCGTGGGAGAGCCAGTCCATCAGAGAGCTCTGCCAGCTGCCCAAGCCTGTGCCTGGAGCTCCAGTGGTCCTTCAGTGCCTGTTTGCTCAAGGGAAATGCTTTATTTAGGCTGTATTAGTGTTTTGTCAGGCAAACATGCTCTGCCCCAGCAGCGTACACAACACTTGTGCAGTCTTTCCATGCTATATATAGACAGCCCCTCCCTCCCTTTGAGGATTGACAATCCTACACCTTGGGCTCTCCAGGAATGAACTGTGTGACAGGAGTTCATAGCTTGGATCCTTTTGGAGCTGCCCTCAGCTCTGGGATTTACAGTGGGAGGACTTGGTTTCCTCTTGCCAGACGTCTGTGCTGACAATTTCAGCTCAGATACACTTTGTAAAGCCCAGCTGACTGCAGGAAGAGATATCTGCTGAATTAACAGCCAGTTGGGCAGATAAGACTTGTGTTGCAGATAAATCCATTTGGGAACTGCTTTTTTCACTCTGTCCCTTTCTGATATTTGTAATTGGGACAATATAATAGTGTTGATCACTGCTAGACCTTTCTGAGCTTAGTTTGAAAGGAAATACAAACAAACCCAAGAGTTATGGGAGAATAATGGGAATAAGGACGAGCTGCCTAAGCCTGTTGTGTGGCCTGATGGTTCCAGATCAGCTACCAGTGTTATTTCTTCTGAGCAGTTGTTTGTCCCAGCTCTGGCTCCTCTCCTAATCATCCCCTGTTCTGATATCAGTGTAGTGAGGTGATTTGTGGAGGTCTCTGAGGGAAAGAAGCAGGTGGGAGCTTAAAGGGGAAGAATTTATTCACTTCATGACCTAAAATGAGTGGTTGGTATGTGTGGGCATGGGAAACACGACAATAAATCTGTGACTCCATGAAGTCTTTGGTCCCTTCTGAAAGGCTGAGTGCTGCCAGCCTGTTTTCCAGGACAGAAAAATATTTCCTAGTTCTCTTCCTTCTGCTGTGGGTTTTATTCCCTGTGTGAAAGGATGGTTTTCTTAAAGCATTTTTGCTGTGGGGTGTGTTGGGAGTGTGCAGCGAGGCTTTGCTGGAGCTGAAGCTCTGCTGTTCTGTTTTTTCCAGAAACATGCAACATGGCAGCAGCCATGGAAACTGAACAGCCGGGCCTGGAAATCTTTGAGACTGCAGGTCGTGAGGAGCAGGTCCCGAGAGAGGAGCAGCCAAAACTGGAACCTTTCTATGTAGAGAGGCATTCCTGGAGCCAGCTTCGGAAACTGCTCACAGATACACGGAAGTATCATGGATACATGATGGCAAAAGCCCCTCATGACTTCACATTTGTGAAGAAAAATGATCCTGAAGGGCCACATTCTGATAGGATCTACTATCTGGGTGAGCTGGCTGTGACAGTGTCACTGCAGGGCTGTTTGGGTTTGACTGTTCCTGACAGCTGGGTGTTCCTGGCAGTTAAATCAAAAGGATTCCAGGCCACACTTGCTGGTCAGAAGTCATGATTGTGGTCGTAATATCTCATTAAAACTTGTGAGGTAATCTCTCATGGGAGTGGCATGATTGGAGGTGGCCCATTAGGCCTGGAAAAGAGCTGGGAAGTGTCCTTTGGGACATGTTCCCAAGCTGGAAGTATGTTCAGTCCCTTTTCTGTTACCCCAAGTAATACTCTCTCCAAAAGCTATGCAGGTTTATCTCCTTTCTCTTATTACAGCTGTTGGGTGGAACCTTGTTCTCCTTCAAAGTTTCCTTCCAAAGGAGAGGTTTTAAGTGTAATTTTGGAAGTCCTTTGTGCCTCAGCTAACGATGGAGCGGGTTTTCCAGGAATCCTGTGGGGAATAAAGAGCAGCATAGGGACAGCTTAAAGAGTAAATACTTTTCTCAACATTTTTGGTCTTAATAATAAAAAACTTCATGTAGTTTGTTGTTCTTGGATTCAGTGCCTCACTTGTGCATTGTTTCACTAATTAATGTTCACTTGATAGAAGTGATTTGGCACCAAAAGTGATACTGTGAGCAACCCTCTGAGTGGCTTTTTGGAGCAGGCCTTGTGGTGGAGGAATGCTTTTGTCAGGAGCTGCAGTAGCTGAACATAAATCCACGAAAACCTGGATTGGGGAGAGAAGCAACGGCTGAAGCAGAGGCCTAGGAGCCAGAGCCATGTTCTAGCCCCACTGCTTGCCACTTAGGCTACTTGCTTAAGCAGGGGTTTGTGATTCACAGTGTCTTTGCATGTGCTGTGCAGTGACATAGTCAGAAAATGGCTGCTCTTTTTCCTCTTTTCACAAGATGGGGGTCATAATCTTTGGATGATGCTGAGTTCAAGCACATCACGGGTGGGTTGAGGTTGATTCCCCTGTTTGGAGCTCTGGTTTCCCAAGTGCCACTTCCTGAGCTATAGATCTGGCTTGGCCTTCCCTTGGAGCACACCTGGCTCTTTCTGGGCTAATCCCCATGTGCCTGGGCAGAAGCCTTCAAAAATCTGAGTAGCACTTAGAGAGGAGCAGGAGAGGGATGTTCAAACCTCCCTAAAGATCAGTTACCTTTGAAACACAGGCTGTGTATCCCAGACAAGGGAACTGGCACAAAAACCCTCCTTGACTCATAAAGCTTATGGAATAAAAGGGCAGTAAGAAGACACAGAGTGCTTTGAGCAGCGTGGGGTAAACCTGGCTGTTATTGTTCTCTGCCTTCTCTGTGACTTGCACTTCTGTGAAGCAGGGAGTTCCCAGAGCAAGGCTGCAGTGCAGAGACCATCAGTACTTCCACTGGTGGAAGGGCCTGGGAAACTGTTCCTGGACATCCTTTGAGAGTGTTTGGATTATTAAAAGAAAGCTCATATACTTTTTTTCCACCTCACTTCACAATAGCAATGTCTGGAGAGAACAGGGAGAACACGCTCTTCTACTCTGAAATTCCCAAAACCATAAACAAAGCTGCCGTCCTGCTGCTTTCCTGGAAGCCTCTTCTGGATCTTTTTCCGGTGGGTCCTGATTTCTTGTTTCAAGCATGTGGGATTTGGGGTTTTCATCGTGAAAATTTGAAATTTATTGTCTTAAAAATGTAAAGATTCTCCTTGTACATGCCAACCCTGCAGCCATCCCAAAATGAAGCACAGCTTTCTCTTCGGTGTTTGGAGTTCCATCCTCTCTGTGTGCTGGATGACTCCTTTGCTGGCAGAGATAACAAGTGCTAATTTGCATCAAGTTCTGTGCTGTGAGATCTTGGGGATTGCTGAAGGAGCCTGGAGTCTCCAATCACTTCCCTGCTGTCTTGCAGGGGAAGTGATGATTCCCCCGAGGATCAGTCAGTGGCTCCATGACTCATGCTGGAGCAGAGGATCTCTTTCCCACTCACTGGGATGTGGATTCCCTTTTCCCTGCTGCACATAGCAAGTCTGCACTGTCCCATCCCATGCACCATGGCAGGCTGGAGGAGGTGGGACAAACCCCACATGGAATGAGGTGGATTTTCCCCCGTGTTATTTCCTGGGGCTGTCAGCCAGACGTGAAACTCCGGCTGTGCTCTCCTCCCAACAGACCAGTCACTGCATGTCTGTGAAAGTAAGCACAGCCTGTCCTGCTCATTCTAGAAATAACAGACCCTCAGTCTGAGCTTTCTTATACCAGGGAGTATTGGGAATAATGCTGGCCTTGCTATGGGAGGAGTGGCTGTCAGTTTACAGTTGCGTGGGATCTGATCGTGGCCTGCACCTACGAGTGCTGATGGCAGAGGCAAAGCAGGAGTGGGCTTCCAGCCGGCAGCAGGATTCCGGAGGAGGAGGATGTCTGCTCAGCCATCTGCTCCTGGAAGCAGGGTAAGGCGTGCAGAGCAGAGGTGTTGATTGGGCTTCTGTGCCTGTTTTCAGGCCATCCTGGACTATGGGATGTACTCCCGGGAAGAGGAGTTGCTGCGGGAGAGGAAGCGGATTGGCACCATCGGGATTGCCTCCTATGATTACCACAGAGAGAGTGGCACCTTCCTGTTCCAGGCAGGGAGTGGGATTTATCATGTGAAAGATGGAGGCCCCCATGGATTCACCGTGAGTTTACTCATCTTGTGTCTCTCTGAAGGACTTTGCTCTGGCAAAGACCTCATTTGGCTTGGAGTGAGAGCAAAGAGCAGATCATCAGCAATTATTGCACTGGCACAGGAAGTGACCTTGATAACCCTGGAAGCAGGGTTATCCACAGGGGTGTGTTTCCATGATTGTAGAGACTCAGATGCAGGTCTGTAAGAAGTGGTAAAATTGAGGGAGCAAGGCAGGGCACCAGATTTGTTTGATTTTTCATGACTAGCAGTGTCCATAAAAAGCAACAAAAGGCTCCATGTTCTTCCATGGAGTCAAATGTCACATCAGAGACAACTTTTGTCCCCAGGCTGCAGTTTCGAGGTCACTGTTCCGTGGTCAGTGCTGGATGTGTTATACCATTTTTACACCATTTGACTGTACAACTTGCACAACAAGCAGCCTTCACTCTGCTGGTGCTGAAGCTGGCCTTCAAAGCTGAAATAATTTATTATTATTATTATAATAGATGCCTGGTGTTTATCTAACCCTGTTGTCAGAAGTTAAATTACTTCTGTATCTTGAATTGCTTTTGGAGGACAAGGTTGCATGTTCTGCCAGCCCCTTTTAGGGTGCTGTTTTAAAGGGTGTGCCAGGCTTCTCTACACAAGCTGCCCTCTGATTTGGGGCTGATCCTCAGCTCTGGGGAAAGAGGCGTGGTGGGACCATGGTAGAGGCACAACTTTCCCTATAAAATATCTGCATATTTTTCTGTGTGTAAAGTGGGTAGATTCCTCTCTAAACACGTATTTGAAGTCAGTGTCCACACTACTGTGGTCTTCTAAAATCCAGGTTACTCGGTGGATGTGTTTCTGTGTTAGCGTATCTTACTATGTTTCTTTTTTGTTTTTTAATTCCAAATAGCAACAGCCTTTAAGACCCATTTTGGTAGAGACCAGTTGTCCAAATATCCGGATGGATCCCAAGCTTTGTCCAGCTGATCCAAATTGGATTGCATTTATCCATTGCAATGACATCTGGATATCTAATATAGAATCCAGGGAAGAAAGGAGGCTGACGTTTGTGCACAATGGTAATGCATCCTGAATTAAATTCCTCTACCTCCTCTGCACTTGTTCTTGCTAGACTGCATTGAGCAATGGCACTAAAGGTTTTCCTGAAATGGGGGTAATGGCCACTGTTTTTTCCACCTTGTTTGTCACATTTAGAGACTTTCTGTAGTGCAGATACTTGGGATGATTCTTTTCCCTGCACTGTGCAATCTGGCAGAATGAGTTGTTTGTTGGATACATATGGAAGGGCTCTTCTCCTGAAACACAGCACATTGCTTTTCACTGGAACAGCCTTTTTTGTGTGGAGGAGCTGTGGGTGGAATAGAGCTGGAGTCAGTGAAATCAGGCTGCAGAGACTTTTAGGAACAATTTAGGCAGTTTCTGAATAGCACTGGGGCTTCTGCTGGCCCCTCATACTCAATAACTTAGTTTCTCACTTCTTACCCTCTTCAGCTCTGTTTTAGCCATTTATCCTGGAAGAAAGAAAATGGGAAATTGTGGATAAAACACTTCAAAAATCAATTTAATTTTGTATTTAAACTATATAATTTAAATTTTAGTCAATTGAAATTTCTGGCACTTCATAATAATGCTTTAGGCTATTAAATGATTAATATTAAAATATTATATAAGTATAGTAAAAATAAACTGTAGCAATGACTCCTTCTCAGATGATAATTATTTATGGAGTGCTGCTAAGTTACCTCCAGGGTAACAGGAAAAATATTGAAGCCCTATGGATATGTCATCATGTTGAGATGTTATGTAAGTCTGTTACTTTTGGTTTGTACAGTGAATGAAATGCTGATGCTTTCATTTGTCTGAATGTTCATTTTTTCAGTTTCAGTTGTTCAGAAAGGTTTGGGGTTTTGATTTTCTTAAAAATGTAGTTCCAATTCACTGAACTCGGGTAGAGAGAACATTTTCTTTCTTTGAGTAATTGAGAGCCTGATTAGGTAGAAGTAAGAAGAGAGAATGGCTTTCCTAAAAGAAGCTGCCATGTCATAGAGGGTTAAATTCTCCCTAAATATATGAACAGAGAAGGCTGGAAGCAGAAAACAAATCTGCTCAGAAGTCAGATTTATTATCGTGTAATTGTTCCCTGGGGGTGAACTTGGGCTGTGTTTGGGATAATGCAGAACTGGTTTGGTTCTGCAGCACATCATGAACTAATTCTTTGGTGTCTTTTTTTAGAACTGGCCAATGTTGAAGAGGATCCAAAATCTGCTGGCGTGGCTACTTTTGTGCTGCAGGAGGAGTTTGACAGATACACTGGCTACTGGTGGTGCCCAAAGGCACAGCCCAGTAAGTGTGGGGATCCAGCGTGTCTGACAGGCCCTGTCCAGTGCAGAGCTCTCTCTTGCTCTTACTTATCTTTATGCAAGTTGGAAATTGTCTCCTTTGGAGCTGTCTGCAGCAGGGAGCAGGTTATAGGGGCCTTGTGAGCACTGGGGTGAAAGACTTCCCTTCTCACAACAGTGGTGGGAGTTGTAGGAGTCTCAGTGTTTTGCTTAATGAAACATGAATCACAGGCTTTGTTGGGATTTTTCTTCATCCTTTCAATCAGCTCAGGCTCCTGAGAGAATATTGATGCCTGCAACAACTGATAATTCCATTCTGTAATTCTGTAATGTTAATTCATTTACAGCACTGGATGGGGGTAAAGTTCTTCAAATTCTTTATGAAGAAAACGATGAGTCAGAGGTAGAAATTATCCATGTCACATCACCCATGCTGGAGACAAGAAGAACAGATTCCTTCCGGTACCCCAAAACTGGTGAGACCCTGAAACTTAGATCCCTGTTTCTGGAGACACCTATTTTGTTCCATGTGCCTGACAGCAGTGACTCTTCAAGAGTAGAGCAGAGAGGTGTTGAGTAGTCTTTGGATTGCTGTCCAAGTGGGGCAAATGTGTTTGGGGAAGCTGCTCTGGAGGGTCGTGAGTCACTGGTGACTGTGGTGGTTCTGCAGCCATGTGATTACTGAGGGCTCTGGGTGTCAGGAGTTGGCAGGAACCCTCCCTAACTGTCACTGTTTGAGCCAGTCTCTGGGACCCTGGAAGACCTGAGTTGTTGAGGAATTAATTCTCGTTACAGCCCTGTGTTTCTGAGGGAACAGCTCCAGAATTACAGCCTTTTGGGGGTTTGGGAGGGTTTCTGTTTAGCTGCTGGCAGTGCCCTGTCAGTTCAAGTTCTGGAGGACTCTGATCTCCAGGATTGCTCTTGGACTTTGAACAGGAAATCTGTCCTGCAGTAGCCTGCCAGGAGAACCACCTGTGGTCACATTTGCACACAGTGGATGACCTGGAGGCTTCAGCAGTGAAGGCCAGAGGGCAGGCTTGAAGTGGAGTGCCACTGGAAGCAGGGAAGTGGGATTTAAGCAGACCTGCTGAGGGCTGAGTCACTGTCAGCCCTCTTCAGGTGTGGGTAAAGTTAGAACAATTCAGCCCTTCTGAGATGTCCCTGCTGTCACAGCAGGACACATTGCTCAGGTAACAGTGGTTTGCTCTCTTTTGTCACTCCTGAAATCTTGTTGGTTTTTTTTTGGAGAAGTATCTTCTGTTTAGCTGACCTCCTCAAGCTGCAGAAGTCATTCAGATCTTGTAGATTCCCCAATTCACTGGAAAGGCTTTTCCTGATTTACTACTAGTATCAAGGATAGAGAAAGGCTCAGTGTGAGGCTGGGAAGCAAGAGGTGACACCTCATGGTTTTTTGGTGCTCGTGAACACTCAGATTTCTGAGAATATTTTGCCATGGCTCTATTCAATACAAAGAAAACAAGCTAACTAAAGCCCAAATCCCTTAAACAATATTTTCTTTAATTAGTAGCTTTATTATCATAATGGCGCTAGTGATGGCAGTAGGTTTTTAGATGTTTAATTTTCACAGATGCTCTTTAGCACTGGATCACTTTTTATGTACCACCTTGGAATAACAGCCAAACAGTGAACCAAAGCTTGCTCTGCTATCCCAGACACTCCTGAGAATTTACTTCCACTCTGTAAATGCATCCACTGGCTGTGGGAGAAAAGACTGACTGCGACAGTAGCTCTTGATCTGTTTGCAGGATTACATCCTCTAAATCTCCTCTCATTTGCAGTTTCTTTTTTCCCTGCCTGGTTCTGTGCTGTCTCTCAGACATGCTGGGACGCTATTTGATCAAAAAACATTCTGCTGTTTGCCTTTTCCAGTCCTGTATGAATAACTCCACAATAATGCACAGCAAACAATTGACGCCTGACTGTTAACATCTGTTTTTATAGGTACAGCAAATCCAAAGGTCACTTTCAAGATCTCTGAAGTGACAATCAATGCAGAAGGCAGAGTAAGTCTATGTTCTGTTTGTTTGCCAAATACTTTTAATTGCTGTGATTTTTTTTTTTTTTTGTAAAATTAATTTTCCAGTTCTGTACAAAGAAACTTTGCTGGTTGTGATGGCTTCCTGGCTTCTCTGGAGGCAGTGCCCTTGGCTCATTCCTGTGCAGATACTCAGTGTGCAGCAGTATTTCTCAAGGCTGTGCTTTTCTTCGCTACCACTGGTGTGTGAACTCAGCTGCAGTGCAGAGTATTGTAGGTCTGGATGGTTACACCTTCTTATGTGATTGATCTCTTGATTGGCTGCAGATATTGGGAAAATTGGATTGCAAATACAGTATATCACCTTACAAAAGCATGAACATATGGAAAGAGATGAACTTTGCTTTTGCCCTGGGATTTTTTTAACAGATGTAGAAATTTCCACAGCCCAGTCCAAGATCTTTGGACAGATGGGAAATTAATCTCATCAAACAGATACATTAACAGCCCTAAATTATTGGAATTCTCCCAACTCTTGAGCTACTTCAGCCATCAGCAGTCACCTGCTGGGATAGTGATGCTGGTGTCAGCCAGCAAAGACAGGGAAAGCCTTCAGGACCCTTTGGGTACCACTGGGACTTGTTCCCAGTCCCAGCAGGGACAGACTGCAGCACTGCATTTCATGGATGAGAGCCACATTGATAACTGGGTGTCATGCAGGATGTTCAGCACCTATCCATGAAAATCCTACAAAAGAGCTCGGTACAAATCACCTCCCCTTTACAGGGGAAACTGAGAATTCCAGTGAGTTGTGTGAGATGAATGATGGGTTTGTGAGCAGCATCCGGATTTCTCTGGTCCCAGCCCTGGCTGTACTGGCAGTGTGCAGCTCTCCTGCTGTGCTGGGGTTTGGCTACAGATGGGGTTCAGTCCCCTGTGTTGCAAAGGCTGAACAATCTTAAGTTGCATAAGCTGTACAGAAAAAGTCTTCTGTGTCCAGGCTCTCATCATGCATGGAAAACTGGTTGTGGGGGTTCATCTCAGTGTCACTGAATTGCTGCTTTGTCAACAGATTGCAGATGTTGTGGATAAAGAGCTAGTTCAGCCCTTCGAGATCCTCTTTGAAGGAGTAGAGTACATTGCTAGAGCTGGGTGGACGCCAGAAGGAAAATAGTGCGTATGTTAATCCTGTCTCTGCTCAGAGGGGTTGGGGTCATACAGTCAGAAGCAGATTGTAGTGGTCTCTGTCTTCTTCCAGCTTAAGCCTGCTTTCACTTTTACATTGCTACCAACTTGTTTGTGCAAAGGGGACCATTTTTCCAAAAGCCAAACCAGAGCCCTCCTTGTGTCTTTCTCTGCTCCCTGGCCCTACTGCTTTGGGTTTGGGCACTCGCAGCCTTTGATGTGTGTGTCCTCTGAGCATCCCTGTGAGAGAGAGTGCAGTGCTATTATCCCCATTTTACAGATGGGGAACTGAAGCCCAGAGAGGTTAAGTGCCTTGCCATGGTCACGCAGGAAGTCTGTGGCTGAGGAGAGAAATGAGCCCAGGTCCCCCAGGCCCTAGGCTAGCGCCCTAACCACTGGACCATCCTTGCTGACCAGACTTACTGATCAGAAAACCTGCTGTAAGTGCTACTTACATTTGCATGTCATTTTAACCCTGTAGATGATGTAGTACAGTGTTTCTAACTCACCAGAAGCTTCTCCAAAAGGATATTTCACTGAGAGGGTTGTCCAGCCCTGGCACAGGCTGTCCAGGGCAGTGGTGGAATCACCATCCCTGGAGGGACTTTAAAGCTGTGTAGATGTGGCACTTGGGGACATGGTTAGTGGTGGGCTTGGCAGTGCTGGAGGAATGGTTGGACTAGATGATCTTAAGGGTCTTTTCCAACCCAAATGATTCCATGGTTTTCCAGAAGTGCACTCCTCCAGGTTTTGAATCTAAAGATGGCTTTCACCTTTTAAATTTCTTTCCCATCCAAATCTGGAAGAAATCCAGGGACACATTTGCTATATTATCCTACTTTTTGCAGAATTATTGTTGGAGCTACATATAAAGCCATCAGAATATGGCAGGGGCTGCTGCTGGTCCCTTTAGGTGCCAGTGTTATTCTCTGCCAGGTGTAGATCTAACAATAGTATTTTCACAAGCACCCTGAAATTTCAGTTGAAATTTTTTCTGCTTCATTATTCCCTCTAATTTTTCTCTTCTCTTTCTCCCTTGAAGCACAATTCAAATCGGGGAGAACAGAATGAGTTAAACTTTTGAACTTGCAGTGCTTATGCAATATTAAAATGAAACAAAATAAGTTCTTGTGTTATGGAAGAGATTTGTTTATGTGGGTGAAATTTTGCACGTGACTTAATCTGCAATTGAATATTCTTGACTCCCTCAAAACGCCTAGTGCTACTGAGTGTCTGCTGAGATTTTCAGACTAGTGTCATACTCATGGTTGCATGTTATTTTCTCTAATATCTGTGTCCTCAACAGCATCTGGTCCATCTTGCTGGATCGCTCCCAAACTCGGCTTCAGATAGTCCTGATCCCTCCTGCATTATTCATCCCCACAGAAGATGATGCAATGGAAAGACAGAAACTTATTGATGCTGTACCAGATTCTGTTACACCTTTCATTATTTATGAAGAAACAACAGACATCTGGATAAATGTAAGAATTTGAATTTCAGCCTTCTCTGGCACTTTGTAGCACTCGAGCAACCTTGATGTTAGTGTGCTGCCAAGGGGAGTGATCCCATTGTGCCAGTTCTGTGCATATTCAGTGCTTCCTGCTGTAAAAAACAGGATTTTGGGATGTGAAAACAGACCTGCTATGCTTGAGTTGATGCAGTACTCGGAGTCAGGAGCAGAGCCCAGGGCTCTGGTGTTCCCAGGCAGCCCCTTGCCCACAGTGTCACTGGCACTCTCCAGCTTCTTGGTGCCAATTTTTAGCACCAGCAGTGCCACCAGATGAAGTATTCTCCAGGCAACAAAGATGGATCAAGATGACACTGGGTGCACAGTCCTGGGAGTCAGCTAACAGGCGCTGAACCCCCCCTGAACTACATCTGGTCTGGTGAAACAGATTAAGGGTATGATGTTCTGGGAGGTGAGCTGCAGGGCCAGTGCTGAGCGGAGTCATGGGTGTGCCTGGTCACTGCTGTAAACTGTGCCTCTCCTCACACTGCTGCACATAAAGATCCCTATCTCTGCAGTGACATCCCACTGGAGGTGTGCCTGGGAGCATCAATCACTGGCATATAGTTGCATCTTTCAGCAGAGAGCATTTGCACAAAGCCTTCCAGTGAATGGTCCCTATGGTCCCCCACTACAGCAAGTGCTCTCTTAGATACCACATTCTCTCCTTACTGTTTGGTTTCAGGATGGTGCAGTGAGTTTCCCTTTCTCCATTATTTTTACTGTCTGAAGTGGTTCTTGACTGGCAGCTCATATTGTGAAGAAAAATGCTCCCAAGTCCCCCAGAGATTGTCCCTTGAAGCAACAGCTGGCATGTTGATGAGGGGGAAGATGATGTCAGCTCATCCTTCTTTGAATAATCCTTCACTTGCAGGCAGCACAGGACAGAGGTCTGCAGAGCTGGACCCACTTCTGTGTCTAAGCTAGAAGGGCAGGTGCAGAAAAACTTTATTAGTTTGGTGACCAGCATATAGGGTTAGACTGGCAGAAAGCTTGGAGCTGCAGGGATGTGGCATTGGCTGCAGACCCCCCGGCTCCAAGTGTTACTGGTTCTCCCAGTAAGGGACAGTGCTGCACCCACTTAGCCTGGATAGTGTGGTCTGTGTTGAGCAGCAGAAGGAACATATTTTGTGTGATAACAGTAATCCACTGCTCTGTCTCCTCAGATCCATGATATCTTCCATGTCTTCCCTCAAGCCCACGAAGATGAGATAGAATTCATTTTTGCCTCCGAGTGCAAAACAGGCTTCCGGCACCTGTACAAGGTCACCTCAGTTCTGAAGGAGAGCAAGTACAAACGGTCCTGTGGAAGCCTCCCTGCTCCAAGTAAGGGGAATTGTTCTTGAGCTTTAATTGGGCATTTGTTGCTGACCAGTGAGGAAATAAATGTCCTTCCAGCTGGCAGAAATTATTGTCTTATTGGAAACTTCTGCTGTTGTCCAGGAAAGCACTTGAGTATACAGTCATTCTGCTGGAAATTGTACAGGCCTTATTCTGTTTTCAGCATGCCTTAGTTTTAACCCTGATCCTTCCTTATGGACTAGAGGGAAAGTTTCCAAAAACCAGATGGGAAACAAGCTCCCTGTGATACTGTGAGGCATAGTTGGCCTTTCCTCTTCACTGCTGGAACTTGGTCTTGCTCAGATGCAGCAAATTGCTGTGTGCAAAGTTCCCAGAGTGGTTTTCTCCACAGCATGTGTTCTTAAATTCACAGTTTCATGCTGTGATACTTAATTTACTTATTGTGTGTTGAAGGCACCTACTGACCTCTGTATGCACAAAAAATACGCCTAATTTTACTAGAGGTCCCAGTTTCATGCAACTGTTGTAGGTCTTTTTCCCACATAGTATTATATCTTGGGCTGATTAGATTTCTCTGAGTGCATCTGACTTCTTTTTCTTGCTAAATCTCCCTCATTCCAAGGGAAATGAAATCATCTTATAAAAGCAGAGTTTTTGCAAAATTCTCCATTTTTGACACCACGTATTTCCTTTGCTTGCCTATTGTTCAGTATAAAACCTTTATTTCTATGCAAGTGACAAAATATTTTTAGAAATAAAAACCTCTGTACATGGGCTATTTGCAGGTGACTTCAAGTGCCTCATCAAAGAGGAGATAGCAATTACCAGTGGGGAATGGGAAGTGCTTGGCAGACATGGATCCAACGTAAGTCTTGCTCTTGCTTCACGGGTATCTTGCCACACACACTGCAGGGAGATGGTCCCTTAGAGGGATCAGCATAAATCTATTAATCCAGTATGGTTTTAGCCAAAATACACAGTATTTCTGTTCTGTTTAAGTTGTGAGCTTGCACAAGGAGGGAAGGAATGGTCCCCAAACCACTGCTATTCTAGTTCTGCACTGGATGAATTCTTTGATCATTTGAATCAAACTGACAGAGTTGTAGACAGTGAGAATAGTTGTTTGGTTTATCCCTTCAGATTGCTGGGCTCCAACTCAGCATTATGGAAGTGGGGCAAGAGGGATTTGGGGAGACTTTGGGGTGGTAGAACTGGATATTGAGGGATGTACTGTTTGTTTTGCTCCTGACAGATCTATGTGGATGAAGCCAAAAAACTGGTGTACTTTCAAGGCACAAAAGACTCACCTCTGGAGCATCACTTGTACGTTGTTAACTACGAGAACCCTGGGGAGGTGAAGCGTCTGACCGAGCGCGGTTACTCGCACGCCTGCTGTGTCAGCCAGGTACCTGTGCCTGCCAGGGCTGGCTGGGCTGCTCTGCCTTAGCCCAGGCTTATCCTGTCACTCAGCAGACAGGGCAGTATTGATATATAACGAAATTGGATTTTAGGCTGTGTTGTGCCCTCTTGTACATTGTACAGTCAGTGTGTAAAACCACCCTGGAAACCAAACTTGACCTCCCGGTTCCGTTGCTCTCCAGTTCACTTCAGGCAAAAGGAGCCAGGATGAATTGTTTGAAACTCTTTGAGCCTGACTCCTTGTCTGCAGTGGACTAGAGAGCAATCACCAGAGGAGATGAGCCTGAGCAGCATTGGGTGGAGTTCCAGGAATCCAGCTGGGAATTCATGGCCCAGGAGAAGGTGTGTGACAAGCTCCTCATGCCACTCTTTGATTTTCAGGTGTATCTTTGGGTTTGGAGTGTTAAGGGCTGTAGTGTTTCAGAGGCAAAAGTGCTCAGATTTCTGGTTTAATTTGGTCCATAAGCGTCTTCTGAAAGATTTAAATGCAAAAGAAATGATCACTTGCTTGTGGCTGTGCACCGAGGAGCTCAAGGCATGTTCTTTTTCTCCCCAGGACTGTGACATGTTCATCAGCAAGTACAGTAATCAGAAGAACCCCCACTGTGTGTCACTGTACCGGCTGACAGGATCAGAAGATGATGCAGCTCATAGGACTAAGGAATTCTGGGCTACCATCTTAGATTCAGCAGGTAATGGCATGGGTGAGGAACAGGAAAAGGACAAGCAGGATCACAGGATAGAAGATATCCCAGCATATGCTTGCTTGAGATTTGCTGTTGTGGCTGACCAGCCTTTTCTCTGAAACTCAGGCTTATGTGAGAGTTCTGTGAAGTACAAGAGGGACATTTTCAGCTCAGCAACAAATGGATATAAACAGACCGTGAAAGAATTTAGAGTGGAAATTACCAATTTTCTCCTGCCAGTTTTAGCTCTGGGGGGGATTTAAGTGCACTCACTTGTTCTGTGTGATGTGCTGCTGAAGAGTGTGTTCCTGGGGAGGGAGGTGCACTTCTTAAATAGTGTGTGCTGCTGCCTACTCGTGTCTTCATAAGACAGCTCTGGGCCTATAATCTTCCACTGGATTTCTGTTGCCTTTCATTTCTCCTTACCTGAGGCGTACTCCATGTCCTGTGCTTTCCATGTGTTATTGTAGGGAGTCCTAAGTGGGATTAGGAAGGGATGGGACATCTGTAATGGCTGTGTCAGGGAGAAGAGTTACTGTCATTCACAGGAGAGCAGGGATGGGAATGTGATAGGGCTCAGAAAGCTCACCTAAGGCTGCGGCATTCCCAGTCTGTGCCTGGATCCAGCCACACCCACTGGAAAGTGTGGGAGAGCTCCACTGGGATTGCAGTGAGAGTGATGACAGGACAGAGGTGCAGCAGAGCTGTGTTACTCATCCATTCCTGTTAAAACCAGGCTCTCTGTTTCCTCCCATTGCAGGTCCTCTTCCTGATTACATTCCCCCTGAAGTGTTCTCCTTTGAGAGCTCCACAGGATTCACACTTTATGGAATGATGTACAAACCACACAACCTGCAGCCTGGGAAGAAGTATCCCACAGTGCTCTTCATCTATGGAGGCCCTCAGGTGAGTTGGTGAGCAGTGGGATGGGCTGGCAGGGATCACTCCACTGCTCTCCTGCAGGAACACTTCCTGCTCTGTGCTGAGGGCAGCAGGTGGCATTTTGCCTGTTTGGTGAGTAGGTGCTTGGCCAAAGGTGCTGTAAGGATTCATTGTTCCCAGGTCATGGATCCAGGCACTGCCACTTGCCTGAGAACAGGTATGGAGTAGCAGAGCTGGAACTGGGAGAAAAAGGAATCGAGTAGTCCTTGTTCCCAGTTCTGTCTCCTCCTCTCCAGTTGCCTCACTGGACCTCAGTTCAGCTCTTCATACCTGTGACACAGAATGGCTTGTTTTACTGGGAGAATAATTTATTGCATAGCAGGGAGAGGGAATCCTGCAGTAGGAAGTAGGGATCTTGAAAACTTCACATTATAAAATTGTTTAAAGCATTTAAAGGAAGGTAAATATAAATAAAATCTGAAATTGTATTAAGAGGTGACCTCTAGATTCTGTGCTGCTCTTGTATTCCAGGTACAGCTGGTGAACAACCGGTTTAAAGGAATCAAGTACTTCCGACTGAACACTTTGGCCTCTTTAGGCTATGTTGTTGTTGTCATTGACAATAGGGGCTCCTGCCACCGAGGGCTGAAGTTTGAAGGAGCCTTTAAATACAAAATGGTAAGTGGGCTTTGAGTCTGGCTCTGTTCTCAGCCAGAGATGGGTTTGAGTGCCAGTGTTACCAGCACTGAAGCACTGGTTTGGCACAGGGCCCAGCACTGCCTGTGTGACACTCCCAGGGTTTGGGGACAGGAAGTGTGTGTGGGTGAGAGTTGAGGGAGGAAAGATGCTTGATGTGGGAAAGATAAAATGTCATGGTGTGAGGTTGAGAACCAGCTGCAACCTAACACAGGGTGGTTCATAACGAGGCTGTGACTCCTCACAGATACAGTTTGCAGCTCGCATGAAGCAGGACAGTTGCATTCTGAGCACGGATCACTCCTGAGTACCAAAGCTCTGAAGGTGGTCTCAGGACTGGGCAATCCTGAGAATGTAACTTTTGCCTGTAAGTAGCAGAACTTTGTCTCTGCCCTGCCAGGGACAGATAGAAATCGATGACCAGGTGGAAGGGCTGCAGTATTTGGCATCGCAGTACGACTTCATCGACTTGGAGCGTGTGGGCATTCACGGCTGGTCCTACGGAGGCTACCTCTCCCTCATGGCTTTAACACAGAGGTCAGATATCTTCAGGGTATGTTCATGCATTGAGTACTTACTCTGGTAGTGCAGACAGAATTTTTCCTTTAATAGTGTGACTTCCATGGGTGCTCACAGCACAAAGACCTTGGAGCTTGCTCTAGACAAGTTAGGAGCGCAATGGCTGTTTTCTTCAAGACTCTTCTATTTGGGCAACATCAGAGAGAAGTTGCTTTTCTAGCAACTGTTGGACTGTTGAGCTTGCAGTGACTTAGCTGTGCTCCTCTACCTCTACCTATCTCAGGTCACCTGTGCTTAGGTAGTATCAACTGCTGCCCACTTTGTGCCAGCTGAGCTCTTTGTGTTGTGAACCAGGTAAGGCAAATGATCCTGGTGAAAAACAACACCTCCTTCTCATCCTCTTTTGGCCCAGAGAGAGAGAGAGTTCCTTTGCAGACTGATCTATTCCCAGATCAAATTGCCCATGCTGCTGCATAGCAGTGTGTTCTGAAGCAGCCAGGAGGACAGCCTGGGTATGGGGAGAGGTATTGGAAAGAAGTTCTTGTGCCTGCCTGACTTTAGATCACTAAAATAAACAGCCAGACTGCCTTTGGGTAGAGATATGGGAAGAGCTGGCTATTGCCCTTGAGATGTGTTTTGTTCTTTGTGGCTACTCTTGCTTTCTGTAAGTCCAACCTTAACATTACTGGGACATTCGATAATTATTTGTCTCAATCCTTAACAATTGTTGTATTTTCACCTTTACAAAGACCAGCCTTCAAAGGGGTTTTAGGTGGTTTTGTGGAGTTTTTTTTTCCTGGGTGTTTTTTTCCACAAGCCTCTCTGCAAGCTGGTGGTAGCTATGCAGGGTAGTTTGCCAAGTCCTAGGGAGCTGTTTCTGTTAGATATGCAAATGGACCCAAACCTACAAAACCTCACAGAATGCACTTCCACCCCAAGCATCCCTTGCAGGGGGTATGTTTAGAGTTGCTTCCAATTTACCTGTAGTCTCTTCCTGGTTTCCAACATGCATGGATCATGGCTGAGCTGTGCTGTGTGTGAACTGGGGCAGAGACAGCGAGGATTGCTTTGCTCCTTCCACAGTTAGAGTGGGATGAAGGACGTGGCCAGGTCAGGGGGCAGTGCTGTCATTCCCAGGTCAGGGGGCAGGGTTGTCATTCCCCTCTCCATGGCACTGGCAGGTGGCCATAGCTGGAGCCCCCGTCACGCTGTGGATTTTCTACGACACGGGGTACACGGAGCGCTACATGGGCCACCCGGAGCACAACGAGCAGGGCTACTACCTGGGATCCGTGGCCATGCAGGCTGAGAAGTTTCCTTCTGAGTAAGTTTGCTTTTGGCTCTTGTCTTCTTTTTCCTACCAGGAAAGTTCAAGCCCCGTAAACACATTTTTATCTCCCTGTTCTTGGTATTTCTCTAATCACGAATACATTAAATAGTATTTAAAAAAAAAACAATACTAACACTAATAAACTTAATACTCAAATAAACACTTGCATAATTACAGACCATTTAATGTAAGTCCTTTTATACTATATTTTGTGTCTAAAGAAATTACAAAATATCTTCAATTTGATTAGCACTTTAGAGCTACATTAAGCTAAACAAAAATTAGTTAATTGGGATGTTTTTGTGTGTTCTGAGGCTGTCTCAGCACTGCAGAGCAAGATGGGGCAATGGGCTTTCTTGCCAAAGAGCTGACAATCAGCAAGGTTTAAGGCCTCATATTGTCCAAGCTAGGAAGCATTGCTGAGAAATAACTAAGATATTCAGATAAAAGGTCTGACAGTAATATGCACGTGCAGGAAGAACTTCAGAGGAGGAGGGAACAGGTTCAAGAAATGTGTCTATCCAGAGCAGTTTACAACTGCGAAATTACTGCTTTCAGTGCAAATACTCTTTTTTGAGGAGTGTTTTCTAGGGATGTGTGTGGACTGTGAAATGAGTGGGATGCAGTCTAGAACTGTTTGTCTCTTGCTTTTCCCAGACCAAACCGTTTGCTGCTGCTACACGGATTCTTGGATGAGAACGTTCACTTTGCACACACCAGTATTTTGCTCAGCTTTTTGGTGAGAGCTGGGAAACCCTATGACCTACAGGTAAGGCCAGAACCAGTGTGTAAAGGTAACATGTGTGTCTTGGAGGAGTCCAGAACTGGAACTTGTACTATGGCTGTGCTGGACACCTTGGAATTCTAGGATAAAATCGGAGCATTTCAGCCAAGCATTTTTTTAAATGTTAATATTTTATGAATTAACAAGAAGAAAAATTGGGCAAATAAACAGTTAAAGCTGTTCCTGAGGAGATCTGCAGTTGGAAGGCAGTGCAGCAGTGTTCATGCAGCATGGAACAGGGTTCTGCATTTAATTAAACCCTACTGGCTCAGTGCAGGTGGAGCCCAGGGATCCCATGCCACACTGCAGAAGTGGGAATGTGCTCTGGCCAGGAGCTGCCTCTGCTCAGCCAGGCTGATCCCCTCCAGCACAGCTGGATCCCAGTGGGTTCTCCTGGGTTCAGGCAGTGGACGATGAGGTGTGTCAGTTCAGGTGCAGAGTTAATGCAGGGACATTCCATGGACATTTGAAATGTGGCTCTAGGATTGATTTAAATATTGGCACCTTCAACTCCAGTGGATATTTATGACTTTATTTTACATTTCAGATCTACCCTCAGGAGAGACACAGCATCAGGGTCCCTGAGTCGGGGGAGCACTACGAACTGCACCTGCTGTATTACCTGCAGGAGAACCTGGGCTCTCGCATTGCTGCCATGAAGGCCATGTGACTGACCTCAGAACTCTGCCCCACGGCTGCTCTCCAGACAGGGAGGTGTAGGAAACTAGAGAAAATAGAATGGAACGTTGCTTTCTGGTGCCTGCCACACGTACACACACGTACACACCCTCACAGACACTTTTTTAAAAGTAAATTTGGTGCCATATGGGAAATTAAAGTACGGTGATCTAATAACTTTAGTTATTAAACTTTAAGTTTAAGCTGTAAATAAAATCCAATGTCTGTGGTATAATACAGTACCATGGGTGTTCTCTTGGGGGACGAGCTGAAACTGAAAATAACGTACTTCTACAGCACCAGATCTTCACTTTTTAAAAGAATTATGTCATAATTGATGTATTTTTACAGTGTGTTCCTTGGTATCTTATTACATTATACTGGATGATTTACTCACTACACAGCAAGAGTTTACCTGAATGGTTACAACTTTTATTAATTTTAAATGCTATCATATAGCTTTTATGCTTTGTGAAAGGGATGTGTCTCACTCCTTAGAAGGTGGTCACAAGTTGGACACATCCCCTGTCTAGATGTTAATTGTTTTTTAAGAAGAAAGACTTTTAAGCTGCCTCTTAACATATTTAAAGTTTGGATTCAGATCAGCTGATGCCAGGTTCTTTGATTCCTTCTCCCCTAGGATAAATCATTCTCTTTTCTTCCAGCAGCTTGAGAACCTATCCTGATTGTACTTGATTTCAGTGGAGAAGTGAATTGATACTTTACTGTGATACAGGCATAACAATCTTTTATTCTGAGGTGCAAACTAACTTAAGTTAAAAATCAGAAACTGTAAACTTTCAAACAAGCTTCAAAGTGCATCCTGTTGAGATTTTTCCCTCATGTTCACTCTGGAGCTGGGTTTGCAATACTCCCTCCTCACCCTCACATCAGCATGATATAGGCATATGCATCCTGTTACAATTTAGAAATTCAATACTCTTAATTCCAGTGTCTGCAGAGTATGTGTGGGGAGACCTTCCATGTGAGGCAATATGAGCTGTTCTGTTGAATTTCCTCATGTATGAGGGGCTATTTCCCAGGCTCACGCCCTGTCCAGTCCCCTGTTCCTGGGTCCTTTCTAGCACTAACTGTGCATGATGATGATGCTGTCTTTGAGAACCCCTTTCTGTACAGCTTCAGGTAACCCTCAAGGAATTGCAGTCCCAGTTGTGTTTTTGCTACTGAGGTTTTAACTAAGCAGCAGGCTTGGCTGAAGAGCATAAGTGTGTGAAGGCACTTTTAACTAGCAACAGGTAATTTAGGATAGAAATCCATAGAAAATTATTCTCTTTAATCCAGAAAAATCTCCCTTTGGGACTTGCCTCTGAGACTCTGATAAGTTTTAATGGTTTTCTTAGAAACCCAAGAACTTCCTTTTCTTTCTGTTTTGGTGCTACAGAGAAGCAGAGCACAATTTTCTTTTCATCTGCTGAAAATCTGGAATCACTCTCAGTCTTTACGTTCTTAGAACTCCACATGTTGTAACCTTGTGCTTTCCTTGATTTTGTACTGTTCAGCTTGATCCCAGAACTCTGGGATTTAACAGAGTCTGGCTGTATCGGATCAAACTGCCTCGTTTTTCAGTTAAACTGCTGGGCATGTCCACCAAAGCGAGGGGAGCTGGGGCAGTTACAGGTTGTAAAAGCCGTGTGTGAGAACAGGATCTGGTTTTTGGGATACACAGATGAGCCAAAGCCAACAGGTGTGCAGGGAGTGTTTCCTCCGCAGTGGGGAGCCTTGGTTCGGGCTGTTTGCTGGTTTTCAGATCGCAGTGATTACATGTGGATCAGTTCAAACACCATTAGCAGGTCAATAACGGGTTGATTTTGGGAAGGGCGTGGCAGAGAAGGAGCCCAGCTCCAGGAGTGTGTTCTCTTAGCGGGTAATTGTGGCTGAAGCAAAGGCAGCATCCCTGGGGAGCGTGGTACAGTCAGCACCGAGAGAGGAGCACATGTGCAACACGGCAGTGGGTTGAGACAAAAAAAAGCTGTTCCTCTGGAATTCCATTGTGTTCCCAACGTGTTTATGCTGTATTATATATACATATATCTATATCTGTTCATATATACATATATGTATAAAATTACCCCTGGATAGTATTCACCTTTTCCAAGGTTGTTTATATTTTGTTCAATATTAAATTAACTTGCTTTTTTGGGGTGGTGTTGTTCTTTTTCTGGAGGTGATTATTCTTGAATGTAAATGTATATGATTTTTAAGATGAAATTGATCCTTTTGTTTAAAAAACAGAACAAAAATGGCCTTCATCAAACAGTGCTTTTTTGGGGGACTGAAGAGCAAAACGTTACGTGAGTAAACCAGGCTGGGTTTGGATTTGAGGCAGAATGTGATTATAAGTGCTGACATAGAATTTTTAGCAATGCATCCTTCCACTGTTTAAAATATATACATCAAAAAGCTATTAAAGTACAATATACTGTAACTGCTCTGTTTTGCAACATAAATTATGGATTCTTTCTTTCCTGCCATTTTCTTTTCTTTTTGCTATAGTCAAGCACTTTAAGACCCCGTGCTCTCTTATCCTGTGGAAGTGCTGGAAGGATTTATCACCAGAGTTTTGTAGTTCTTGCAAAAAAGATGCCTTAGATGAAGTCTGATTCCAACTAAATTCCCAGTGAAGAAAGGCCCCGTTGTGATCGAGACTGCAGAGGTAGGAAGGTGTTAGTGCTGAGGGACTTTGCATCCTTATTTTTGGTGGGGGGAGTAGTATTCCTGCACCTCATATGGTTAAGTGTTGGCCTGGCCAAGGACCAGGACAAGGCTGTACCTTACAGTCCTGGAGATGGGAATGTCACTCAAGGTTGTTTCCAGTCTGTTTGATATATGGGATTCTACTTTGTCACTTCCTGCATGTTAAAAAATCTCTTGGTTAATGTGAGTTTTAAGCAGAACTGGTGAGATCCTGGGGCAGCACATGCAAGAGAGGTTGTGGAGCAGAAAGGTGTGAGGAGGAGCCTTTGCTGTGGCTCCCAAACCAGAGGTTGGTATGTCCCTGTGGAGGCTCCTTTGCCTTCAGGTATGTCTGCCCAGCAGGAGCCCTGCTCGTGAGCAGAAGCAGGACTGAGCCTTCCTTGCATGGTGGCTATTTAGTTGCACAGGTGTCTTTGAGATGAATGTTGTCATATGTTTAAGAACATATATGAAATTTGGGGATCTGAGTGCTGAGATACTGAAGTTGTTGTGTGTTGGTGCAGGCAGTTTCCTGTCTTTTGAGGTGGTTTGGTTTGGTTGTGTTCGTTCCTGGTGAAAGCACGTTCTTTCACCCCATTTTAGTGCAGCTTCCAGTGATGCCTTGTCAGTGTGGGATGTGCAAAGCTGTTGGGTTTCACCCCCACCTCCCTTTGTTCTCAATGATTTCTTTTTTATTCAGAACACAGTAAAATTAGTATCTACCCAGAATTGCTTGATTTTTACAAATTCAATGGAAAAATGAGCTCAAAGCACCACACAAAGCTTTGAAAATAACTAACTTCTTTATATTAGAATGGAAAATGCATTCCCTACTTACTAGTGGCATTTGGAAATAGGCTATGGAAAAACTTTCTGAGTGGGATAGTGTAGTAATGCTATAACCTTGGAGCACCTGCGCCTGAACCTGCATAGGAAATTATGGAGAATTCTCATACTCAGAGTTCCAGCCCATATTCCCTGCCAGGAGAAGTGGGTTGTGCTCCTGCTGGGTGTGTCTGTGTGTCCAGCTGTCCTGCTTCTGCTGTGACACCCAACCCCTGCCCAGGCAATAACAGAGTCTGAGAAAGTGAAGCATCGGCCAGGTGAGGGCCCTGCCTTGGGCTGCCTGTTTCCTTGAGTTCCAGAACCCTGTAGAGACTTTCCATGTGCCCCTTTGGAAGGGGCAGAGAGCTCTTCCTGCAGTTTTTCCTTGGCTGTTCTGCACAGTAGAAGTTCAGGTGTTTAATTTGAGAACATGAAGTGCCTGCTGTTTGCGTTAACAAAATTGCATGTCTCACTCCAGTGGGTTTATTGGGCTCCCCCCCTCCCCCCTCCCAAGCTCCATGGCTTTTAATCATGTAAAGTGGAGACATTAGTTTTGCTGCGTTTTATTACAAAACCTTTGTTGCAATAAAGATGCTGCTAAATAAATTGAATTAAATGTTGGGTTTTTTTCCACCCTATTTTTAGCTGTCTCTCTCCTTGATTTAGGAGAGCTTGTGTGTAATTAAATCTGTGCCCTCGTTGCGCTGTGGAAAGCAGCAGTGATGTGTGTTTGATGCACGTCGGGTGTTCCACAAAAGCATCTGCCATATTTCCTGTCCCTTGTGGTCTGGGAGATGGATACCATCAGGAAGATCAGGCATTTCCTTGGCACAGCCATGTTCCCTCTCCTGAGTGTTTCCATGTGGATGCTGTTCGCAGCCCTCGGCAGCCACCAGCCGGAGCTGTCGCACCGGGGACTGCAGGACGCAGCCTCGCCGAGGTGGGACAAGTGCCACGGGGGAGGAGGTGGCCCTGGTGCCCCGGCAGAGGAACCTGTGTGAATGGAATGGGCACTGCAAGAGAAGAGATGTCCCTTCATACAGTCCCCTTGTGCTCAGCCTCCCGTTTGTCTCTCTGAGCAGAATGGGCTTTGCAGGCAATTCCATGTAGTGCTATCCCAGAAGGTCTGGGGGGTGGCTCAAGGCAGATAAAGTTCATGTTTTTATTCATTCCTGATTTTTCACCCACAGAGAAGCACTCCCTGTTCAGGAAGGGGGAAAGCACTGGCCTGTGTTCTGCCCTGTTATAAAAAAGGTCCCAGTTTGCAATCCTTAGTGTGCATCTGTGGAGGCTTCTGAGACATGAGGGAAAGGAGTGAAGACTTAGCAAAGTCCTTTCAGGCTAAAGGCATGGTATATTTTTAGTGTTTGGGGTCACAGTGCTGGTCTGGGACAGGATAACAGGAAAATCTTTCCTGGAAGAACTTACGGCCTGAGCAAAATTAACCCTCTTGTCATTTTATGGGATTAATAACAAAACTGCAAATGGCAGCTGGGATTAAAGGGCTGTGTTTTCCTCCCCAGCATCAAGTCTTTTCTCGGGATAATAATTTTCCAGACTGCTCCTGCCAAACAGACCTATGGAGAACCAGTGCTGGTTCCGTTGAGTTCCTCGGCACAGGCACACAACACCACTGGGCTGGCCCTACAGGACTGCACATTTCCCAGGGAATTCCAAAATCAGGATTTCCTCTCGTAAAAGCAAACAGCAACAGGCTGCTCCAAGGTGAAAACCAGCAGCAAGGAAATGATGACCCACAAGCAGCAAGGTAGGGACCTGTGGGAGGAAGGAGTGGTGGTGCAGGGCCGGGACTGCATTCCCTCCCTCAGCTCTTGGAGCCATGCTGTTTGCTTCCTGCTGGAAGAAAAGCCCTTTTGCTTTTCCAACAAAGATAGTTTGCACAATTTGCTTTCACCATTGCCCTCCCTCTTTTCCTTTCTATTCTACTTGCAATTTCTTGTTAGAAATAGATGAGTAAATACCGTGTACGTTCGTGTGGGAGCTGCGGTGGCTTGTGGTTTTATGATTTTCCCCCCAGCTGTGATTCATTGCTTTTTACATTTTTTAATCTATTCCCCCACACCCCCTCCTGCTCTCCCTGTCTCCTTGCAGCCCAGCAGCTGTCGTTATCAGTGAAATGACTTGACATTATTTTGCTGTACTTTGTTTCTATTCATTGATTTGTTGAATGAAAACTATTTATCTGGCACTGACACGGGAGATTGGAGCCTTTCAAGAAGAGGCAACTCTGCAGTATAATTTTGCTCCAAAATGAGCAGAGCAAGAGCTCTGTGTTAAACCAGCCCAGCTGAAATCCCTGGCCCCATGACGGAGCAGAAGCAGTGGCTGCACAGCCTACAGAGGTGGTGTATAGGAAAAGCATCTTTCCTTATCCTTCATGCCTCCTGGGAAGCCCTGCTGGGCTCTTGCCAGAGGCAAATGAGGGATTTCTCTAAAGCAGGGGATGCAGGGAGGTGCAGGAGGGGAGGCAGGTGCTGGGCAGCAGGTATGTAGTGTCTGACTGGGGCTCCCAACATCAGGAGGATGTGGAGCGAGTCCAGAGGAGGCCATGGATATGCTCAGAGAAGCTGTGGCTACCCCATCCCTGGAAAGTGTTCAAGGCCAAGTTGGATGGGCTTGGAGCAACCTGGGATAGTGGAAGGTGTCCCTGCCCATTGCAGGAGGTGGAACAAGATGATGTCTACAGTTCCTTCCAAATGAAACAGTCTCTGATTCTGTGATTCCATTATTTTGTCTGGGTGTAGGTGAGTTGTTGCCCTCGGCATGATGAGCACCGCAGTGCTGGAGCAAAATCCAGACTTGCTCCTTTGCCTCCTGTCTTCTCCATCCACTGTGAGTTCATCCCCATTTCAATATTGGGCATCCAGGGAAAACCACCTTCTGCATCCCTCCTGTGATCCGATAAGCCTGGAGAGAGTGTTGCACATCTCCAAAAACAGGTGCCAGTGGCTGCTGTGATTTTAGTTAAAAAAAAAAGCCTGGGCACTGTCCCCTCAAATATCAGAAGCTGGTTCCCTGCCAGCGCTGCTCAGAAAAAATTCCACCTCCTTGGCTCTATCAATACCATCCCACAGCTTGAAGGACAGGTTTTGCCTAGGGAATACGCTCTTGTTTGAGGGATTCAGGATCCCTTTTTCCCACAGGGCCCTGGCTCCTTTCTTCCCGGCACAATCAGCCCTCTTGCCGCTTTTCTTGCCTTTTCTTCCACCGCTTTCCCACATTCTGTTCACACCTTCATGAATATTCAGAGGCCATTGGCCATATGAAGCTATTGAGAGCTCTTGTTAACACTCCTCCTAATGACATGCACCTTCAATAGAAAACAAAAACACAGATAAGAGCTTGTTAGCGCAGACCCTTGTTCCCCACCTAACAAGGTTTCCATTGACTCGGACACTTGTGGTGACACATTGCTTGCTCTCACTGTTGCCTCTTTTGATTTGCGACTGGCTTTTACCGAGGGGTTTTTTTCCTTCTATTTTTTCCCTTCCTTTTTTTTTTCTCTTTCTAGATTTTTTTTTCTTTATTGTGCGGTTTTAAGCTAATTAAGAAAAAGGTCAGGCTCCCCGAACAATGAGGAGCGGCGGTACAATGCGCCCCGGGAGCGGCGTGCGCGCAGCCCCGAGCGGCGGGCGAGGGCCGGGCTGCGGCGCCGCGCGCCTGGGAAAGTTGTGCCGCGAGTGGCACAGGAAGAGCCCAGCTTGGGTCAAGAGGTGATTAAAGCTCGGCGAGAGGCTCTGAAAAGGGGCTGAGACCACCCGCCGCGGTTCCCAAGGGCTCCCCGGGTCCCAGCCTGGCTGGGCATCCGCGGTGGTCAAAACACCATCCCCAAGGCCGGGCAATGGGGTGACTCTTGCAAAACACGACCGGGCTTCCGTGAGATGCTCCCAGTGATGCTGCTCCCAATTTATGGCCGATGTACACGGAGAGCAGAGCCCCACAGCCACATTCCCAATGGCACCGTCTGCCGCGGGGCTTTTCCCTAGGACTGGAATCCCATCCGGCTTTGGCGACTCTTTATTTTCCTCCTCCGGTTGTGCTTCGCCTCCCTCCCGCCGTCACGGAGATCTGCCAGGCTTTCATTAGCTGGGCCCACCCATTCGATACCATGAGATGCCTGGCTTGTTGTTGTTGTTGGGTTCTTTTGGCCACACCTCATTATTCCTCCTATTATTAGGCTCTCGCGGTGTCGTTTGTCATCTTGTCAAGGCCCTGGAGTTTCTATGGATACTGGTCCCCTAAGTGGCCGTGCTATCAATTAAGATAGCTCCATGTCTGAACTCTTCCAGGGGACTTTGTGAAGATCCACAGATAATTTCCCTGATTTCCCTGCAGTTCCTTATGTAGCTGCCTTTTCCCTTTTGACCGCTTGGTCAGAGCTCAGTGTATTCAGGTTTTTCAAGCATCAAAAGGCAGGATTACCTGCTTGGCTAACAGAATTAGCTAGAGGGTGATGGGGTTAATAATAAACCACCAGATTTTATATATCTATATCTATATATATAGATATGACAGGCTGTAATAAATCAGCTATAATGAGATAATCATCATAGTGATGTAAGTAAAAGCACCAGCAACAAAACCTGCCATGGAATAAAGAGATATATGCTTTATTATGCTTTTTTAGACTCCTGGGAAGAGGAAAAAGCCTCTTTTTCTTCCTCTTCATGCTCAGCTTAAGGACAGACAACTGTGCAAAGCTGAGAGGATGCTGAGTATTTCTTCTGAAAACAAGACTGCTGAAAGTTTCCAAATAGAGCAATTTAAACTTGTTTTCCTTAAGCAAGCAAAATAAAAAGCATAGCATTTGCAGTGGGAAAATTAGGCAGAAGAAGATCATGCTGGGTTGATCAGGACTTTACTGGGAACAGGCTGAGCACAAGGAGCAGCTTTGCTGAGCACCTGGCAGTTTCCCACTCTCCTCTCACTGTTCTTTGAACACCCAGTATGTTTTCTTGGATCTTGCTTCACTGACTGATTTTATTTTATGGACATTCTGTCTCCATGCCTGTACCAGCTCATTTTTGCTCTCCCTGTGCTGGTGAGCAGGACAGGGGCATGTTGCTGGAGCTCCCCTACTCTCAGTCAGCCACTTCATTTTTCTGTACCTGTAACCATAAAATGTAGGTCTTTAATGATTTCTCAGAAGTATCAGGAGGTTTTCAGCCTTTCAGCCAGAGAGGCTGAGCACTGTTTGCATTTACTCTCTGGTGAGAATTAGTATCTGGGGGCAGGAGGCAGCCGGGAAAAAGGCTTTGATTTGGATTTGAGTTTTGGCTGGTGATTACGATTCTTTATATGCTCTAAACCAGTTTATCTCTCCCTAGGTGCATGTGTGCTGCCAGCAGTGTGATAATATCCATTGAGGGCTGCCCAGAGGTACAAGGAATAAACTCATCCGTTATTAGCTAATACAGGAAAGTGATTCGATATGGGTCTCAGAAGCTGGAGTAGATAAATAGGATGATAAATGTTGGCATTAGCAGACGTGACTGACTCCTCTGTCTCTGTGATTTGGTAGTGCCCAGTAATTAAATAGTTGGAGTTTAATGTATTTTAAACTAGAGCTGCAGCCTGTAAATCACGGAGATTATGCTCTTCCCTGCTGTGCACTCTCTGGGTCGGGAGGAATTCCCATTCCTGTGCCGCAGCTGTCCATTGCTCCGGCTGGGTATTGCATCAGTCGGGACCAGGAAAGGCAGCACCAGCCCTGCTGCTGGCCTTGGGCAGTAAACACATTCCCAGAGCCTTTCCAGCCCAGCAGGGCATGTTCTCCAGCCCTGGAAGGATCCCAGCCCATGTCCTCTCCATCTTGGGTTGTTTCCTCCATTCTGGCTAGAGCACCTTCATGCCCACGTACACATGCAAACACACCCCAAGCCACTGCAGAGCCTAAATTCCAGGGGGCAAAGCATCCCAGGGGGGTCATTTCCTCCCAAAGCTTGTGCTGTATCACTGTGGGAGCATCAGCCCCTTGGGCTGGTTTTGCTTTCAGACATGATTTTCAGGATTATTGTTTTTAATTATCCCAATTTCATCATCGTATTTCACACCAAGGTTGACTTTTCTTTGCAGCCAGACTATGACTTTGGACTAAATTAAAGTGGTTGTCTTTTTTTATATATAGGTTGTCCAAGAAAGAAACCCAACCCTTTCCAATGCAGCTTGAAACTGTACTGAACTAAAAGTTACTTTTTCTCTATATACACAACTATTTTTGTTTCTCATTCTTTATTGGCCGACCTGATTCTTTTGCTGGAGGTTGGTTGTATTAGGCAGAGTTTCCCCATTAGCAAAGGACTAATTTAAACATTTCCATGCAATTCAGCCATTTTATATGTTTTAACACCATTTCTGGATTAGTTCAGGCTTTTACTCAGAAATTTCTGTGTGATAACTGGCCCCACATTCAGACATGGCTTTAACAGAGCCCTGCTATGATGACCCTGAAATGCTGTCTGGAACCACAGCTGGGATAAAACCTGTCCCTGCTCTTCCTGCATATAATTATTTTTAATAAAATCTATTTGTACCTCAAATTATTTCCTCTTCCAAGCATTTTATAATTAAACTATTAATTTTGCTGTATCATTGCAAGTTACAGTCTCTGAGGTCTGCCTACTGCTCTGCACGGAGTCGTGGTGAGTAACTTTCCTCTGGGGGAAGCATAAAAATGAGTTCTGCTTTAGCTAAAATAGACGTTTCTTTACTCTTTTGATGAGCAGAAGCTGATCATTGTCAACCAACAGCCTGAAGCAACAACTAATATTGCTTTCAGCAAGATCAGCAGCAGTTTAACGACTGATGAGCAGGAATTATTGGAGAGGAGTTGTGTTTTGGAAAGCATAAGGTATAACCTTCTCCACTGGGCTTTGCAGGGAACTGGATCATCTGTAAATCATCCTGTGGCTTGTTTTTCCCATACACTGTTGTTGTTTTCCTTCCAGACCACTTTTAGCCTGCCTGTTCCAGGTACATTGTGATACACAACCCACACAAACCCAGGGGACTTCACCCTGTGAAGGGTGGTGTGGGAGCTGCCATCAGAAGCTGAAGGACATGGGGACCTTCAGACTGTCCTGGCTCCATGGTAGGCTGTGGTAGGGTTCAGGATCAACCCCCTTTTCCAGGTCCCACTGCAACACCCTTCTTTCCATGCTGTTGTGCCTTCCTGTGCCCCATCCTTTGAATAAAGGCTGTTCTTTAGTTGCACAAGGGGCTGTGGGGGTGGGATACAATGCAGGTTGCCCATGGACCAAAGGGATAAACTTCTATAAGCTCTTGCTGAGATTTGGAATGAAGAAATATGTGAGTTTGTAGCTGTTGGATCAGAGAGGCTGTTTGGGTATGAGCATGGAGCCACAGAAAATAGATATTGGTAAGCAGTGGTATAGAGTTGATAGAGCTGCCCAACAGCAGCTGGAAGATTTTCCCATGATGAAACATCTCTGGAAGAATGAATTCCCTGCCCTGGGTGCCCAAATCCTCTCATCCTTGCAGCTGTTAAATTTCCTCCTGTCTGGTCCTCTACTAAGCACAGTCCCTGCCCTCACAGCTAATGGCACCTTTGGTTGCTAAAGTTATTTTAGCATAAATAGAAGTGACCCAAAGGAGAGTGGTGTGTGGAAAGCAGTAGAAGCCACCTGGTCTGATACAAAAGGGATCTGGATTTTTTTAGCCAAGTGAAGTGGTAAATGGAAAATGCAGCTGGATGTAGACAAATGCAAAGTGATAATGATGGGCAGCAAATGGAAAGAGGTGGAAAACAGCAGGAGCACATCAAAGGTGGAACAGCCAGAGAGGAGGTATGACGTACTGCAAAAATCCTTCAGCACAATCCAGATAACCCTGGATGGAATGGAACAAGGTGCCCCCAGACCCTGCTGTACACCAGCAAAGTACAGGGGGGCTGCAGAGGTTTCCCACGTCGACAGCCAGCCCATGGCTTAGCAGCAGGAACAGCGAATGTGGCTGTGTATGAGGACCTGCTCCACACAGCACTTTTGCTGTAGCACCTCTTTTAAAATAGAAATAATGGGTCATTACTGCAAATTTGCTGAGTTAATTCATTGGGTTTGTGTGTGTGGAGTGGCAAAGAGGAAAGCAAAGGGGTCCACGTTTGCCTGCAGCCATATTTTATGGTCCAAGCAGCCAATTTTCTGCGTAACTATAATAAATCACAGCAACAGACACATAGGATGCTGCTGTCTTTATATAATTATTCCATAAATTGCCCCATTTTCTCCCCCAGAAAGGCCTCCCAGTCCCTTCTCTTTGCTGAAGCATGTTGTTATCCTGAACACAATACAACAAATACATTTGAAGAACTTACTTTGTAAGCAAAGAGTAAAGAGAGGGAGCCTGCTCCTGTTTCCATCACGTGGCTGTTTGCTCCAAGGGGACTTGCAGAGCAAGGGAAACAACCTTACAGCTCAGGAAATGGAGCATGAACTCCAGGACTGAAGGGAAAGCATGGCTGAAAAGCCATTCAACACAGAGCCCAAATGCCAATGGAGTGGTGGGCAAGGGCACAGCCAAGCAGGGCCCTGCTCCTACTTTACTCCACTCTTCCTTCCACTGGGCTGTGGCTTGGAGGTGCCTCCTGCATTCCCTGGACTTAACTCCCATGATGAATTTTGAAGTCCCTCGCTGCAGTGACGAAGGGAAGCTTTGGCATCTCTAAGTTGTCTCTGTGCAAGTGGCATTTTAGTCACTGCTCCAGACAGTGCAAGGTCAGCCCAGCAAAGTCACCTTGATGACCAGTGCCTCCTTCCTGCTCAGATTTGCTTCTGAGAAGCTTTTAGTTCTCTTCTTATTCCTTCTGCACCCTCATTCCCTTCCTAACTGCAGTTGTAGGCTGCTTAGCTGGAAGGCACAGATCAGGGCAGGTTCTGCCTGCAACAAGTCAGATAAACTGTTCTCCTGTGGGCACTCACAGGTGTAAAACCCCCACAATTTGTGTACAGTGGGACTTCAGGGACCTCTTGGCTTGGCTGGTGTTTTGATAACTGAGCTTGTGTTGTTTCTCTTTCCTCCTGCCTGTAGAGGATACTTTTTAAAAATACAGCAAGTGGGAAGGAAGGAGAAAAAAAAAGACCTTTTTCCAACAAGGATATAAAACTTCCATCAAATTGGCTGTGTCACTAGAGACCCAAAGCTAATAAGTTGATCTTACAGATGTATAATAAACTCATTTATTAGGTTTTTATTTTAGGAGTTGGTGGTATTAATTAGATTGATATGGCCCATAAATCACTTGATTTGGCTGAGCCCTCAGATACTTGTAATTTAAATTAATACAAGTGCAGCTTAATTAATCTGATTAAATCCTGGGACAAGCAAAAGGTAAAGCAGCTTCTTCACTGCAGGGTCAGTTTTGTTCAGCTGGTGAATCAGGGGGCAAGAATGGAACTACAGAAGATGCAAACCAAAAAACAGACACTCTGGCTTTGCCCTGAGACCTGGAAGCGGGGCAGAGCTCATCGCAGCTTCTGGACCAGGCAAGGGGCTGACCTTCACAGATTCATGGGAACTGCTCTGGTTTTGGGGAGTCCTGATCTTTTTTCATCCTTTGGCAGCAATAAATGAATTCTCAGAAGGTGAGTTTAAGACATTGGTGAGCATAAGCCATAGGCTGATCTCTGTTGTGGTCACAATCTTGATTTTTTCTCCCTTCAATGCTACTGAGAAGAGATAAGATTTCTTTCCAGGAGGGAATAATACCTTAATTGGTTCTTCCTTGCTCAAGGGACTGAGACCTTTCCAGACATGAGCTGCTGAGTTCCCCAGGCCAGGAACAGACCCAAACTGGGAACAGAGCAGGCAGAGGTGGAGATGACCTGATGTGTCTCACCTGAGACTTACCTGCTCTGCATTCCCTTCCCATCCTGAGTATTCTTCCTTGGGGACATTTCTGGGTAGTGGATGATGATTTTATTGTGACTTGCCTGTAGAGAGGATGCAATGCACCCTCCTGTGGGACACACTTTGCAGGGTGCTCTCACAGGGGTGCACCCATCTGCTCACCAGCATTGATGGTTCCTAAACCTTTTCCCGGTGGATAACACCGGACACTCAAACAGTGGTTCCATCTATTTTTTTTTTCCAGAATGCTCTGTGCTTACAGTTCTCAAGATTGATGTTCCAAGTCTGTAGAGCTCAGGCATTTGCTGTGTAGCCTTTTCCCTACACTCCTGCTAATTTGCCTTACTCTAAGTGAGCTCCCCTATGGATAGGAGTGGAATTCAGACCCTGTGCTCCACCCTAGCCTTGCTTCCTCTGTTGTTCACAAGCTGTCCCTGTGGGATGGAGGTACAAGTTTGGTATTTACAGCAGCTCCCCAGAACCTGGATGAAAACCCCTTCCAAGGCTCCCATGGTATGTCTAGCAGCAAAGCACCAGCCCAGAGCTTGTGCAGCCGCAGGTTGTTTCCGTTAGAGTGCGGACGCCATAAAATATGTTTTCTTTAAAAGCAGGAGATAATGCTGTTACAGCAGTTGGATTAATCTAATATTCTCCTTCATCTTCAAAAGAGAATTGCCTAAATAGCCAGAGAGAGGCACATTTTATGAGTCCTTCTTAAGGGCTATCAATCAAACTTTCCAAGAAAGGCACTGATGCCCTTTTGCTCACAAGAGGGAAATTGGATTCCCCACGGCTTTGCTTTCAGTCTGCTGTAGCCTTGCCGTGTAATCGCTGCATCGCAAAGGGTCTGGCCATCATTTTCTTCTACTGGTCTGAAGAAAAAACCCACATGGAGGAAACCTGTAAGAAGAGAGGGAAAACAGCCCAATTAAAGGCAATGATCTCTTAGCTCTCTGCCCTCTCTCCTGCCTGGATGAGGCAGATGTAAAACAATAGCTTTATTTGTGCAAGTTTTAATTGGGTAGTTCAAAGGAAGCAGCGGAGGCTCTTTTGATCTCTTGGTGTGTTTGAATGCCACGTTGCAACGGTGCCTGCTGGCCACGGCAGTGACCTCTTGTGTTAATTAGTGTTTATCTGAAATCGAATTAGCTCACAATTGGGAGAAAGCAGAGTGAAAAGTAGGGGATAAGCAGAGATTTGTGCCGTCCTCAGTTAGAGGTAAAAGCAGGTCTGCTGAAGTTGACGTTCAAATAAGTCAGAGAACATTACATTTTTGCTTTGTTTTTCTAACTCTCTTGGTCAGATGGTCCCATTTCTCTTCCTAATACCCTGTGCTGCCTTCATCTTTGCTGAGTCTGCTGGTCCGCGCCGCTCATTGGAACTTAAACCATAAACCAACAGCGAACAATGATGCATTATTTATAGGAGACCGAAGGCTGTGAGGTTGACAATAGTGCAAAGCTTCTCTTTCTTGTGGTCAGTAATCCATAAATAAATACATCATCTATTTAGGTTTGCAGAACTGTCTGATGGATGGGAATAGCCTGCATTATACAACGAGGGCACCAAGGACCTTGTGAAAGCCACCACCTGCTTTTGGGGCAGATTGGCCGTTTCTGAATAAACTCTTGAGGGAGACAGGGGATGTGAGAGCTGCCCAGTCACCTCTCTGGTGCTCATCTGGGGAACTCTCAGGAAGGTAAAAGGAAATAGGGTTTAGAAATGCATAAAAGCATCAAGTTCTCTGTGAAATATTAGCAAGGACAGAATTTTATAGCTAAAAGTATCTTACTGGACAGGTATACAGTCCCAATTTCTGAGCAGAGAATAGCCAGGGTTGTGGAAATCAAACATCCGTCCAAACATCCATGAGCATCTGCAGGCCTTCAGCATGTTGGACTGGCTGAAATCTCATCCTCAGATCAGATCCAGATCTCAAGGTTTTTCAAGTGCAGGAATGGTTTTATTTCAACCTTGCTTTTCACTCCTAAGCTGGTTTCAAGTGTCACCAGGCTGGATTTTCCTGCTTGCCCCCATAATGAGCTCATCAGTGGGGGGTAAGGCACCTCGAAAATGCCATGGTGACACTTACTCTGTGTCCTTGGGTGTACAGCACTATATTTTCTGGGATTAGCCACAAGAGGGTGGCATGAGGATGTGCACCAGGCAGCCTCCCTGCTTCGCTGCATGGCATTTTATAGCCAGCTCTGTAGATCCAATAAAACTTTGGAACAGATCCTTATTTTTGGCACATGAGCACATTTCCCACTACAAATGAGCCTGCCGGGTGTTTCTGATGGCAGCCCTGACGGAGCATGTTCCTTGATGTTACACGTGTTCTTTATGCCTAAATCCAGCCTCAGTTAGTGGGTACCGTAGCAGCATATAAAATTTAGACTATTTAGGATCAAAACTTTTATTGGTCTTTGGTAACTGCTGTAGGGAAAAGTCCACAGGTGTTGTTTATGAGCAAATATTATTTTTCCTAGTCCTGTATGTTTACAAGACAGCGATGTTCCACATGATGGCTTTATGGCTCATTGGGATGGTTCTAGTAGGTTTTTATTTGGTTGTAGCTGACAGTGAATGAGCTGGTTAATAAATACACACAAAAAACGTCTATGACAGCAAGGGAGAGTGACTGAAATGAAACAGATTAATTTCATCTAAAATCTCAGTCTGGATTGTCTTGGTATGTTTTTTTTCTGAATTGGACTGTCAGCAATCCAACCCAAGTCACTCATCTCGAATGATCACAGAATCCCAGAATGGTTTGGGTTGGAAAGGACCTTAAATACCATCTCATTCCAACCCCTGCCGTGGGCAGGAACACCTTCCACTGGACCTGGTTGCTCAAATCTCCATCCACACACCCTGCTCCTGGGCACTTCCAGGGATGGGGCAGCCACAGCCTCTTTGGATAACCTATGTTAGGGCCTCACCACCCTCACAGGGAAGTTTTTTTTCCCAAATATCTAATCTAAACCTACTCTCTTTTAGTATGAAGCCATTCTCCCTTGTCCTGTCACTCCATGCTCTTCTTAAAAGTCTCTCTCCATCTTTCTTTTTGGCTCCCTTCAGAATCAGCTGATGTGTCTCTGTGTAAGGCAAATTCACATTTGATTTAGCAAGGCCTCACCTGGGTTTTAAGTCCCAGGAAGAGCAAGAAACAGGGCACCAGGACATCCAGGCAGCAATGCAAATCAAAGAGACATAAAAACCCACTCCAAGTTTGATGTGCAAAGCTTTGTAAATGCTTGAGGTTTTGTAGCTTACTTTAACATGATATTTTTCCATGTGCAGGCAGACGGATGAAGTTGGTACTTAGAATCCACCCTACTCTCATTCCTGCTCCATAGCCTGGCACTGTCTACATAACTCCCCCAACCTGGATCTGTGCAGGTTTTTTCAGGGTGTGAGTCTCTCCTCACTTCTGGCCCTGGCAGTAGGACCAGGGCTCTTGCACACAGAAATCCCTTTTGCCATGAACACATTTTAAATACAAGCTTCTGAATCTCATTATGTGCTGCCTTTTCCATTCGTTTTCCTCCTAACAATGCACCTGCCAATATCTGCCCCTGAGCTCCATTTTAAGCAGCATTTTCCATAGTTAATGTCACACTCTTGCTCCCAATCTATCTTTGGCAACTGCTGACTGCCTGCAGCAGGACCAGAAGAAGGAGGAAAGCCCTCCCTGGATATAACAATAACACAACACCCATTCCTGGAAGAATGATGAGATAGGCTGGGTAATAAATATTTATAAGAGCAAGCGTAATGAAATGGATGTGTAGGATGCTGAGTCTCCCTTAGGGTTTGGTCATCACATGTTTTTTTCCTCTTTTCTTTCTTCCCTGTGATACAGAATTGTCCTGATGTCCCTGGGTTGTTGAGCAAATTGCTCATTGTGTTGCTCACTTACACCATGCATGTTATTATGTGCAACCAGCTGCTCCTGTTTGGCATTGCTCACGCATAGGGAACAGGAGGCTACCGTCACTTTCCTTGTCTGGAAGTCAACGTTCCCTCCAGCATTGAACTTGTTGCCAGACCAGAAGAAATCTGGGAACAAAGTATCGTGGTGGTAAAGGTCCCCAGGAGACTCCTTTTCTGGGAAGACCAAGGGTGAAGTCTTGCAATGAGTTTGAGCGATCCAGCTTTGTACTGCTGTTGAGAACTTCTTCATGTCTCTGTCTGTCTATTCCCATTGCTTTCCTTGTGCTGGCACTAACTCCTGAGTGATTGCACAGGGAGCTGGAGCAGGGCCCTGATTTTGTTGTTAATGTTGTCGCCAATTAAGTTTTCAGCACCATCCTTTCCTCTGTCCAGCTCCAGGCTCATTCAAGCACTAATGCCGTCACAAAGGAAAGAGCAGCCAACTCTTCTGGTAATTAGAGCTGCCTAAATCCGTCATAAAATGTCAACCTCAGCACTGCAGACACGTCTGGAGTCAGGGATGGTCAGAAAATGGAGTAAGGCTGTATTTGAGACTGGAAAGTTTAATCCTGCTTGGGAGAGAAAGGACCTAGGCTGTGAATCTTCTTGCTCCTCACTGCTTTCTCTCTGAAATAGCTTCTCTCTGTTCAGGTTTCTTTTATTTTAGGGTGTCTTTTTTTGTGCAGGTGTTGTTCTTTACCGGCATTTGTTTAGTAACTCATACAACTAGATCCTGGGAGTCTGAATCCCACAGCTGCCAGCTGGAAGTGGACATGGTCTCCTTTGTGTGAGTTTGGATTCAGAAGCTGGAGAAGCTCTGATTCAGAACCCTCTGTAACGTGTTGCTGTGCTCCAAGGTCTCTTGCACCACTACAGCCTTTCAGAAGCATGGATCTGCCTTGGCTACAGGCTGCCTGCATGGGAAAAACCCTAAAAAATGAGGCTTTTGACCCTTAAAATGGGACATTACATCCAAAAAAAAAGTGTCTTTGGATGTTCAAAATTACTGCTGAGCTAGATAAATTTACAGCACCTTTTGCTGGATTTCCCTAGTGGGCTGTTATTCCTGGGATCTTATACAAACCAAGATATGTGTACAATACACTGTCCATACACCTGACTCACCAAAAAATTTTTGTAGCACAGAAATAATATCTCTCAAAGGGGGAACAAAAAGCTGAAGTACAAACACCTGCCACTTACTGCTGCTGCTCCACCTGTCACACTTTCTTCTCTCAAAGTATTGGAGGTTTGCAGCTATCCAAAGGCAGAAATGCCTTGTCAACAGGAACAGAACGCTGGGGAGTCTATAGCACATAAATGAGGGGTTTGCTGCCCTGAGTATTGGGGCAGAAGTGCCATTGTCTGGGAAGGAATGTCCCTTCTGTTGGCATGGCTGCTGTCACTTTGTTCTTTACGAACTGACAGCCAGGCAGTTATCTGATCCTTCCCAAGTCTACTAAGTGGCTCTTTAGCCAGGCTCTCCCTCTGTAAGTGCCACAGGGAACCATTTCACCTCTGTGAGCAGACGCTGGGACTTGGTGTTGCTCCTGCAGAGCACAGGTGTTGTCAGTGTGAAGGAGCTGGTGCTCCGGGTGACGTTTCTGCCGCTTTCTCAGTTCAGGGGCTGTTTGCCAAGTCGCTGTTTTTTTCTTTTCCCCAGGGACAGATATTCAAGGAATATATGTTGCAAGCTTGGGTTTGTCGAAATACTGGTTTCATTCCTGTTTCCACAGACATGCAGGAAGACAAAGAGGTGCCAGAGAGGAATCAAGTAACACTAAGATCAGGTAGAGAGCTAAGACAGGGGTTAGACCTGGGTTTTTCAAAGCCTGGTCTAACCCTGGCCTGCTGACATGGATCTTGGTAAGCGCCTTAACACAGGCGGGTGCTTTTAGGCAGAATGTGCAGCGTTTTGTAGACCATTAGCAATTTTCCTTATTTATATTAATGTCAGACTTGCCTGACTGCCATATAAAGTTTTTCTTGCTTAAAGGGAGGGAGAAATGTCTGGGATTTGAAGAAAAACGGACAGGGGTATGTCTGAAAGAAACCACTGGCAAACACAAGTAGATATTTCTTTATAGCCTAGTTAAAGCAATTTGACAGCACCCTTAAAACCACCTCACACATAAAGGAGCAGCTGGGAAGGACTCAGAGAGAAAGAAGGGTTTGTGGATGTTGTTAATCTTTACCTCCATGCTGGACTGCTGCAGAAAAGGATGTGGATATTACTACCCACTTTTCTTTCCATAGGGAGGTGAGATGGTGCAGGAGTGGGGCCAGTGGAATGCTGTGGCCTTATTACTCACTCTTTCCCAGCAAGGTGCACATTGAGTGCCCACCTAATGCTGGGCAAAGCCCCCCTGCACATCTCTTCAGAGTAGGGGGCTGCTGCCTCTCAGGGCTTGTCTGTACTGGCAATGCCAAGTATGAACTTAGAGTTGCATAACTCGTGCTCCCGGGAAACCTGCTTCTCACCACACAGCCTTTCTGGTTTCATTTAAGTTTTTATAGTTCATTATACAAGCTAATAAATACGAGGGTCTGGATTAAAAAGCTTTCTTTTTTCATATTCTGCATAGCTGAAGCCCGCTCTGCATTCCACACTGCTGTGATAAAACATGCCTCTGTGCTGGGCAGCTTCATTTCCTTTTGGAGGGCAAAGCAGACCCACTCTGGATGCGGCTGCCCTTATGTTTGCTGCCAGGTACCACTGCCCAAAGAAGGACTTGGTGTCATTTCCCCTCAGAATTAAACCTGCACCTGTGGCTTCACGCACACACATGCGGTGTTAGTTTGTGTCTGGGACCCAGCCAAGCCAAACTGGGAGGCAGCAACTTTGGACTCTATCTCTCATCTCCTTGCCTCATTTCCACTGCTTGGCTCAGCTGGTGGATAGGTCCTGCCTCCCTCCTCAGCGATGGGGTGCAGACATGCCACACCACGTATTTTATTTATTTTTACAATCGGCTGAGAAGCACAGGCAAGGCTTTGACGACCAATGAACGGTATACACCTGAAGGAGCTGTGCCTCGAAACTGAACCCCAACAAAGCCATGTTAATGCGGTCACTGGTGTCCGTTTGCTTCTGCTGCCCAGCCGGGCTCGCCGCGGTGATCTCCGGCAGCCCCGACGGGCAGCGGGGCCGGGGAGGCGCCCCCGGCAGCACCGTGAGGGGAGCGCGGCGGTGGGAGCTGCGCGGTGCCCTCCGTGCTCACCCGTGGCAAACCGGGGAAAAAACCCTAAAGAGGCGGAATTTTATTTTAAAAAGCCACATAAAATGTTATAAATGTTTNGCCGGGCCGCTGACAAAGGCGGAGCAGCGACAGCCCAGGGCCGCCCCCGGCAGCGGGGCCCGGCGGGCAGCGCGGGGCTGGGGCTGGGGCCGGGGCGCTCGCACAAGATGGCGGTGGGGCGGCGGGAGAGCGCGCTCCCCTCGTAGATGCGGCCGCGGCGGCCCCNACAGGCAAGGCTTTGACGACCAATGAACGGTATACACCTGAAGGAGCTGTGCCTCGAAACTGAACCCCAACAAAGCCATGTTAATGCGGTCACTGGTGTCCGTTTGCTTCTGCTGCCCAGCCGGGCTCGCCGCGGTGATCTCCGGCAGCCCCGACGGGCAGCGGGGCCGGGGAGGCGCCCCCGGCAGCACCGTGAGGGGAGCGCGGCGGTGGGAGCTGCGCGGTGCCCTCCGTGCTCACCCGTGGCAAACCGGGGAAAAAACCCTAAAGAGGCGGAATTTTATTTTAAAAAGCCACATAAAATGTTATAAATGTTTGTGGCTTGTGGAGCTGCTGGCGGGTGGAAGAGTCCCGCACCTGCCGTCCACCCCCTCAGGGAGCGGAGCCACTCCCGGGGCCGGCTGAGGCATCCCCGGGAAGCAATGTGAGGGCAGCGCGGCTGCTGAAGGCGGCCCGGTACCCTCCACACTCACCCGTGGCAAAACCGGAAAAAAAA